>QJPP01001041.1:0-51335 GCA_003996215.1 Jaltomata sinuosa | reverse complement strand
ATAACCGGGTCTAAACAGTAAAAAGTCATCTCAGGTGCTCGGTCCGACCGAGGCTAAAAATCATCTCAAGTAACAAGAAAACTCAACTAGCACCCCGGCCCTGCTGAGTCTAGCGTTAATCTTAAAACTGGTGATTTAAATCATAATTTTACTTTATTTTATCCAAGAATATTCACAAGTTTAAATCAAGCCATTTCCAAATTATTTCCATCAAACGGGCCCCCCGGGCCATGCAAGGTTTAGAAAATAGTGTCCGTAGGCCCGAAGCCCGAACCGTAGTAAAACATGTATAAAACCATTTTATATGCATGAAAATGGTATGATCAAACACAATAGCTGCCCAGCAGCTTACAATCAACCTATCGACCCTGCACAGGCCCACAGCTACTCAGCAAGCATAACCAGCCTAGAAGGATAATTCATTGCCCGGGACTCGCGGACATTCCCAAAATCCCACCTTCTATGTTCCAGAGTCAACAAGGCCTCACAGGACCACAAGGGTAAATAAAATATATCGACAAATACTACAAGCAACGGAGGAACAAAAGTAGGCGGACATGAATAAAGCGGTCAAGGTCTGTGGTACCAACCTAATAAACCAACCCAAGGATGTCCATTAATACAATTTTATTCTATATATGCGGAGTCTAGAGAAAATAAACCGTAACCTACCTGTCGTCCGATGACAAGCTTGAACCTCTCCGAAAAATCCCCAACACGAAATCAAACTCGAACTCGGGCTTTGAATAACTTGACATAGATAATTGATTTTCTTCGATGACCGAATATTGCATCAAAATAATTTTCCCTCAGAAATATTCATTAGCGCATATAGAATCAACGTGCACAAAATATGATGAATGAAAATTATGTTGAAGGAAGTGATATGTATGTTGACAGAAATTACATCTTGCAAATTGTTGAAGTCAACATAAATGTAATATGCTGCCAACTTAATTAATGCACATTCTACACAAAGCATGCAATAACATGCTAAAAGGGACAAGTGGCAGCACCTAATTATTGAGAAATTTTTGTACTCTTTCCTCCACTTCCACGTGGAAGTGGAGGTGGCAACCAATTTCATCCCGTTAAGTATATACTCGGGTATTGCATAGGTTCGTGGTAAAATAAATATAATATTTTAAATATATCCCAATAAATAGAAAATTATTTCCAATAAAACCTGCTATATTATAATAATAAATTTCAACATAACTAAATTTACTATCTCCTTTAAAATATTACAATGTATAAAAATCTTATAAAATAAACACATATACACTTATATCGTAACAAAAATATTTTTCATAAACCTTTAAAATATTTTGAAAAGGTAATAATAATATAACTTTTTACCAAATTCAACTTTAAAATAAAATATTTTCAAATATACGCGCGATGCTAATAAAATTCTTAAGCTTAGGCTCGTAATTCACCATCGCACGATTTTGATACTCAAGAACTCTCTTGGAACCCTCCCTTATGTTTTCTCACTGTTTCAGAACTGAATGGCATTTTAAAACGTGAAGTTGAGGCTTAAATTGAGTTTGACCTGACCCGGTTCGCGACCCGGTTAGCAACCCATTTTCTGCCAGACAGTCCGCGGTAAAATAGTCATAACTTTTTACTCCGAGATCCGTTGGACGTGAGGTTTTGTGCGTTGGAAACTAGACTCGTAGACCTTCGATTTGGTATTTCGGGGGACTTCTAACTCTTTATATATTGAGAGGAAAGCTCCGAGACATTTTACCCAAAGTTCAGAAAATTTATTAAAGAACTTACGATAACTTTTGCCGACTTGCTTGACTTCAAAACTTATAATGCGACGAAACAAATGGACCCGACACCGAAATACCGGTCCTAACGAGCCTTAAGTGACTTGGGGCCGCTACAAACAAGCTCTAATGGTTCAAGAAAAACGTATACGTGGAAATAACCAGAAGGGTCATTACACTTTCAACCTTCCAAATATATGTACCATGGCCTTTGCTCAAGCACCATAGCTTTACCATACAAGAAATCAATTAAATACTTGGGTAACTCATAATATTTATCGCTTAGATTCTCAGATGGAAATTTTATTTGATCAAGCTATTTTTAGCCTTAATCTATGGTGAAAATCCAAAATTCTCACTATTAAATTTTTACCCAATTTATGAACTCCTCTCTCAAGCAAGAACAAAATTAGAAAACTCAATTAATGTTTGCAACCATCAATTTTATAATTAAACCTTGAAGAATTCAGTAGACCCATACTAAATAATCAATTATAAGCACAATTAATCAATATTCATGCCAAATTCAAACACCCATCATGCACATACCCCTTGAATAGGATTTAGCTACTCATATTAAGGGAATAAGAAAATATACCAAATGAGTTTCCCAAAAATCCATTCATATTAAGCTAATTTCCAATTCCAAGATTAAAATCTTTATAAATCATGTTTGTTGATTGGGAAAGAAGAAAAGAAAAAGTACTATCTATGCTATCTTCCTTGGAAAAAGTAAAAACCCCGTTGTTCTTCAGGTACATACCCCAAAGAGGATTTTAGAACCTTCTCAAATACATCACATAATTTTGGACAAAATTCCCTTGAGGGATGGTGCTATCAACGTGCAATGGCACATGCGATTACACACTGCATTATGTGGCTCGCATGTCTCTTATTCTCTAGACAGAAAGTTTAACCGCCTGTGCGACACAAGAGAAAAGTGTGTATCACGCCCCGAAACTACCCTCTAGACGCAACACAGTGCCTAGTGTCACAAGTGACCTCAAGCTAACCCATGATCTGACATATCAAGGCATTTCAAATAAAATACAATCTGAGCGGAAGCTAAACTGGTTTAATTATATAGATTGGAAGAGTAATCCAAGCATAGATGAATATATAAAGTAAATAAGAATGTAATAAGTCTAAAAGTAAAACTGACAACCCAATAGCTAAATCTAGTTCTATGTCTAAGAGTCTCTAACTGAAGTGAGTTGCTAGGACAAGCCCCAGCTAACTCTAAAAGTCTGAAAACTGAAGTATAAAACTGGAATAAATAAACATAATTGTCGTCTTCGAACTATAAGAACTCACCACTGAGCTACTGAGTAAGGATAGGAAAGTCGCACTAAGCACGATCTGGATGCTGAGCGCCTGAACCTACATCATGATAAGATGTAGCACAAAGTATGCATCAGTACTTCAAATGTACTGAGCATGCGAGATATATGCAAATCTATAAAACATAAAGACTGAACATGGAAACATATACTGAAGCATGAACTGAAGGATAAACTGAATGCAATGACCAAGTAACTAACATGAACACTATAACATGTTGAACTGAGATGAATAACTCAAATATATACTAAGTACAAGGTCAATGCAATATGAGTCTGAATATGGGAACTACTATTAACCGACATACCCCAAGTTGAGGTAACTGTGGGGCCAACCTATAACATTGGATGGAAGGGTGTTCATACCTTGCCAAGGGTATAAACAAATCTGACGTGGATCTATTAAATTGATGTCCATAAGGGACAAGGGTTCCCAGCCTAATCTGACAGCTGACCTCTTTGATACCTACAATAGCGACGTAGCTTTGGGACTTAGGGACTTCTACTAAAGGTATCAGCCTAACCTGACAGCTTAGCCTTCATCCTTTTGCCTGCTCAGTTCTAAGCCTACTCCGAATTGAATATAAAGCAATAAATGCAACTAAAATACTGGATATCTCAAATATTGATAACATCTGAGAATGCAATATGATAATACTAAAAACTGATAGCATTCTAGGTCTAAAGTATAACTGACTGTAACATCTATTTAGTATGCATGAATCTAAAGTACTGAAAACACACATATGATAGGGTTATGGAATGTCTGAGTAGATAACTATCCTGGGTTCCCAAGAACATGTGAGAAATCCTATATACCATTAAGGAAAGTGAATCACACTAATTGGATAGGATTCAGAAACCCTAGGTCTGAAGAACTAATTAAAAAATGATGAGCTAGACTGAATTTAGGGACTCAATGGGTGGAAGGGACCTATTGATGATATCCCACATACCTGGAAGAAGACTCTATGGTGAAATCCTTGGGTTTTAGGGCTGAGCGTAAAGAATACTTCTTGGTTGTTCTTGAGAGGAATAAACGCATATTTTTTCCTGATTCCTTTCAAGTGTCAATTAGTTTAGAAAGACTGAGAGGAATAAGAGTAAAAATCCCTTTAATTACCCCTAAAACGATTTAGGGACAAAGTTAAAAGGGTAGGGAAAAGACCAGAATGCCCCCAACATAAAAGAAGAATTGCTGAAATTTTCTTGCCTGACGAGCTACCCGATAGGCGTCATGCCTATGAAATCCCATCGAACCTGGTCGTCGAAGAGGGCTAAGCTGGGTCTAGGTCACTGGAAGATTTCCATGATGGGTTCCCATGGCCCATTGTATCCGTAACGGTCATGGTGGTCACCCATTGGGACAGAGGAGAACTAAGGTGAGGCACTAACAATTTTCCACGATGAGGGTCGATGGCCCGTGATGGCTACCACACCCGTTGCCCTTGGCCGTCGAGCTGGGGGTTGCTGGCAGAGCCA
The DNA here is from genome assembly GCA_003996215.1 of Jaltomata sinuosa. Taxonomy (NCBI): domain Eukaryota; kingdom Viridiplantae; phylum Streptophyta; class Magnoliopsida; order Solanales; family Solanaceae; genus Jaltomata; species Jaltomata sinuosa. Next base: position 46,735 of record QJPP01001041.1, on the reverse strand, counting down.
CTTAGCACTTCCTATGGTGACTCCAATGTTCTATCAGACTGCTGAAGCCCATGGAGTCAGCCCGTGGGACCTGAGATTTGCACAAAGATGTTGAGTTTTCTGAAGTTCTGAGTTTTAACGTTGTTTCAAATTCTTGGGTGTTACAATATCTCCCCATTGGGATCATTCATCCTCAAATGAAGACTAAACAGGCTGAGTTTGGAGGGAAAGAGCTGCAATCCCTACCAATTGAGTACTAGAAGCTGATATCTGACTAATTTTAGTCCTAAGGATATGAAAACATGCTTAAGATACTGGAAAAGCTAGGAAAACATGATACTGATACTAACATGCATGATATTTAATTAAGGAGCTGGAGAGAGAAGCTAAAACAGGATCGGAAGGAAAGAGGTGAGGGTACTTGTCTATCATAGCCGTTTCTAAGTAGCTTCCTCAATGGACTGATTTCTCCAAAGTACTTTCACTGAAGCGACTTCCTTATTTCTCAACCTACAAACTTGATGGTTAAGAATCTCGACTGGGACCTCTTCATAGCTGAGGCTATCCTTCACAGCCACACTCTCTAATGGGACAATCATTGTCAGATCGCCAACACACTTTTTCAACAAAGAAATATGGAAAACTGGATGAACCGCTGCTAGTTCTGCTGGAAACTCTAATTTGTAGGCCACATTACCAACCCTTATTAGAATTCTATAAGGTCCTACATATTGGGGATTGATATTCCCTTTCTTGCCAAATCTTATCACATCGCTCATGGGTGACACTTTCAGGAAAACTCTATCATCGATCTCAAACTCTAAGTCCCTTCTCCTCACATTAGCATAGGACTTCTGACGACTCTGAGTTGTCTTTAATATTTCTCTAATTAGCTGAACATTATCCATAGCTTAATGAACCGAATCTGGCCCAATCAGGGCTGCTTTACCTACTTCAAACTAACCAACCGGTGACCTAAACCTACGCCCATAAAGTGCCTCATATGGGGCTATCTGAATACTGAAATGGAAACTGTTATTGTAGGTGAACTCTATGAGAGGTAAGTGATCATCCCAACTACCCTTGAAATTGATCATGCATGCTTTCAACAAGTCCTCTAAGGTCTGAACAGTATGCTCTGCATGACCATCCATCTGCGAAAAAAATGTTGTGCTGAGATTTACCTGAGTACCAAGACCTTTCTGAAATGTTCTCCAAAAATGAGATGTAAATTGAGTACCCCTGTCTGAGATGATGGATAAGGGAATCCCATGCAACTTGACTATCTCCTGAATGTAGAGCCTGGCATACTTCTCTGCTGAATTTGTAGTCTTGACTGCTAAGAAATGGGCTGATTTAGTCACGCTATCCACAATCACCCAAATGAAGTCATGTTGTCATTGAGTACGAGGTAAACCTGTAATAAAATCCATGTTGATCACTTCCCACTTCCAAGTAGGAATGCTAATATCCTGAGTCACACCTCCTGGTCTCTGATGTTCTACCTTCACCTGCTGACAGTTGGGACACATAGCCACAAAAAATGTCCTTCTTTATGCCATTCCACCAATAGACTTCCCATAGATCATGGTACATCTTAGTGGCACCAAGATGAATAGAATATCTGGAACTATGGGCTTCTATAAGGATCCATTGCCTCAACTCGTCCATGTTAGGCACACATAAATGACCCTGGTAGTAAAGTACACCATCTCCCGCATGGGAGAAAATCTCTACCCTCTACTGATGAACTGCACCTTTAAACTGGAGTAATATGGGATCACTATCTTGTTTCTCTTTCACCTCAGCTACTAACGAGATTTTGACCCATTCTGGACTATCACACCACCATCTGTTTTGTCCATAAGGCAAACTCCTAAGAGAGCAAGCCTATGAACAACCTTGACTAATTCTTTCTTTTCTTCCTCAAAATGTGACACATTATCCATGGACAGTTTGTTGAGGGCATCAGCCACCACATTGGATTTACCCAAATGGTAGAGCATATTCATATCATAGTCTTTGATAAGCTCGAGCCATCTCCTCTGATGAAGATTCCACTCTTTCTGGGTGAACACATACTGGAGGCTCTTATGTTTTCTGAACATGTCTAGATGAAAATCATACAAGTAGTGTCTCCAAATTTTTAGGGCGAAAATAACTGCTGCAAGTTTAAGGTCATAAGTCGGGTAATTCTTCTCATGAATCTTAAGTTGTTTGTAGGCATAATCTATAACCTTACCATACTGCATCAAGACACAACCCAAGCCAACTATGGACGCATCACAATATACCACAAAATCATCTAAACCCTCTGGCAGAGTTAAAATGGGAGTTGTGGTCAACCTGGTTTTCAACTCTAGGAAGCTCTTCTCACATTCATCTGACCGCTGAAACTTAACCTTTTTTTGAGTTAACCTGGTCAATGGGACAGCTATGGATGAAAATCCTTCAACAAACCTTCGATAATAACCAGCCAAACCCAAGAAGCTCCTGATGCCTATCAAAGAGGTTGGTCTGGGCCAGTTCTTCACTGCCTCAATCTTTTGAGAATCAACTCGGATGCCTTCACTAGACACCACATGACCAAGGAAAGCAATTGATCTCAACCAGAATTCACACTTACTGAACTTGGCGAATAAATGGCGATCCTTGAGAGTTTGCAGCACCATTCTCAAATGATCTGCATGCTCTTCCTTGCTTCAAGAATATATAATTATATCATCAATAAAGGCAATGACGAACAAGTCTAGATACTGCTTGAACACCCTATTCATCAAATCCATAAAAGCTGTGGGAGCATTCATTAGTCCAAATGACATAACTACGAATTCGTAGTGACCATACCAAGTTCTGAAGGCTGTCTTTGGAATGTCACAATCTCTGACTTTGAGCTGATGATAGCTATATCTGAGGTATATCTTAGAGAAGTAACTAGCACCCTGAAGCTGGTCTAACAAGTCATCAATCCTGGGAATAGGGTATTTATTTTTATAGTGACTTTGTTCAACTGACGGTAGTCGATGCACATTCTGAGAGAACTATCTTTCTTGCACACGAAAAGTACCAGAGCACCCCATGGAGAGATGATGGGTCTGATGAAGCCCCTATCTAGAAGGTCTTTCAACTGTTCCTTCAATTCTTTAAGCTCAGCTGGAGCCATTCTGTATGGTGGAGTTGAGATAGGCTAGGTATCTGGAAGGAGATCTATCCTAAAGTCGATGTCCCTCTCAAGAGGAACCCCGGGAAGATTTTCTAGGAACACTTTTGGAAATTTGTTAACCACTGGGATGGATTCAAGAGTTGGGGTCTCAGAACTTGAGTTCTTAACTCGAACAAGATGATAGATATATCCTTTAAAAATCATTTTTTTGGCCTTAAGGTAAGAGATGAATCGACCTACAGGTACTATGGTATTACCCTTCCATTCTAAGACTGGCTCATTTACTAAACTGGATCTAAATGATCCAAGTTCTACAATCAACTGGGGCATAACAGGAATGTTATCAATCCATGCCTAGAATAATATCGAAGTCAGTCATTTCTAACTCTACAAGATCAGCTGAGGTGACTTTCTGGGAAACTATGATAGGGAAATTTATGTATACCCGTCTAGCTATAACTGGGTCACCAGTAGGAGTAGATACTAAGAAGGGTTCAGGGAGGATTTTTGGACTGACATCGAAGTCTACTGCTATATAGGGAGTCACAAAGGAAAGTGTAGTTATAAGATCTAACAGTGCATAAACATCAGTATGAAAGACTCGTAACATACCTGTGACCACATCAGGAGAATCTTCCTGGTCATGTCGAGCCTAAAGATCATAGAACCTGTTCTAGTGCTGACCACCACTTGTACTAGAAGAGGCACCCTGCTGAGTTGGGTGACCTTTTAGATCCAATGTAGAACAAGCCTGATTCTATGGGCGAGCATCCTTACCCTTCTGAAAAGCTACTGGAAAATCCTTCATCCTATGTCCTGGCCTACCACACCTAAAACAATTTCCACTGCCTGCCATACACTCACCTTTGTAGTTCTTACCATACTTTTTGCAAACTGGATGATTGCACCCCCTAGTGACACTACCTTGGGACTTAGAGCCTGGCGTCATATCCCATTGATCCTGTCTGAACATAGGAATTGGGGCACTAGCAAAAGATGGGGCTGGAGCTGAAGATTTCTGGCAGAAATGAGAGTGGTAACCACCATCTGACCTCTGCTGAGAATAGTTGAAATCACCTGTTCTAGCTATCTTTTTGTCTCCTCCCCTCTCTTTGATCTTTTCATCTTCGATTTTCTGGTCATAGGTCATCAACTTAGAGATATCCATCTCATTTACCAGATTAGCAGTCTTGCACTCCTTGACTAGATCATTGGACACATCAGACACAAACTTACTCATATGGGCTCTGGAGTCAACTACCATCGTCGGGGCATACTTAGACAACTGAGTAAACTTGAGAGAGTACTCCTTCATGCTCATATCATTTTGCCTTAAGTTGATGAACTCTTGAACCTTGGCTTACCTGAGTTCAAGTGGGAAAACCTATCCAAAAATGCAGTATTGAAGTAGTTCCAATCCACTAGGCCTGCATTAGCATCTCGAGACTCCTTCCACTGTTGGTACCAAGTATAAGCCACTCCTTTTAGCTGTTGAGCAACTAAGTTTGCACTCTTGATTAGAGTGACACCCATAATATCTGTCATCTTTTGAATGTCATCTAGAAATTCCTGTGGATCCTCCTCAAACTTGAACCATGAAACTCTAGAGGATTCATCTGAGTGAAGTCTCGGACTCTAGCTGCAACAAAGTTATTTTGAGGTAGGGCTGGTGCCACAGCCTACTGGTTAACCTTTGAGGTCATGGCCTAAGCAAGCACCTAAAAAGTAACCCTGAATTTCAGCAGAACTGACTTGTTCATTCAAATGGTCTGCTGGAGTTGCTGGTGCTTGCTGATTCTCGTTTCTCCTTCTGTTAGCTCTTCTGGTAGACATTTTCTGTAATGCGTAGAACACGAGTTATAAGGAGATTATATAGGGTTCATACTCTATAGCATGATATGGAAAAGAAATAAGGGATTTTTTATCCTAATAACATCTCGTAGCCTCTCTCCTATAAGTGTGGCGTGCTTCACACCCATGAAGAAGAATCTACTCGATGCGGCTTTTAGACACCCTAAGACACTTTAACCTGATGCTCTGATACCAAGTTTGTCATGCCCCAATACTTCCTCCTAGACACAACATGGTGCTTAGTGGCACAAGTGACCCCAAGCTAACCCATGATTTGACATATCGAGGCATTTCAAACCAAATACAATCTGAGAGGAAGCTAAACTAGGTTAAGTATATAGATTGGAACAGTAATCCAAGCATATCTGAATATATAAAGTAAATAAGAATGTAATAAGTCTGAAAGTAAAACTAACAACCCAATAGCTGGTTCTAGTTCTATGTCTGAAAGTCTCTAACTGAAGTGAGTTACTGGGACAAGCCCCAGCTAACTCTAAAAATCTAAAAACTGAAGTATAAAACTAGAATAAATAAACATAAATGTCATCCTCGAGCTATGAGGACTCACCACTAAGCTGTTGAGTAAGGACAGGAAAGTCGCACTAAGCGCGGTCTGGTTGCTAAGCACCTAAACCTACATCATGATAAGATTTAGCACAAAGTATACATCAATACTTCAAATGTACTGAGCATGCGATATATATGCAAAGTTGTAAAACATAAAGACTGAATGTGGAAATATATACTGAAGCATGAACTGAAGGATAAATTGAATACAATGACCAAGTAACTAACATGAACACTATAACATGATGAACTGAGCTAAATAACTCAAAAAGATACCGAGTACAAGGTAAATGCAATATTGAGTCTGACTGTGGGAGCTACTATTAACCGACATATCACAAGCTGAGCTAACTGTTGGGCCAACCTATAACCCTGGATGGATGGGTGTTCATAACCTTTTAAGGGTACAAACAAATCTAACGTGTATCTACTAAACTGATATCCACGAGGAACAAGGGTGCCCAGCCTAATCAGAAAGCTAACCCCTTTGATACCTAAGGTGTCACCATAGTTCTAGGACTTAGGGACTTCTACTTGAGGTCTCAGCCTAACCTGACAGCAGAGCCTTTATCCCTTTGCCCACTCGATGCTAAGCCTACTCCTAACTGAATATAAAGCAATAAATGAAACTGAAATACTGGATATCTCAAATACTAATAACATTTGAGAATGCAATATGATAATACTAAAAACTGATAGCATTCTAAGTTTGAAGTATAACTGACAGTAACATCTGTTTAGCATGCATGAATCTAAAGTACTGAAAACACATATATGATAGGGTTATGGAAAGTCTGAGTAGATAACTATCATGAGTTCCCAAGGACATATGAGAAATCCTATATACCATCAAGGAAAGTGAATCACACTAATTGTATAGGATTCAGAAACCCTAGGTCTGAAGAACTAATTGAAAATTGATGAGCTAGAGGGAATTTAGGGACTCAATGGGTAGAAGGGACCCATTGATGAAATCCCACATACCTGGAAGAAGATTCTATGGTGAAATCCTTGGGTTTTGGGTCTGAGCTTGAATAAAACCTCCTACTTGTTCTTGACAGGAATAAACGTTTCTTTTCTCCTGATTCCTTCTAAGTGTCGATTAGTTTAGGAACACTGGGGGGAATAAGAGGCAAAATCCCTTTAATTACCCCTAAAATGCTTTAAGGTTAGATTTAAAAGGGTAGAGAAAAGATCAAAATTCCCCTGACATAAAAAAAGAATTGCAGAAATTTTCTCTCCAGATGGGCTACTCGACGGGCATCGTGCTTGTGATAGACCATTGGACTTGGTCATCAAAGAGGGTTAAGATGGGTATGGGTCACAGGATGGTTTCCCTGATGGGTTCCCACAGCCCGTTGCATCCATGACGGTCGTGGTGATCGCTCATCAGAACAGAGGAGAACTGAGGTGAGGCACTGGCTGCTTTCCACGGTGGGGGGCGATGGCCCATGGTGGCTACCATGCCTATTGCCCTTGTCCATTGAGCTAGGGGTTGCTGGCAGAGACATTAGGCACTTCCCACTATGACTCCGACGGCCCGTCAGACTTTCAACGCCCGTGGAGTCAGCCCATGGGACCTGACAGTTGTAGAAAGATGCTGAGTTTTTTGAGGTTTCGAGTTTTAATAGTGGTTCAAATTGTGGGGTGTTATAGTAGGGTGTGACTGCATCTTGCAATGTGAGGCTCGCACCTCTTAATAGTTCCTTCCTCTTTTTTGATCACTTTCACACTTTAACTTCTTTTTGGCTCTTTGGGTTCAATTTCTTTGCTTTCTTCTCTAGATCAAGAGTATATGCATTCATGTCAATAAAGGTAATAAGTACCTCTAATTATCATCAAAATATGGCAATATATCATGAATAAGGGCTCAACAAGTTGGTAGATTACCAACTTATTAAGTATCTTCTCCTTTGTCCTTCTAGTCTTACCCTCCTAAGTGTCATGTCTATGCTTGCCCTATATGATTCCTTATATACACTTCTGCTATGTATAGTTAAGTGGGTCCTTATGCCCTATCTATATCAGTCCCAGTCATGTCAGATGATCAGTTTCAATTGACCAGTTTCATATTAGTAATTCCATTCTTTTCAGCCCAGTCTCAGTCTTCATTTGAGGATGAATGATCTCAATGGGGAGATATTGTAATACCCCAAAAAATTTAAGCTAAAACCGGAATCATTTTTCATAAGTTTCATGGTCAATTCCCTAGTTTGGTGAATGTTTTGGATGCAAATCATGATCATAAGAAATTTCTAGCACAAAGTTATGTTGAGAGCATTCCTACCGATTAAGTTCTCGTATGAGATTCTACTAGGGTCATATTCAAAAAATCCTTTCTTCTAGAATATAAAGTGTTAGATGGCCTATGACTCACCAAATTAAAGGTCTTTGAGTCTTCTTTCTAACACCACTGACTACTCACTAATCTGAGTCCAAAGTAAAAAGTTATGAGCATTTTACTAGAGAGTGGCAGTCTACCAAAAATGACGAATTGGGTTCACAAGGAGGTTTCACGAGCCGTGGAACAGTACACGAGCCGTGAACCCCACCCATGAAAGTCCTAGAAAGTTTAACAACCTTGTAAATTTGACTGAGGGTCCACGAGCCATGGAACAGTCCATGAGTCATGGAACACCACTTGTAAAAAAAAAGGTTATCTGGACCATGAGCCCAATCCACGAGCCATGGACTGAGGTTCACAGACCATGGTTCAATCTACGAGCCTCATGCCAGAAAATTTAGCAACTTCTTAAATTCATCCAACAGGGGTATTTTAGTCATTTTCTACTCTTTAACCCCTAAACTGCATCATTTTAAGTCTCTAAGAGGGGGTTTTAACAGATTAGTCGACCCTTTGTCCCTCATTCATGCGATTCAACTTTAGAAAAGAAAACAGAGCATTCTCTAAGACTTTAATCCTAGGGTTTATTCTTCAAGCTTCCAATGTTCAGTTCTAGTTCAAGGTTCCTCAGCAATCAAGTATGTGGATATTCAGTAAGGGTTCCTTTCACCCTTATGCCCAAACCTCAAGCTTTTACTTTGGTTTCATGATTTTATGAGTTTAGGGTTCATACCCAATTACACAGTTATCTACAAATTTGACTTCTTTATGATATTAAATGATTTTTATTCTTGTTTAAATAATTATGCATGAATTCTTAACAAGTATTTTTCTAACCTCTAGATTTGAGAGAAAAACCCAGCATGATTTGATGGTATTACTTAATTTAAGATAATTTGGTATATTTAGATAACATGACCTCATAATTCAGAAAAAAAAATTAGCAAGCCCAATTCCTCAGTTATGAAAACATGTATTTGAATTAGTATCATGCTATATTTTAATAGATATGTTTTCATCTATGTATGAGCATTAGTATATGATTTTGGGAGTAGTATTTAGCATTAAGCGGACAAGGATTCTAGATAACTCAAGTCTAGAACTATGTTGTTGCCATAGGATAAGGGTCTTTCACCAGATTAGATTAATTCCTTCAGCCTTTTGGGCTCAATTTAGTGAATTCACGCCAGACAGGTTATATATCTTTGGTCGGATATAAGGCACCCTCCCAACTGGTGTTGTACATTGAACTCCATGTTGCTCATATAGTTTATGTCGGTTATGATAAACTCCTCCAATAACAGTTTTACTTACATTTAAACAATATGATTTCATAGTTTTATGGCTTCAGACATTTTTTGTATTTTGATCACTAAAAGAGCTTATACTTTACAATTTTAACTTATGCATCCAGTTTTCAGCTAAGTTTTCATGATGCATGCATGTTACCTATGATTTTGAAGTAAATGCATTATCTTAGATACTCAGTAAATTCCATATTACTGATTGTATACCTTCTTTGTGTTGCATCCTTTTATGATGTAGATTCAGCAGTCCGCTCTCGGACTTGTAGGTAGCAGTCTAGCAGCATACCCAGCCAGCTTGGTGAGTCCTCTTCATTCAAGGACTAGGAGCTTAGTGTACTTAGTTTTTCTCTCCTTTCATTTTAGACAATTTAGATAGTTGGGGGATTGTCCCAGCAACTCCTTCTTTCAGTAGTAAAGGCTTTCAGATATAGCTAGACAGTTAAGTTTTCAGATTTTCATTTTCTCAGAAACTCAGTTATTAAAACTTTAGTCTTGCCCATTCACATATATTTAAGTTTTCGCTTAGTATTAGTATGTTATGTGGTATTATGCTAGTGCAAAGGGTTAGCTTAGGATCATTTGTGGTTTCAAGTACCCTATTATTTCTAGGGTGTAGACTCGGATCATGACAAGTAGCCTGACGAGTGCCTGGATAGAGCTGCTATGCTTAAAAGGATCTATAAGCTGCCAGATGATTATGAAAAGAATAAAATTGTAATAAAACTGAAAATTATTGACTTGTATCTAGATAGTTGTGATTTTCTTGTTATGCTCTTTATGTGTGTGTCTGTACCGATGATTGCATGATCATATATAGGGGTTCAGCTCCAACGTTTGAATTGTATTCATTAAACCCCTTAATTAATATATGAGTAAATGTCATTGAATGATAAAGAAGTAACAGTTGGCATGGTATAGGTGTCACGACCCAGACCGCCGAGAGTGGCACTCACCCAACCTCCGGGTGAGTGAACCATCACTTCCCGAACTTAATCATTCTAGCAGCTCAAAACCAAGTGCATAAAAGTAAACTAGAAATTCAATGATAATAATAAAACTTCATGAATATAAACCTATGGAAATTACTCACTAGAATCTGAAAGTCGCAGTACCAAAAATCTACCAATATCTAGAGTACGGAGATGCATCCCCAAAAGTAAAATACGGAAGTAGTTTTAAGCCCGAAACAAGTGGGCTGAAACTCTAAAGATAGATCCAAGGTAGCCTGATCGAGCAGCTCACCCTTGATGTCTGAAATTGCTGGTGCTATAGATGAGGTCGTGTCTCAGCCGTTGGAAAATTTCCTATACTCACCAAAAGAAAAGCAAGTGCAGTATCAGCACCACCACTGTGTACTGGTAGGATCATCAGCCAGTTTCCAAATAAACAGTGTATAAGCAGTACGACAATATCAAGTAAATAGTACAGAAGACATGCAACAATGTTAACAGGCACACCTAGAATACAAGTCTCTACTTAGCTTGTTTCCCGCATGAAATCCACCTCTTATACTCTAACCCACCATCACATGGCCATAACCCATACCTTTTCGTCTAGCCTGGACTCACCCTGGGATCACCTCTAGACAACACCTAAGTGTCAATGAACAACCCGGCCTAATCCAAGACCAACTCAACGATATAACAGAAATTTCCCAGTCACTTAAGGACCACAAAACAAGTAACACATTTCAATAAACAACCCGGTCCATTCACGGAACCAATATCAGTCAATGCAACACAATAATATAAATGCAATGATATAGTAAAATAAACCCGTACCAGGCATGGTACCCGAGCCAACCATTAGTATTCTCGTACCAGGCGTGGTACCTGAGCCAACCGTTAGTATTCCCGTACCAGGTGTGGTACCCGAGCTAACCAAATGTCAACAATCCATAGTTAAATAGATGAACAAACAACTTGTGAACCAATAAGTAAATACACCGTTCAACTCACAGACTGTAAAACAGGAACCTTAGACATTCTACACAACTTCCCTAACCAATGTAATTCATATAAACACTTAGATAAGAGTACAATATTATACAACATTCACAGGAATCGTAAGCCATCACCTACCTCGAAATGATCCAAGCTCTACTCAACCCGAGCTTGCCCGTGTTCCCGATTCCTTTCTTATTCTTGGTCTAAAAGAACATACAAGTACATGAAATTAACAAACAAGGCCTGCACATTACCCGGATTACACCAAATCCCAAAATCCCAGGCCATCCATGATCATTCCACCCTTTTTTTGGGCTTTCCCATTGTTAATTTCCCTAGTTCTATCATTTTTACGGATAAAAATACAGAATTAACAACCTATGATCATAATATCTTACTTTTAACAATACCCAAGAACATTTATGCTTTGAATCCCCTTCTTTCCCCGGATTCTATCATTTCTAGGTTATTCCAACCTTCCCCCAAGTTCCCTCCTAGAAATTCTACTGCATATGAATAGTAGTATGAAGATTGGGGAGAAGAAACCTTACCTTAGGGAAGAAAATCAAAGGAAAACGGAGGAAAATCGCCTGGAATCGCCTAGCCCTTCTCCTAAAACGAAGTTGTGAAAATTGAACATTTTGGGGAATGTTTTTGCATTAAAATTCTGTCAGCTCACTATAGCGGTCCCCGCTCCATTATAGCGGTCCCTCTATAGTGGACGACTTCCGCTATAGTGGTCTTAAACGGCGTTGACCGCCTTGACCACCGCTATAGCGGTATTTTCCACCTCTATAGCATAGGTTGCTACGGCGGACCGTTGCGCTCGTCATGGACAGAATGTCCAGAAATATCCCAGATGTGGCCATTTTACAATACACTTGCTTCCCCCGACAGCCCGAAATAACCCCTTCACATCAAACGCAATTATGGGAGTTCTACTTACCCAAATTCGATTTTGAAAAGTCCCCCGAACTCCTTTATATCTTGGCTACGTGGGAAACTAGCTCAAACCAAGATACCTGACCCAATCCTTACTCGGATTTCCCTAGAATCCACCTCGCTCTAAAGCCGGTCGAGGCTAGTCTAGCCCAGAATCTTAAACTCCCAAACCCAGAGTTTTCTAACTCTAAAACTTGACACGATTAGACTACCCGTAATGAAGGACCCGATCTTTACAATAGGGGTCGATTATGTAACAGCTACCAATGACTAGTATGAGCTAGTTGACTTTTCTGCGGGATAAAATATCTTTCTGAAGTGGTGTATGGACGTTTGTGGTACCCGGTGTGCGATTTGGTCATGATTTTCTTGGTCTTCATAGTTATGAGATGTCATTGATTTCTAGCCAGCTGACAATACATGGAATGCTTCTGACCTATCCACGTGTTGAGGCTATATCTGATCTATACAGTGGATGGTCGCCTTCGTGGTGAGGAAGGATGTTTAATGTACGGACAGATTAAATCCCTATTTTTGAACTTAGACTTCATAATTCAATTTTTGGAGCTTGGGAGTTTAAATTTTGGTGATTTAAAAGGTGTTGTGCTCGTTTTAGCTTGCGGGTAAGAATGTAGCCTAGTATTTACTATTTTCTTGATATTTTATCATCAATTTCATGCTTTAAGTCCCTAGAATTAATTAGAAATTTGGATTTTTATGCCTAAACTTGAAAATGATAATTTCTTGATTTAAAAACCGTATAGTAATCGAATTTTGATGATTTTGGCACATAAGCTTCTTATCTTATGGAAAAAATAATTTTGAAAGAAAATTATTGTTTTGACTTTGGAGTTGACTTTTGAATTCTCACTTTTGAGCCTGAATTAGAAATATAAAAATGTGGGTGTTCACGGACTCGTATACTTATACACATTTCACATTTGATCAGATTGAAATTATTCGAAGGCACCACAGGAGGAAAATTTTATAATTTAAAATTGTGTACTTCGGGCTTAAGACAATTTAGAACTTTCTAGACTTTTATTAAGTGTTTGTATTGGTAAATACTTATGTGATGAATTTAAGGTATTAGAGGTCCCATATAAGTGAGATGAATAACACTTATATAGGTACAAATGTCATAATATTGGTAGAAGTCAGATATTGACTATTTTACTGATGTATGATATACTTGGGAGTACGCTATATGAACTTTCTAACTATTAAATGACCACTTGATTGGCTTGGCATTCATGACTCATGATTATTCATATACTTGAAGTATTGATTTGATGGAAAGACATTTATTTATATTCATGACATATGTTTTTTTGTAACTGGGACATTTATTCATGCTTTCATATAAGTTTACATGTATAGTACATTGACAAATCATATGGTTCTTCTCTGATGGCCTACGGGCAGGATCCGGAGGTATTGAAATACAATTGTCTATCATTTGGTCTTCTATGATGGCCTAGGAAAGGATCCAAAGATAGTACATGGGCCTCGCCAGTCCCTCATTGATTATAACCAGTGACGTGTGTATTGGTGCGTTGACCCGCATATCATATGCATTGCATTGCATAATATTAGTTGGTATGTTTGTGTGACTTCTTACCTATTCTGAGCTTATCTAAATTGTGATATCAAATAATTGATAAACTCTTAAGTTTGGTTCATTATCTTTTTTATCATGTTTCCTTATTGATTTGTAATTATTGTATTGATTTTTGATTTTGTTGTTGGAGTAAGTATGGAGGTTGGAATGGTAAGACCAACTATCTTTATCACTTTATATAGGATTTATTGACGATGATGCTGAGTACACATGTTTTTCATACTCACCCTTATATTCTACATTTTGATTTGAGAGATATGTTCATCATATGAGTGTTAGGTGATCTTGCTTTCGGTTGGAGCACTTTGAAAGTCTTTCGAGGTAGATGCTTGGATGTGTCGTAGTATCTGGACTTTTCTATTTTTATTTTATTTTTGTTTATATCTTTTAGTTTTGTAGCGTTTCAAAATTTGTAATGCTATTTTAGAAGTTTGTACTCATATCGCCATATTTTGGGGGTTGTAGTTCATACTTTTCTACACTATGGCTTCGTAAATGAGTAATTTTTATCTTTCGCTTTTACTTCTGCATTTTGTTTAATAAAATGGACTTAGAATGATGAAATGATTCACCTATGGAGATTCTGGTAGGTGTCATCACAGCTTAGGATTTTAGATCGTGACACCCACTTCGAATAATTTTTTAAAAAAAAATTACACCAATTATTCTTCTTGTCACATTGATTATTTTTTCCTTGTCATATCAATTTAAATTTTAATTTCACTTGCTATTTTTACATTTCAACTTCTTTTTTTAGTTGGAGTTACACTCCTTGTATTTCAAAATCAAATATTAAACTCTTTGAAATAATAAAAATTTCAGTCTCTGTAGGATTCAAATATATAAGTGATTAATATTTAATTTAGGTAACAAAAATGAATATTAACAACTGAAAATCATATCATCTGTAGCGTTCAGTATAATTTTCTCAATTTATAAATTTAGAAGAGACAAAAAAACAGTAAAATATTACAAACATGGTGTGACCATTAGAAATTTAAATGGTTCAACTTTGGCCTATATAATCCTAAATACACTTTAGGCCCAAAATAATAAAAATCTATGGCAAAACTCTTTCTCTCTCCTCCCCCCCCCCCCCCCCCGCTCTCTCTCTCCCTCTCTCTCCCCTCTCTCTCTATCTCTTTCTCTCTCATCTCTCTCTCTCTCACGTATATTTAGAAAAATACATATAATGTGTATTTATATTTTGTAAAAAATTAATATCAAGTGTATATAAAAAATGTATTGATAAAAATGTATATCCCGTATATATATTATGAAAAGTGAATATGAAGTGTACATGAAAAATCTTCGGATAAAAATGTATATAAATGTGTATATATATTGTATGAAAAGTGAATATTAAGTATATACGAAAAAATCTATAAATATACATACATACATACATACATACATACATACATACATACATACATACATACATACATACATATATATATATATACATACATATATATATATATATATATATATATATATATATATATATTATTATAAAAGCATGAATAACAATGTTGGTTGACCAAAATATCCTTCAAATGTTGAACGACATTTATACCCCTAAATATTTGTATAATGTAAAGATATTATTGTAAATTTTTAGGTCACCTTTTCCCTAAATACTTATGCGTAGTACCAATGGCCAGTCCTATTTCTTTTGAATTTACCTCCCAAGTCTCAAAAGTTTAGAAGACTTTTTTTCCCAAATAAATTACCAAAAGTGTTATGCATCCACTACCTTACCTTCCAAGTCATACTCTTTTTTTTTTTACGTTTTTTTAGATTCTCTTTTTCTTTTTTTTATTTAAATTGGATTCTCTTTTTCTTTTTTTCTTAAATTTAAATTGGATTCTCTTTTTCTTTTTTAATTAAATTGGATTCTTAATCCCAATTTAATTTAATTTGATATGGGAGCCAAATACTCCTATATAATCCTCCAATTGTTATACGTTCTTCATCATCATATATTTTTCAAGCACTGCCAACTTCTCCAAAGGTCCAAAGGTATTGAATTGTCTAATTCTCCTTATACAGTTATACCTTCTTCTGTATTTATTTACTTTAATTCTTGATTCAATGTTACCAGGTCTTTGTTAATTTTTATTAATAGTTATGCCAGCACAAGTTGTTATTCATTACTAAAATATTCTTAAATATTTTCTTCTCATATTGCCAGCACAACGTATATATTCATTATTAAAATATTATTAAATTTTAGCTTTTAATAAAGCTGATATTTTTGCTTTTAATAAAGTCAATCAGCTTTAGAGTAGATATCGTTTTGCAGTTTTAGTTACTACAGGTGTTTTGCAAAATAGAAATGAAATAAGATCTCGCAAAAAATATTGTGCCTATAAAAAATCTAAAAAAGTCCAATGTTGAATGGGTAATAAAAGTATTACTCATTTGGAGAGGACCAATAATAGAATATACCAACACAGGAGGTGATGGTTCGCGTTTGCAGTTGACTTTTGTGGATGAAGAGGTAATATTCTCTACGTATTTGTGTTTTATATTTCTTATTTATTTTTTAAAATTTACTCTCATTTAAAGTACTACTAATAAGTCTCCAACACATTTATAACAAAAACAATACTTTGTAATGCAGAAATAAATAAGTATAAACAACATAAAACACAGTAGTTTGGTCCCTAATTAATCCCACTACTTTAAAATATTACATTTTCTCCGGTAGTTTAAAAAAGAAAAGACGTGTATCCTTTGTATTTTTGTGTATTCTGGATACATATAACCTCTTCATTAATGGTAAATTTGTTTCTATTATGGCGCTTTAAAAGGAAATAAAATATTTACAATTAATGAGGAGTAAATCATTAATTGTAAATCTATTACTATTAGGGAACTTTAAAAGGAAATAACAGATTTACAATTAATGAGGAGTAAATCACGCGTCAATCACTTTGAAATGCATCTGCAGTATCCTCATCTCCACAAACAACTAGAGAATCCAAATTTCAATTTAAAATTACTTGGATACACATCAAACCAGCAAGTAACTCCATTATACAGGATACAGGTAATAATAGATCTCAAATATCTAAGGATACACATTTAAACAACAAACAACAATAGGTATACTTGGATACACTGTTAACACTGTATCCAAGATTAAAAGCTTGGATACATTATAACAGTGTTAAGGATACTTCCCAATATCTAAGGATACCCATCTAAACAGCAAATAGATATAGGTATACTTGGATACATGTTAATATTGGATACAAGTTTGTAAGCTTGGATACATTGTAACAGTGTTAAGGATACATGTTACCAACATCTCAAATAGCAGGTTGCAGTAGTATTGGGATACATGTTAACATGAATTAATCCTGGATACATGTAACACAAGATTTGCTTACAATGTTATCCCTGGATATGTATTGCTTTGTTTTGATTTGAAACTTTAAATTTACAAAAGTTACACATTTACAACTCAGATAGATATATGTATACTTGGATACATGGAAAATAACACTGGATACATGGTAACAAGTTGGTAACACTGGAAAATAACATCTGGGTTTGAGTCCCTTGTTCTTGATTTCAAATTTTTGTGCAATTCATTCATTTTGACTTGATCATTTCTAAATTTGGATCTATTTTCAGCAAAGTCTTCTTCTTCAAAGTCTCTAACAGCCGGAACAAAGGTCAGAGAAGGCACTTCATTGTTCTCCATTTGCGATATACCTAAATCAAATGAAAGCCATTGTTGGTTACTTGGTATTATCAAGTTATCTGATTAGTTATCCATGAAGGCAATCGTTGATTCGTTATCAAGTAATTGCTCTTATAGATTATGATAACTTAGAACTAAACTATAGTAAAAGTTGAAAAATAAATTTTACCAACCTCAACAATGGAAGATTATGATCCAGCAAGCGCTAATTTTTTTTTGAAAAATGGAGGAAGATCGTGTGGAAGATGGAGCTTTGGTTGAAGGTGTGATTTGGGGAAAACGATTATACAGAGAGAACAACCGTTGCCTTTAGATACAAGTTGAGTGATTTTAGGCCCTTTTTTAGGGATTGTGATAGATACAATTTTTTAACCATGTAATTTCAATTTAATGGGATAAATATAATTATTTTAAAGTATTGGGATATTTAGTAATTAGGGTAAGGATGTTTGATTATTTATGTAGTTTTTCCAATAAATAATCTTATTTGGGTTTAGATCAAAAGCACATCAATAGAAGAATTATAGCAATGAACGAAAACTAAACCGAACCTCTCAAGTGTCACATCGTTTTACCAACTTCTAATCAACCAACGCATCAACTTCTCATCACAAGTTTGGATATTCCCCCGAATTTAAGTTGAGTTTTTCTTTTGGTTTTTTGATCTCCTATAACTTTTTTTTGGAATCCCCAGGGAAATCCACAGACACTATTTTTTGGGTGTGAACTAGATAAATTTATTCTTGTGCAATAGCTTGCAATTCATACATAGATGTAAACCACAATAGGCAAGTCCCATGCCATGAGTTTTGACTAAGAAGGTTGACGATGAAAAAAATCGATCCCAAATCTCTCATGTGGGAAACAACTTATCCATCCCTTGCGGGTCGTTCCCTATAATTTGATAGTATTTATTTATGTGTTTCTTAATTGTGTAGTACTCATATATTTTTTAAAATTATTTTAGTTAGCCTTCAATTGTGCGAACTTGTGTATGCTATGAAAATATGAATACTTTCATCATATTTATCGTGCTTCATCTAATTTTCTGGCTTATCAAAAGTATAGATAATCAATAATTTGATAAAGTTCATAGGTGGTAACTCACATTCACTATGCATCAAAAACAAATGGTGATTAACGAGTACATACAGGTGATTGTTAGGACATAGAGAGAGACTATGTTTGTTATCTTTGTTAAGCAATTCAACTTTCATTAAGGTATACGAATACAATGTGTCCACATCAAACGAAAATCAGCAGATGTATTATTCTTAGATCCATCATATGTCGTTGTTCAATTAAATGCTATCGATCCTCTAATTTCAAGTACTAGAGTCAACAAAGGCATCCGATCAAATAATATTTTGTAGCTCATGAAATAAAAAATATATATAATTTCAGATAACATTACCTATTTGTTAGGCTTGACAGATAATAACGTGCGAGGCACGTTCATAGAAACTAGTATATATATATATATATATATATATATATATATATATATAAAGTGTATATGAAAAATCCCTGAAAATAAAATGTGTGTATATATTATATGAAAAATGAATATGAAGTGTATATGAAAAATCTACGAATAAAAATGCATATATATTATCTGAAAAGTGAATATGAAAAATATATTGGTCTATTGATAATACATAATACTGGGTATTGTGTGTGTGTGTGTGTCTATATAAATAAATAAATATATATATATATATAAATAATATTATATCTGTATTATATATATATATATATATACTATACTCATATATATATTATATATATATATTATATATGCGACATCAATCTATATTTTGAGGATACTGTATATTAATTATACATTGATTATGTATGAATTATACAAATAAATAAGCGTGAAGGATAATAGTATATTGACTTTTTTCTATTCTAACTATTTTCATTATATTGGGGTGAAAATAAAAAATATGACGGCAATGATTTTAAAAAAAGAGCAGCAAAAAAAAAAAAACGAAAAAGAGAAAAGTAGCAAAAAAAAGAGCAGTGAAAAAAAGAGCTGCAAAAAAGGTTTTTTTAAAAAATGAAAAAGAAAAGAATCAATGAAATAGGTAGACAAATGGCTACACAATGGTATAAAATATTTCTTGGTCATTCGGTTAACAGTAGTTTCTACCGAATGATTATTTGTGTCATTGCCCCTAATAAGATTGACTATATAAAATAAGATGACAAGTCTAGTGTAATGCCCCGGGTGTTTAAGGTTGTCCTTCATCTTGTGTTGAAGGCTTACGAGCCTAAATTTAAGAATTTTATTAACACCACACATATTCAAAAATATTTTATGAAAATAGAATTTGAAAATAAAGTATATTTTTATTACGTTCCTAAAATGTCTTAAATATTTATGAAAATTTCTTTAGTTACGATATATTTGTGTGTACTTATTTATAAGAATTTTATAATTTATTAATATTTTAATAGAGATAGTACGTTTAGTTATGTTAAAAAAAATTATTACATGAGGTAAACTTTATTCAAAATAATTTTTCATTAATTATGATATATTCAAAAAGTTAAATATATTATATCATAAACTTATACAATACCCGAGTACATACGTACTGGGTAAGAAGAGATGGTGTTGACCCACCCCTCCATGCAGAGCTTAGGAAAAAAGACATCAATTAATATAACTATGTGGTGGCATTACATCCTTTCTAACATATCGATCACCAAGTTAATTATAAAATAATTTTTAACCATCCATTTTTCTTGGCTACAAGAAACAGTACATTGTGTGTGTGTATATATATATATATATATATATATATATATATATATATATATATATATATTTATGGCTTCAGCAAACAATTTCATTTTATTTGAAAGTTTGTCTTTTGACAACAAAATTCATACTTTTCAATCATTTTTTCATTCTACAAATTGAAGCTTTTTATTTTGATGCAACATGTATGTGTATACATTAAAGTAAGATTATATTTTGAAGTTATAATTGATTTTCGAAAATCGATTATCTACATCAAGTTATTCAAGTCTGAATTTGAGGTAAATAAAGGCTATTTCTTTTTTCTTTTGGCATAATTTTTTAAGATATAAAATCTTCGTGTCTAGCGTGCTATCGAAGAGTTGATTGTTAGATGTCTCTAAATTATTATTGGTGTCATTCTTGTTAGAAACACATATCGGTGATGTCGATTTTATGTTAAGTTCAAAGTAAGATATAGCGTATATATGATTGTGATTATCGAATTGCGGTCATTATCGGATTAATCATGGTATTATAGTTGTGTTGAGGGTTATGGTTAGTTTTGTAGCTCGGGGTCAGTTATGGATATACGTGGTTGATTGGTGGTGTGTCGTAGGTCATAGAGCTCGGATGGTGTCCTTGTGGTGATCGTTGTGGGCTGTCTTATAAGCTTTTATTGAATTGAATTATGTGTTGCATATTGTATTATGTTTTATTGTATATTGTGATTGTGATTGCTTAGAGGTCTTGCGAAGACCTATAAGGCGTGAGACCTTTCTGCATGATCTAGCTCGTGGCTTTGCGAGGACTCCTAAGGCGTGAGACCTTTTCGCATGGTTGAGCCTATGACATTACGAGGACCTGTAAGGCGTGTGTATTTTTCGCATGCTCATACTTGTGTATTTCTCTCCTGTAAAGCGTGAGTTCATTTTGCATGTTGAGCCTATATATTGTGCATCCTCTGGGCCATGATTGTATCTGACAGGGTTGATTGACTTGTGTTGTTCATCTTATATTGCATTCCTACGTTATAATTTATATGGTTAGTTGCATCTTAAGTTCTGAGGCGATGTGTGGCTGAGATTGTGGTTGTTGTGGGACCTAGAGTGAGGGCAGGTAAGGTAGAGGTTGATGTTTTATCTATGCAGGTTGTGCTTGGATGTTGGTATGTTTTCTATTTAAACTTTCTTCATATTGTTGTTTCAGTTTTGGGTTATGTTGTTTCTGTTATTTTGTCGTCTTATATAATTAGTACATTCTTTCGTACTGACGTCCCCATTGCCTGAGGGGTGCTGCATTCATGCCTGCAGGTTATCAGGTAGACAGTGGTTCTAATTGTGTATGGTCGAGTTCAGCATATGGTTGGTACGCTCCGCTCTTTTCAGAGTTGTTGACCCTAGAGTCTTCTTTAGCTTTATATAGGTAATGGGTACATCAAGGCCCTATCCCGACTCGTGGTTAGTAGCTTTTCATCTTAGAGGCTTATAGACGCCTGTTGTAGGTCTGGTAGTCTGTTGCAGACTGATTGGCCTTGTATTCTACTTTTGTTATATTTGAGTTTATTTCTGTTGCATTTCATTTTGTTTGGCTTGGCCTTAACGGCCCACTGATGTTGTTTGGTTCAATTTCTGTTGTTCGCTCGATCAAGTGTGGCACCGGGTGATAGTCGCACCTCCCTGAATTTGGGATGTGACATCCAAATCGCATCATTTACAAGGAACTGGTTAGTTTAAAAGATTTAATTCCCAAACTCGTAACCAACCACGCCCAGCATGAGTTTAAAAAAAATATTTAGACCCCACACCCGTAAAAAGTCTAACTTGCACAGTCCCACAAAAGTTGAAACTAGGAGTGGAAAATGGGTCGTTTGGGCTAAAATTATGCGGGTCAAGATGGGCTAATACCCAACCCTGCCCAAACCTTGCTTGGGCTAAAATGGGTTGAGCTAAGATGGGCTAAACAATGAGCATAACCCAACCCGCCCAACTTCACTCACTATTTTAATAAATTCTAAGCTTGGCTTAAGTTGAAATTTTAGAATTAGTTAGATAAAACGAATTTATTTTTACTTTATGATGTTTCACATATTGTCACGACCCGATTTCTCGATCATGATGGCACCTACAACCCCCAGTAGGTGAACCAATCCCCGTAGCCTAGAACGGTTAGTAATGGGCTACGTTCTAACAGTTTAAGCGGAAGATTCGATACATAAGTGGAAGCAAGGGCATAATGAGAAGAAAATAGATACAAGAGAGATATAAACAAGTGGAATCTAAACCAACCCAAAACTTGGTATCAAAGGTCCAAAAGTCATATATACACAATGTCTCCGAAACTATAATAGTACAAAATACACCAGGATAACTGAAGTCAAGCTCTGGACGCCAAGAACTCACCCTCAGCCTGGATAATCCAAAAATTGCACCCCGCACGAGTCTCCGATGCGCTAACGGCGATGGCCCACGCTAGGATATGCACCAGAAGATGCAGAGGGTAGGGTGAGCACCAAATGCGAAGAATAAGGTACCCAGTAGGTATCATAGGCTGACTGGACACATATAAAGTAAAAGAGCAATAGCAGGCAGAGTAGGAACAAACAGTCACAAAATTCAACGATAAGCACACAGGAGCTAGCCCAGAGTGAAGATAGCAGAAACAACATATAAGGCTAGCATATATAATATATACACACAATAGGCACAGGTAAAAGTAAGGACAACGCACCTGAGATCCTTACAAAAATAGTATATATAAGAATAAGTTCTAGAAATGGGCGGTATATCGGTACCCTCAAGTATAAGGAAAAAGGGAGAGAAGAATAAAGGTAGACATGCTCGACATACAGGAATTAATACCCAATCAAGTCATACAAAACTCAATCCAGGAACTCACCACCTCACAGTAATCATGCTCATACTCAACTGTAATAGGGAACACTATCGGAATAAAGTAACAAGAGTCTACCTATAGTCCCTCGGCCGCCCATACAACCGAGGAATGCAATCAAGTGAAAACAAATCCTCCGACATCCCATACTACCAGAGCGTACAATCAACAAACAACAAACAACAAACAAGGGTGGTATCTCAAACAATGGATGATATGATGCATGAAAACCTCAGGGTAAAATAGAACCTATGTATGTACCTCCTCCAGTGCCGATCGGGCCCAGCAGGAAGTTCCATGGAAGGACACAACCCATATACCTCTACTCCATCGTATACCCTTCCCCCCGGCACACACAGCCCAAAGCCTCAGACCCGGAGTAGCAAGGTCCATGGAGGTCCCGGATCCCATACTAAAACTCAGAATCAAAATGCATCCTCCGGAATCGAGTCTGAGTTCAAGCCAGTGGCTAAGTCTCAAATATGCATGCCTAGACCCTGTCTAGGACTAAAACAGTGAAAAAGATGTCATAAAACCCTTGTTATACCCCATTTTAACTGGGTCAAAGCGAAGTACAACATATTGGTGATTCTTTAATTATTAACTTAAAGAGTCGCCACCTAATTATTTTTAAAAGTGCATTAGGACACCTAAATTATTAACTAAAATTATGCTAAATTAACTCTAATTAATGATCTACCTTAACTTATGTGATTCTAGTTAAGGGTTCTGGTTATCCTAAAGGGAAGAAGTTAAGCATCCTTTAAGATCCGTTAAAGACGGTTAACCGGCCAGACTTAGGTTAATCTAATAAAGGTCTAAAATATAAAATATAACATTTTATATATTGAAGAAAATAACTTACAAATATTACTAAGATTACAAATTGAAAGCATAAAAACTACTAGTAAAACTGATAACTTGTAGAAGAAAATAATTAGTGATGAAATAAACTTAAAATAGAGGGTGTCTAAATAAGAAAATAAATCATGGTGAAGTATCAAATGAGTTAACCTCCAAAAATATATGTTGAGCAATAAAAAGATGTGCAACTAAACTATTTGGTTATAAAGAATAGCTTACTAGGGAAGACCTTCTAGATTAAAAATATAAGCTTAGACTTGATAAAATAAAGACTTCAAAGATATTTATCAGTAAAATAGTTTTCAAAGCAAATAAGGAAAAATTTCCAACAATGTAAAAAAAACATTAGTTTTGTCCTTCACGTAAGCGTGTTTTGATCCTTTCGAATAGCTATATTTTACTAAAAAGATAAAGCATTTTTTCATGTTCTAGACAAGAGCATTTTTTTTTCGCTTTAAAAATCTGCACCTTAAAGATCACAAAGGGAGTTCGTTTTGACCTCAAAAATCTGCGTTTAAAGCTCTTATATAGCTGTGTTTTTTAGCTCAAAATCTGCACTTTTTAAGTCCTTAAACAAGTATATTTTGCCTTCAAAAATTAGTTTTAAAAAATCTTGGGAAGCTGCATTTTTTTTTACACTAAAATCTGCGTTTTAGCACTAGAAAAAGCTGCGTTTTATACATAAAATCTACACTTTTGAACTTACTAAAGTTGCATTTTTTACACTAAACATATCTAGATTTTAACTCTACTCTTAACAAGAAAGATTTGAAAAATCAAGGCAAAGCATTTGGTTAGTAGCCATGTATGTATATATACGAAAGAGAGGAGCTAGTCATATACTTCTTTTATTATATATAGCAAACTACCCTTTCTAAGGTTCAAGTATTCTAGGCCTAATTCTTTTATTGACGAAATCAAATAATAAAACAAAGACACTATTAATTAACTAGATTAACGATCTCGCATAATTAAATAAACTTAATTATTATTCTAGTGTTAATAAAGAAATTCAACAAGTAATCTCAAACTTGAGATAAAACCAAATCACACACAAATAAGCTACTAACAATAACAAGAAAGTTTTAAGGAATGATAAAGGAGAAAGGACACCATAAGCGACCCCAAGCATTTCGCTAATTTTTCTTGCTATTGGGTATGACTTAAGCATAGAGAATGTTGACTCCTTGCTTGGACGAGAGGTAGAGTTGAGTCTCATTTCGAGACTCCATGAGAGTCTAGCCTTAAGACTCCAAGTGTTGCTCCAAGTGCATATGCGAAAAGGAAAAAAAAAGACAAGAATTAGAAAATAGAAATCCGATTCTTAAACGTGCATAAAGAAGATAACCAACAAAACTAGAACATAACTACATAATTACTCAAACTACAGCAGCTCACGAACTGTTCCAAAGTAAACAAAGAGTATGTTTTAATACACAAGCATGCAGCAAACAGAATCTCCAAGGAAGAAGAGTAAAATGGCAAAGATTGAGTTTCATGTAAGCTTTTTACAAGTATTCAAATAATCACATCCTAAGTTAACTAATCAAGAAGCTAAAATAAACTAACAATTCTACCAATGGCTCAAAACATACTATATGCAGGGACAAAGGAGGTCATGGAGCATTTTTCAAGCCTAAATAAAGCATCTTTCACATTAGCATCTCTCCCTAATAGCTAAGGAGTTCACAAACCAATATATTTAATATAACAGTGAACATGTATGAGTTTACATGCACCAAGTGTCCCTTTATTAATTTGAGAAACCAAATTAGAATTCACATTCACATGAAAATATCTAGGAGCATATAATAAACCAACCAAATTCATAATATCTTTAATAAAAAAAAAGAAACACTCGCATGACAATTCTCGATCCCGGTTGCCGAGTACTAAAGAGCTATAGACATATCAACATGTTCTTTGAATAGTAGTATTTAAACAAGAACAGGAGACTAACAAAATCCTATGATCTCTTTATAGCTGAAAAAGAACATATAATATGGTTCCCAATGAGAATACTAAAGACACGATTTAAGCAACTTGACAGATTAATGACAACTACCATTTTGATGTCTCTACCTATTATCAAACAGATCTATCATATTATGTATACAGACACTAAAAAAATCATTTGTCAAGTATAGTTTGATTAATACACTGCCAATGTAATAGTTCTCCTACCAACATGATTATTAAGCAAATTGAATCCAGCACATAATTCTCTCATATACCAACTAGTACATCATGCTTCAACAGTAAGGGAAACACAAGGAAGAGATTTAATTTTGATAAACTGACCTTTTGCGGAGCAGTGAACGTGAGACGCAGGTCTCGGTCACAAATCTATACTCGCACTCAAGTAACGATGAGCTCGAAACACACTCAAAGGCGAGAGTTTCAACAGAGACCAAATGAGAACGCAAAGAACAAGATATTTTAGAGCAAAATTAAAGGCTACAACAGTATAAGGGCAGAGGAAAAAGCTTGTCAAAGGCAAAACAAAAAATAACAAATATTTAGGGGGAGGGAGAGGCGGCCAGAAAGCCTCTTCCCAAAATGAGTAGAAAAGCTTGGTATTTATAGAGACGAATTAGGTTTAGGATTTGAGTTTTTTGGGCGGGATTCGTAGCCGTTTGAATTTTGAATCTCTGCTCGTTGATTCTCATTCAGAAACTTCATAAGTATTTTGGCTTCTTGTTGACCACATTAAAGATGAGAGATGTGAATGAGAGGGAGAAAGGGAGCACCTGATTTTCACAGAAGAGAGAGATGAAGCTTGCACAAAATTGGAGTTGGAAAACTTCTGCCATGATTAAGCATCGCTGGGATTTCTCTGGAAGAGGAAAGAGTGAGCATTGAGAGTGGGGCGGGCTGATTGGGAAATAGATTCAGGGTTACATTTGGTATAGTTGTCTATTATATTGGGCTGCATATTAAGGTGGGTTTGGGCCGTATTGCTGGTCAAATTTGGGCCTGATTTGTGAGTTTAATTAGCTGAAAATAATGGGCTTGTTTGGCCTTTCCTTTCTTTTCTTTAAATTATCTTGAGCTTCTAATTTAATAATTAATATAATATACAAAATATCGACTTATAACTAATTTAATAAGTACGAAACTTGAAATAAAGTAACGACAATCAATAATTTAAGAAAAAGTGGTCAAAATGATAGTAGTGATTTCGAAAATAAAATATGTAATTTTTAAAAGGTAATTTATAAAAAAAATGTGATAACATTGATAACAATAGTAGTAATAGTAATAATAATAATAATAATAATAATAATAATAATAATAATAATAATAATAATAATAGTTGTTTAAATATAGTAAAAATAAATAAAAGTATTATTAATTTAGAAGCTCGAGAAAATAAAAAGGGTGAAAGGAGGGTCAAAATTGGGTGTCAACAGCTTGTCCCTCTTTGACCGGAGATGATGTAAGAGTGTTTGAGCAAAGAAGTTGACATAGTAGCCAATTTTGTCCCGACCAACAAATAGAAGTTTAAGGGGAATAGGCATTTGACACGTTATGGGGGAGAGGGATTTGGAAAGACCAAGAGATCTATATAAAATGTTTTGAAGATTATGGCCGAACTTTGATTTTTAAGTTGCCTACATATCTCGGGTTGCACGAGAATCAGGCAAAATGTAGTTCGGAGGTTATGATGAGATAAGGTGGAGTGAGTTTAGAACACTATGACTCATAAAGTGTCCTTGGATCGATGAATAATGAAAATGATGGTGGAGGCAACTGAGCAAAAGATTAAGCTTGAATAAGCAAAGATATAATTTTGAAAATAGAGTGAAGTAAGGAATGGGTCTCTAAGATGACTAGGGGTGAAGAATAAAGGGAATTAAAGCGCGCGTGAGCTTAATAAACGAGTGAAGATATTTGAGGGAATTAAGTAAAGCATAGCCAAAGATTGGTATACATTTTTTTTTAAAAAACAATTGTCCCAGTATCGAGTTACGATGAGACTGGATTGCAAGATTTGTAAAGAGAACGAAGAAAAAGGGCTGAAAAAGTTATAAAAGCAGTGAGGAATGAATTTAGGAGAGCTTGATGCAAAATTTTCTATATGCTCCGAGTTGTGGGATGTAGGTTGAATAGAGTTCGAGTATAGATCCTTGACCTTTGTTGGGAGTCCGATCGACATTCCCAACAAATTGCCCCAGTTCACTGCTTAGATGAAGTTCCACGTTGCGCTATGTCTCTTGTTGCTGCATGTGGGTTGTACTTTCTGCCAAGTCTTAATAAAATTGTTAGCAAATAAAGCGTGAAATATAATAAATATCTTTCGACAAAGATCAAAAGAAAGATGCATCCATTCTGAACTGGTGCTAAGTCGAATGT
The DNA here is from genome assembly GCA_003996215.1 of Jaltomata sinuosa. NCBI lineage: Eukaryota > Viridiplantae > Streptophyta > Magnoliopsida > Solanales > Solanaceae > Jaltomata > Jaltomata sinuosa. The sequence continues at coordinate 18,436 of QJPP01001041.1, read as the reverse complement.
GCATTATTTCTTTTAACATTAAATAATTGCTTTAGATTATGCCCCTGCAAAATCTAAGTAATAACGTCAGCAAAGCAAACACATACACAAAGCGTGATTTTCAAGAAATTTAAAAGATAGCATGCGGTGCTTAATAAGTAAATAAATAAAAATAATGCATTGCGAGATGTGCAATAATAAGCGGGCGAGCATAAATATTTAATTGAAAGAGGATAAACCTAAAATGTCCTATTTGAGGGTGAACAAACCCAGCATATCCTATTTTGGGGTGGATGAACCCTTTGCGTCCTATTTTAGGGTGGATGACCCTAGTGTATCCTATTAGAGGATGGACAACCCAATATATTCTATTTTAGGGTGAACAAACCCAATGTGTTCTATTTTAGGGTGAACGAACCCAATGTGTCCTATTTGAGGGTGGACGAACCCAATATATCCTATTTTAGGGTGGACGAACCCAATGTTCTATTTTAGGGTGAACAAACCCAATGTGTTCTATTTTAGGGTGAACGAACCCAATGTGTCCTATTTGAGGGTGGACGAACTCAATATATCCTATTTTAGGGTGGACGAACCCAATGTGTCCTATTTTAGGGTGAACAAACCCAATGTATCCTATTTTAGGGTGGACGAACCCAATGTATTCTATTTTAGGGTGAACAAACCCAATGTGTTCTATTTTAGGGTGAACGAACCCAATGTGTCCTATTTGAGGGTGGACGAACCCAATATATCCTATTTTAGAGTGGACGAACCCAATGTTCTATTTTAGGGTGAACAAACCCAATGTGTTCTATTTTAGGGTGAACGAACCCAATGTGTCCTATTTGAGGGTGGACGAACTCAATATATCCTATTTTAGGGTGGACGAACCCAATGTGTCCTATTTTAGGGTGAACAAACCCAATGTATCCTATTTTAGGGTGGACGAACCCAATGTGTCCTATTTTAGGGTGGACGAACCCAATGTGTCTTATTTTAGGGTGGACTAACCCAATGTGTCCTATTTTAGGGTGGACGAACCCAATGTGTCCTATTTTAGGGTGGACGAACCCAATGTGTCCTATTTTAGGGTGGACGAACCCAATGTGTCCTATTTTAGGGTGGACGAACGCAATGTGTCCTATTTTAAGGTGAACGAACCCAATGTGTCCTATTTTAGGGTGGACGAACCCAATATATGATGCAAACTTATAAATATAAATATTGGCGCGGTGCAGAAAGCTTAATGCGATGCTTGATTTGTAGCAGCTAATATTTATGTTGCAATGCAGAAAGCTTGGTGCGGTAACTGGACATCATGATGCGGTGCAGGAAGCTTGGTGCGGCGCTTTCAAAATAATAAATATGCAAGGTGCGGTGCAGCAAATTTGGTGTGGTGCCTTCATAGTTGCGAACATTCATAATACAATATGGAGAGATTGGTATGATGCCTTGGCAGTAGCAACATCCAATGAGTGCTCCAGAAAAAAAAATTAATCAAATGCCATTATAGTAGTATGCTGAAATGCATAGTGCTTGGTGCGATGCCTTTGCAGTAGCCATTATTTAAAGTACGATGCTTTGATGAAAATTTACTGCAAATCAAAATTCTGCACTCAAAGAAAATTTGTGAAATACAACATTCAATTTGCGTCATCCTTTACGTGCGTTATCATTCCAAAATTAGCCTCTGCATTACTCAAAGAAAACTGTTAGTATAAGATGAAATGGTTGCCTTGCATTGAACTTTGAAGCTTTGACTTTGAATATGCGCTTCTCGTTGCTATAAAACTGCAGCAATTTGATGAGCGAATATGATTTATGATCTTGACTTCTGTTTTGTTGAATAAACATAGGACATTTGCAAGGCTGTCCCAGTTTTGGCTAATGGAAAAATGGATTTTTTATTATAATGAGACCGAACTCAGAATGAGCGCCTACGTATCCCGCTACTAACAGGAATCATGTCAAACGTAGTTCATATAAAAGTTTAGGAAAGGATTGCAAAATAGTAGCTACTCATAAAGGAGGGAAAATGGAGAATGATATTTCCAAGTTTACAAAATGATGCCCTTGTCAATCCTCTTGACTTGCTGCACGTTTTCTCTTCAAACACCTTGGTGCCAATTTTGATGAATCACCCTTAACAAAGATTGTGCTACCACTTGCGATATTGTCATTGTTTGTTGGAGGCTCTTGGTGCAACTTTATCTTGCCACTTTCAATCATGCTTTCAATCTTGAATCTCAGTGCCGAACAATTCTCAATATCATGACCCTGAATATTTGAATGATAAGCACAACTTTTGGATGAATCAAAATTTGGAGATGGATACTTAGGCATGAATCCCTTTTTTGATTGCAGAAGTCCATTTGATTTCAATCTCTCAAAGATATTTGCCAACGACTCATCTAGAGGAGTGAAGGAGAAAGACTTCCTCTTTTTTTTTGTTGCAAGCTAGATTGCGCTTGGTGAAACTGTTGTTGAGAGCTATTCTGAAAGTTTTGCTGGCGAGGAGGTTGAAAAGGCACATTGCAAAGGTTGGAAGTAGCTTGAAATTGCAAAAATTGATGGTATTGCGGTTGGTGCGTAGTAATGAAAGCTGAGTTATTTTTGTTTTGCATATTTTCTGGTATCTTTGGTTGAAAGATTTGGCGAACAACTGAGGATTCTGAGTTGTCTACAATCCGTCCTTCTTGAATTCCACTTTCCAGCTCTTTACCAACACAAATCAAATCAGAAAAGTTGCGCGCACAAGTCCCAAGCAGCTTATTATAATATGGCCCATCTTGAATCTGAATGAAGGCTGAGATCAATTCCTCTTCAGGCAATGGAGGATGTATTTTAGAAGCTTCTAACCTCCCTCGTATGGCATATTCTTGAAAAGATTCATGCTGTATTTTCTTTACTTTGAGCAAATCAGCTATATGAAGATCATTCTCGCAGTTGAACTCGTATTGCTTTACAAAGTCACGAGCCATATCTTCCCATGTATACCACTTGCTAAAGTCTTGCTTAGTGTACCAGGAGAGTGCCAATCCTGATAAACTTTGAATGAATAGCATTATTTGTATGGCTTCATCATTGCCAATTCCGATTAACCTATTGCAGTAATCTTTCAAATGAGCGACATGATCTCCTTTTCCGGTGAAAGTGTTAAACTTTGGTAGCTTGTAACCTGGCGGAAGCTCAACATTTGGGTGCACACACAAATCTCCATACTTTAAACTCTGGTAATTTCTTGAATGCAACTCTTCATCAAATGCTTTTCTCAAATTGTGAAGTTCTCTTTCCAAATTTTCATGGCAAGGTGACTGAATCTCCTTTTCACATCTAGAATATTGACAAAATGCTAGTTGATCGTGCTTATTTTCCTTGGAAGGAAGCACAATTGTGGAAGGATGAGTATTTGACATCATGGTAATTTGAAAACTTTTGGCTTTAGCGTATACTGATGGCATTTGCGGAGACATTGTATAGGAAGCAGTTGGGCAAGGGGATATAGTTAAACAAATATTTTTGGTTGGGCTGGAAGTTGGGGTAGGGAGAAGGCTGAAGGTATTTGGTAGATTAACCAACACATTTCTTCGAACAACATTTTTTTCATTATCATCATTTTGTGCCTGTACCAATTTCATACCATTGTTGAATGCTTCAAATTTGTGTGCCATTATAGTTTGTCCTTGATGCAGATTCACAGCCAAAACAATGTTCAATGCTAGGCAACCTCTAAAGAAAAGATAAAGTTGCTTAAAACTAAAAATATTAGCGCATGAAAATAGGAAGTAAATACATAAAGTATTTGATAACATAGATAAGTTTGTGATTTTCCTAAGTAGAAGCTCTAAGATAAAAGAGATGACTTAAATCGCAGAATGAGTGAATGGAAATCACTTATTTGGCTCTAACGCTCGAATTTTTAACAAAAGAAAATTAAATTAATTTAGAATAGAACACACAATTCGAAGAAGGCTGACTTATGTCGAACAACAAAGCTTTCCTGACTTGATCCTTATCCCTTGCGAACTCTGGAAAATTCCAAAATTTATCCCAGTCTAAAGATAGTTTTGATGATGACGCCATGGTTGTACGCTAAAAATTTTGGCGGAATATCAATCTTCTCTGAGGAAATTAAAATTTTACAATAAAGAGACCGAGCCTTATATAGGCTGCCTACGTATCCTGTGTCCGACAGGAAATCAGGTCAAACGTAGTTCCAATTACACACAAAAGAAATTTTAAAAACTACCCCAATATGATCGAGTCCCTATGTGGGCTGCCTACATATCCACCAAGGAAATCAGATCATGTGTAGTTCTGCTTTACATACAAAAAGAGATTATAATAACAAAACATACAAAAGATTGATCGTTTAAGCTCGCAAAAGTACATAATTGATCCCAAAGGATGCTACCCAAAAACTAACTATCCTATTACATGCTTCCTAAAGGCCACATATATTTTATATTTAAGAACAAAAAGTCTCATCGTACATTAATAGTCTTCCTCGATGAAACCATTGTTGTTGTTCCATCCCGCTATATCATGAGTGCTTGCAAAAACTATATGAGAAGGTAAATTTAGTGCAATAAACCTCGGTTCAATGGTTTCCTGATTGTGGGGAGGAACTTGACTGCCAAATTGTGGATAGATTGCTTGATTATGACTCGGTGCAATAACCCTTGGTCCAATAGTTCCTTTTTCTTTTGGACCCTTAAGAAATTCTGTAGATTTCCTTTTAGCTGACCGAACTCCTTTTGATGCATTATTAGGAGACCAATATTGCTCAACAAAATCTTTGACCAGATAGCCCCAAGAAGACCATTTCCATGTATCTTGCTTTGCATACCATGTCAAGGCTGGCCCTATAAGTGTTCTAACAAAAAGCTTCATCTTAAGTTCATTATCTCGTCCAATACTTGTCAACCAATCAAGATATGCTTTCAGATGGTCTAGGGGATTACCTACCCCATCATACATTGGAATGAGATTATGGGGGTTCTCAAAATTTGTCTTAAACTATGAAGCAAGCTCATTTGTGAAAGAAACTTGATTAGTCTCAACATTAAAATGTCTTCCACCATTTTCTCTATTCTTGATTGTCTCCACCAAGTTGTTGAATGTCTCCTTTGGCAAGGATGGGTGCATATTAGCGAAAAGTTGGGCATTAGAATCAAAGGTGGGAGGTGTGACAGTATGAATGGGTGGGTATCCCTCTGAGTCTTCAGTGAATGAATTCTTAAGGTCGACTATCATTTCTTTCATGCTGCCAATTTTTTGTTCCATTTGTGACACTTTTGTCTCAAACTTAGCAATTTTATCTGGGTATGACTCAGGTTCTCCACATTCAAATTCATCTTCAACTAGGTCAATCACAGTAATTTGGTCGGCCATGTCGTCCTTAAATCTTTGATGTTCAACTTAAGTCAACCTTTGGAAGGAAAATGAAACACTTGATAAGCGCAGAATAGACATGCAAAAGGCTAAGGGTTGATTATTTAAACATGTGATGCTTGAGACGAAATCAAAGGATTGAGTCTTATAAAGAATATATTAAAGACGAATTTGATGATGAGCGTGAGATAAAAATAATTGAAAAAGAAACTAGACGCACGAGGATTGAACTTGAAAAATTGAACGATTGCAAATGACTCTGAGTTGGTGAGTTGAACAATTATCGAGGTTGAGAATAATGTCTATCAATTGAAGACCTATGAGATGCCTCGACTTGCATGCCAAAACTTAGAAATAAAAGGTGCGAAAAGATTAATTTTGATAGCTCAAAAATAGGAACGACACAAGCATTTTGAATGAATGATAAACTCTAAAGAAGTATCAATTTTGGATAGTCGTTCTTGAACAAATTAGATGGAGAAGATCGAGCAAACGTCGACGAGTGCTATTTGATAGATTGCGCAAATAAATTTGGACATCTACCAATTTAAGAAGCCACAAATGGCACAGAGATTAATGAAAGATTGGAAAAATTTGAGAGCATAAGTAGAAGTTTCATGACGTAGATCGGGAGCTAAATAGATTCTACGAAGCATGAAACTAACGGGATATATATTCTGTCATTAGAAACAGAAGATTAAACCCGTAAAGGAGAGACTTGAAAAAGCTTGAGAAAGTAATAATCTAGAAACTTTGAATTTTGACACGAGTCTTATAGACGAGCGGAATGAGGGAGTAGGAATTCTGAAATAACTAAGGCAAATTTGATTTAAAGAAGATTATACCCTAAACGGGAGGAGAATTTAATTGAGAACTCTAAAAGCTTGAGCGAGCCTAGGATAATGATTCTAAACGGTGCTCTAAAATCTTTAAAGTGCGCTAAGCGCGGAAAGATTATAATCAATAATACTAATAATAATAATAATAATAATAATAATAATAATAATAATAATAATAATAATAATAATAATAATAATACTGCTAATAATAATAATAACAATAATAATAATAATAATAATAAAACAACAACAATAACAACAATAATTGTGAACATGTAAAAATATAATAGGCACTTAAATAAAGAGATAAACAGATGCAAGTCACTCTTCTTTAAATAAAGAAAAACAAAGATAATGTTAGTAAATATCAAGTGAAATCATGTAGCAAATAAATTCATATACGGCACGTAGCAAGTAAGCGAGCAAACAATTCGTATAATAATAACGTGTCCTAATATACAGGTGCCTCTTTATGCCAGAGGTAAGCGTAACGCGTATTTAAAGAATAAATGTGCCATAATATGTCATTCCTTTGCTCTTTTAATTAATTAAACAAATATTATCTTCAAAAATAAAATAATATTAAAAAATAGCTTTAATCTTTATAATATGTCAAAAATACAATAATTAATTTAGAGTAAATGGTCCATATTTAGGCACAATTATTTTTCAAATAATGCACATATAAATGATAAGCGTCACTCGGGATTGTGAACCCACTCGGACATCTGGGCGAGGTTGACTAATGAACTTAATATACCAAGTATATTAAGCCTCCTAAGTTTTCATGATGCATGTACCTAAAATAGGTGTTGGCTTAGCTCTATCCTAGGTGAACTAAGAGTTGGGTAAACTCGGACTTGAGATTTTCCTATGTGAGAAGGTACGTGGTCACACGGTAGTAAAACTATCCGCTCACCTCACGCATGCACCGACTCTCTAAATATAAGGTATTTGAAAGAATTTCGGAGAAGTGAAAGGACACAACTCGCGTGTACAATGTGTGTGAAAGTGTCAAATTTCTAAAATTGGAGGAAATATGAACAGAATGACAATTTAAGTAAAGTGGTAACACATAAGGCAGTTATATAATAGCAAATAAATATTTTATAACACATGTCATAGTAAATTAAACATCAGGCAATTGAGGTAAAACAAACATATAAACAAACCTCAATTATTAACCTAAGTCTGTTATGGTTTAGAACCTAAATTCCTCAGCAGAGTAGCCAAGTTGTTATACCCCATTTTAACTGGGTCAAAGCGAAGTACAACATATTGGTGATTCTTCAATTATTAACTTAAAGAGTCGCCACCTAATTATTTTTAAAAGTGAATTAGGAAACCTAAATTATTAACTAAAATTATGCTAAATTAACTCTAATTAATGATCTACCTTAACTTATGTGATTCTAGGTAAGGGTTCTGGTTATCCTAAAGGGAAGGAGTTAAGCATCCTTTAAGATCCGTTAAAGACGGTTAACCGGCCAGACTTAAGTTAATCTAATAAGGGTCTAAAATATAAAATATAACATTTTATATATTGAAGAAAATAACTTACAAATATTATTAAGATTACAAATTGAAAGCATAAAAATTACTAGTAAAACTGATAACTTGTAGAAGAAAATAATTAGTGATGAAATAAACTTAAAATAGAGGGTGTCTAAATCAGAAAATAAATCATGGTAAAGTATCAAATGAGTTAACCTCCAAAAATATATGTTGAGCAATAAAAAGATGTGCAACTAAACTATTTGGTTATAAAGAATAGCTTACTAGGGAAGACCTTCTGGATTAAAAATATAAGCTTAGACTTGATAAAATAAAGACTTCAAAGATATTTATTAGTAAAATAGTTTTCAAAGCAAATAAGGAAAAATTTCCAACAATGTAAAAAAAACATTAGTTGTCCTTCACGTAAGTGTGTTTTGATCCTTTCGAATAGCTATATTTTACTAAAAAGATAAAGCATTTTTTCATGTTCTTGACAAGAGCATTTTTTTCACTTTAAAAATCTGCATCTTTTTATGCAAAATCTGCACCTTAAAGATCACAAAGGTAGTTCGTTTTGACCTCAAAAATCTGCGTTTAAAGCTCTTAAATAGCTGTGTTTTTTAGCTCAAAATCTGCACTTTTTAAGTCCTTAAACAAGTATATTTTGCCTTCAAAAATTAGTTTTAAAAAATCTTGGGAAGCTGCATTTTTTTTTACACTAAAATCTGCGTTTTAGCACTAGAAAAAGATGCGTTTTATACATAAAATCTGCACTTTTGAACTTACTAAAGTTGCATTTTTTACACTAAACATATCTAGATTTTAACTCTACTCTTAACAAGAAAGAATTGAAAAATCAAGGCAAAGTATTTGGTTAGTAGCCATGTATGTATATATACGAAAGAGAGGAGCTAGTCATATACTTCTTTTATTATATATAGCAAACTATCCTTTCTAAGGTTCAAGTATTCTAGGCCTAATTCTTTTATTGACGAAATCAAATAATAAAACAAAGACACTATTAATTAACTAGATTAACGATCTCGCATAATTAAATAAACGTAATTATTAATCTAGTGTTAATAAAGAAATTCAACAAGTAATCTCAAACTTGAGATAAAACCAAATCACACACAAATAAGCTACTAACAATAACAAGAAAGTTTTAAGGAATGATAAAGGAGAAAGGACACCATAAGCGACCCCAAGCATTTCGCTAATTTTTCTTGCTATTGGGTATGACTTAAGAATAGAGAATGTTGACTCCTTGCTTGGACGAGAGGTAGAGTTGAGTCTCATTTCGAGACTCCATGAGAGTCTAGCCTTAAGACTCCAAGTGTTGCTCCAAGTGCATATGCGAAAAGGAAAAAAAAGACAAGAATTAGAAAATAGAAATCCGATTCTTAAACGTGCATAAAGAAGATAACCAACAAAACTAGAACATAACTACATAATTGCTCAAACTACAGCAGCTCACGAACTGTTCCAAAGTAAACAAAGAGTATGTTTTAATACACAAGCATGCAGCAAACAGAATCTCCAAGGAAGAAGAGTAAAATGGCAAAGATTGAGTTTCATGTAAGCTTTTTACAAGTATTCAAATGATCACATCCTTAGTTAACTAATCAAGAAGCTAAAATAAACTAACAATTCTACCAATGGCTCAAAACATACTATATGCAGGGACAAAGGAGGTCATGGAGCATTTTTCAAGCCTAAATAAAGCATCTTTCACATTAGCATCTCTCCCTAATAGCTAAGGAGTTCACAAACCAATATGTTTAATATAACAGTGAACATGTATGAGTTTACATGCACCAAGCGTCCCTTTATTAATTTGAGAAACCAAATTAGAATTCACATTCACATGAAAATATCTAGGAGCATATAATAAACCAACCAAATTCATAATATCTTTTAAAAAAAAAAGAAGAAACACTCGCATGACAATTCTCGATCCCGGTTGCCGAGTACTAAAGAGCTATAGACATATCAACATGTTCTTCGAATAGTAGTATTTAAACAAGAACAGGAGACTAACAAAATCCTATGATCTCTTTATAGCTGAAAAAGAACATATAATATGGTCCCCAATGAGAATACTAAAGACATGATTTAAGCAACTTGACAGATTAATGACAACTACCATTTTGATGTCTCTACCTATTATCAAACAGATCTATCATATTATGTATACAGACACTAAAAAAATCATTTGTCAAGTATAGTTTGATTAATACACTGCCAATGTAATAGTTCTCCTACCAACATGATTATTAAGCAAATTGAATCCAGCACATAATTCTCTCATATACCAACTAGTACATCATGCTTCAACAGTAAGGGAAACACAAGGAAGAGTTTTAATTTTGATAAACTGACCTTTTGCAGAGCAGTGAACGTGAGGCGCAGGTCTCGGTCACAAATCTATACTCTCACTCAAGTAACGATGAGCTCGAAACACACTCGAAGGTGAGAGTTTCAACAGAGACCAAATGAGAACGCAAAGAACAAGATATTTTAGAGCAAAATTAAAGGCTACAACAGTATAAGGGCAGAGGAAAAAGCTTGTCAAAGGCAAAGCAAAAAATAACAAATATTTAGGGGGAGGGAGAGGCGGCCAGAAAGCCTCTTCCCAAAATGAGTAGAAAAGCTTGGTATTTATAGAGACGAATTAGGTTTAGGATTTGAGTTTTTTGGGCGGGATTCGTAGCCGTTTGAATTTTGAATCTCTGCTCGTTGATTCTCATTCAGAAACTTCATAAGTATTTTGGCTTCTTGTTGACCACATTAAAGATGAGAGATGTGAATGAGAGGGAGAAAGGGAGCACCTGATTTTCACATAAGAGAGAGACGAAGCTTGCACAAAATTGGAGTTGGAAAACTTCTGCCATGATTAAGCATCGCTGGGATTTCTCTGGAAGAGGAAAGAGTGAGCATTGAGAGTGGGGCGGGCTGATTGGGAAATAGATTTAGGGTTACATTTGGTATAGTTGTCTATTATATTGGGCTGCATATTAAGGTGGGTTTGGGCCGTATTGCTGGTCAAATTTGGGCCTGATTTGTGAGTTTAATTAGCTGAAAATAATGGGCTTGTTTGGCCTTTCCTTTCTTTTCTTTAAATTATCTTGAGCTTCTAATTTAATAATTAATATAATATACATTATGTGATGATAATTAATAAATAATACAAAATATCGACTTATAACTAATTTAATAAGTACGAAACTTGAAATAAAGTAACGACAATCAATAATTTAAGAAAAAGTGGTCAAAATGATAGTAGTGATTTCGAAAATAAAATATGTAATTTTTAAAAGGTAATTTATAAAAGAAAATGTGATAACATTGATAACAATAGTAGTAATAGTAATAATAATAATAATAATAATAATAATAATAATAATAATAATAATAATAATAGCTGTTTAAATATAGTAAAAATAAATAAAAATATTATTAATTTAGAAGCTCGGAAAAATAAAAAGGGTGAAAGGAGGGTCAAAATTGGGTGTTAACAACCCTTCCAAGGGTGCCCGGACACAACCGAGTCTAAAACAGTAGTAAAAACATCTCAGATGCTCGACCCGGCCGAGCCTGATATCATTTCATATCAGTAAGAAAACTCAGCTAGCACTCCGACCCAGTCGAGTCTAGCAATAGTAGTAAATCATGATAAAACCATATTTTTAACCTTTTTTACCCCAAGAAGATCCACGAGAAATTTATTCCCCAAGGATTGGAAATGATCAAGAGCAATTTTGTTAGAGAGAAAAATGAGTTTAGAGTGAGAAAAGTGGCTGAAAAAATGAATTTCCAGCTATTTATAGCTGCTGGCCGCAATTGATTTTCTGCAATTTTAAAAAAAACTCGATGGGGCATTTCGGGCACAATCAGAAACCGATATTCAAAAACCAATAATGATAATAGAGTGGAAACGATGTTCTAGACTCAACACAATCGATGAAACTTCCATACGAGGTCATTTTGGAGAAATATTCACCCAAGTCAACACTAATGAGAAGGAACTCAAAGGCTCGAAATGAGTCCGACTCACCCAAAACCCGAACCAACCATTTTCCTAGCCCAAACTTAACATTTCGGAGCTGACACTCCGATCATCGAAAGTCACCTGAAGTTACACTTTCAACTCCAAATGGCCTAAAAACTGAGAAAACAACACAAACCCCACACTGGACGTTCTCAGGCCTCAACTAAAGGTCCAACTTGACCAAACTCATCGCTCCGGAGCTAACAAAACTGTCAGAATTTAATTTAAAGCACGTTAGCTAAGAATGTTGACTAATATCAACGATATTCTATGTTTAAAGCTCTAAAATAGGCGAACGGCTAAAATGACCAAACGAATGACCAGGGCACCGAACTACCGGTCCCAGCAAGCCATAAATGACTTAGGGCCGCTACATGAGGGCTCTAACAGTGCAATAAATGTGAAAATGCGAAGATGACCGAAAGGGTAATCACAACATCCACTACTAAAAAGACTTTCATCCTCGAAAGTCAAGAAGAAGGGAGTACCTAAAGGCTCGAACAACTGTGGATACTGAGCACACAACTCACTCTCGGTCTCCAAGGTAGCCTCCTCGATCGGACGATGCCTCCACTGCACTTTCACAACCAGAATCTCCCTAGATCTCAACCTCCTGATATCTCTGGCCAGAATAGTTATTGGCTCCTCAACAAATGATAAACTCTCATCAAGCTGAACCGAATCCCAATGCAACACATGAGACTCATTAGGCACATACCGGCACAACATCGAAACATAGAAAACTAGGTGAACAACTAAAAATATTGAAGGCAAGGCTAACATGTAGGCAACACTACCAACCCTCTGTAGAATCTCAAACGGCCCAATAAACCTGGGGCTAAGCTTGCCCCCCCCAACCAAATCTCATCACGCCCTTCACGGGCGATACTCAGAGGAAAACCAGATCACCAACACTGAACTCCAAGGCACGAAGTCTACGATCAGCGTAGCTCTTATGCCTACTCTCGGTTGCTCTAAGTCTGTCCTGGATCAAACAGACTCGATCCAAAGAATCTCTAAGTAAATCTGTACCCTAGCGTCTGGACTCTAACCTATCAAACCAACTAATGGGCGATCTGTAATGCCTACCATACAAAGCTTCGAAAGGTGCCATGCCAATGCTCGAATAAAATCTATTATTATACGCAAACTCAGCCAAGAGCACAAACTGGTCCCATGAACCTCCAAAGTCAAGAACACAAGCCCGAAGCATGTCCTCCAGGACCTAAATAGTCCTCTCGGATTGGTCATCTGTCTGAGGGTGGAAAGCAGTACTAAGCTGAACCTTCGTACCCAAATCCCTCTGTATAGCTCTCCAGAACTGAGATGTGAAGTGAGTTTCGTGATCTGAAATGATAGAAGTTGGGACCCTGTGTGTCACGACCCAATTTCTCGGTCATGATGGCACCTACAACCCCCGGTAGGTGAACCAATCCTCGTAGCCCAGAACAGTTAGTAATGGGCTACTATCTAACAAATAAGGGAACAAGACGAAGAGAACAGATAAAAGGGATATAAATATATATATATGCGGAAACTAAACCAAACCCCCAGACCTGGTATCATAGTACAGAGCCAAACTATATACATGGAGTGCAAATAAACCAAAACTATATATACAGATGTCTCTGAACGGTAATAGAGTACATGAAGCAAAAGATAAACTAAAGCTAAGCTCCGATCGCCAAGAGCTCACCCTCAGTCTGAAGTAGTCCCCGACGGATCTCCAAGCACGAATCACAGTGATCTAACGGCGATGGCCCACGCTAGGATCTGCACCCAAAGATGCAGGGGGTAGGGGTGAGCACCAAATGCGAAGCATAAGGTACCCAGTAGGTATCATAGGCCGACTGGGCACATATAAGATAAAAGTGTAGTAATAGACAGAATAGAAGCAAGCAGTCACAGAAATCAATGAAAGGTACACAGGAACTAGCCTAGAGGGAAATCAACAGAACCACATGTGAGGCTAGTAAGCATAATATACACACCATAGGCACAGGTGAAAGTAAGAAACAACGCACCTGGGGTCCTTGCAATAACAGTGTATACAAAATACGTTTACGAAATGGACGGTATACCGGTAACCTCAAGTGTAAGAAGAAGAGAGAAAGAGTAATAATAGGCATGCTCAGAGACATGAATCAAGCCCAACTAATCATATCAATCTCACACCCAGCAACTAACAGTCTAGCAGTAACTAATTTCATAATTAACCGTAACAGGGAATAATTCTACAAGTAAATAGAAAGAGTCTACCTACAGTCCCTCGGCCGCCCATACAACCAAGGAACACAAACAAGTGAAAACAAACCCTCCGGCATCCCATACTACCAGAGCGTACAATCAGCAAACAGCAAACAAGGGTGGAGCCTCAAACAATGAATGATATGATGCATGAGATCTCAAGTGCCATGGTATCTCTGTATGTACCTCCTCCGGCGCCGATCCGGCCCAGCAGGTAGGTTCCATGGAAGGACACTGCCCGTATACCTCTACTCCACCGTATACCCCTCCTCCGGCACACGCAGCCCGTAGCCCCTAGCCCGGATGGCAAGGTCCATGGAGGTCCCAGACCCCATACTAAAACTCAGTATCAGAACATGTCGTCCGGAAGCAAGTTCGGTATCAGGATGGAGACCCAGTCTCGAATATGCAATGCCCAGACCCTGTCCAGGACTAAAGTAGTAGGAAAATGTCTCAAAAACCCCTCCAAGGGTGCCCGGGCGTAACCAGGTCTAAACAGTAAAAAGTCATCTCAGGTGCTCGGTCCGACCGAGGCTAAAAATCATCTCAAGTAGCAAGAAAACTCCACTAGCACCCCGGCCCTGCCGAGACTAGCGTTAATCGTAAAACTGATGATTTAAAACATAATTTTACTTTCTTTTACCCAGGAATATTCACAAGTTAAATCAAACCATTTCCAAATTATTTCCATAAAAAACGGCCCCCCCGGGCCATGCAAGGTTTAGAAAATGGTGCCAGTAGGCCCGAAGCCCAAACCGTAGTAAAACATGTATAAAACCTCTTTATATGCATGAAAATGGTATGATCAAACACAATAGCTGCCCAGCAGCTCACAATCAACCTATCGACCCTGCACAAGCCCACAGCTACTCAGCAAGCATAACCAGCCTAGAAGGATAATTCTATGCCCGGGACTCGCGGACATTCCAAAAATCCCACCTTCTATGTTCCAGAGTCAGCAAGGCCTCACAGGACCACAAGGGTAAATAAAATATATCGGCAAATACTACAAGCAACGGAGGAACAAAAGTAGGCGGACGTGAATAAAGCGGTCAAGGTCTGTGGTACCAACCTAATAAACCAACCCAAGGATGCCCATTAATACAATTTTATTCTATATATGCGGAGTCTAGGGAAAATAAACTGTAACCTACCCGTAGTCCGATGACAAGCTCGAACCTATCCGAAAAGAAGCTCCGAAACGAAATCAAACTTGAACTCGGGCTTGAATAACTTGACGTCGATAATTGATTTTCTTTCGGAGATTAAATAAAACGTGAAAACATTTTCTTCCCATCAACACTTTTCAACAATCTGTAAGTATATATGTGCATATGCACAAAGAAAACATTTAGTAGTGGTATGCCTATAAGCTCCTCCACTTTGCTCAAATCAGCCAAATATACATAAGTATATGTGCTGCCAACTTAGTGCATTCATGATGCCACCTCTCACCTTTTGATTGCTGGCCACTTCCTCCACCTCCACGTGGAATGGAGGTGGCAACCAATTCTCCCCGTTAGGTATATACTCGGGTATTGCATAAATTCGTGGTAAAATAAATATAATTTTTGAATATACCATAATCATTAGAAAATTATTTCGAATAAAACCTACTATATTATAATAATAAATTTCAACGTAACTAAGTTTACTATCTCCGTTAAAATAATACAATGTATAAAAACTTTATAAAATAAATACATATACCATTATATCGTAACAAAATATTTTTCATAAACCTTTAAAATATTCTGAAAAGGTAATAATAATAATATAGTTTTTACCAAATTCAACTTTTAAATAAAATATTTTCAAATACACGCACGATGCTAATAAAATTCTTAAGCTTAGGCTCGTAATTCACCAACGCACGATTTTGATACTCAAGAATTCTCTCGGGATCCTCCCTTATGTTTCATCACTGTTTCGGAACTGAAATGGCATTTTAAAACGCGAAGTTGAGGCTTAAATCGAGTTTAACCCGACCCGATTCGCGACCCGGTTCGCAACCCATTTTCTGCCAGACAGTCCGCGGTAAAACAGTCATAACTTTTTACTCCGAGATCAGTTGGACGTGAGGTTTTATGCGTTGGAAAATAGACCCGTAGACCTTCGATTTGGTATTTTGGGGGACTTCTAACTCTTTATATATTGGGAGAAAAGCTCCAAGACATCTTACCCAAAGTTCAGGAAATTTGTTAAAGATCTTACGATTACTTTTGCCGACTTGCTTGGCTTCAAAACTTATATGTGGAAATGACCGAAAGGGTCATTACATCATCCACTACTAAGAAGGGCTTTCGTCCTCGAAATTCAAGGTCAAGGGGGTACCTGAAGGCTCAAACAGCTGCGGATATTGGGCTCGCATATCTCTCTCGGTCTCCCAGGTAGCCTCCTCGACTGGACGGTGCCTCCACTGAACCTTAACAACCGGGATCTCTCGAGACATCAATCTCCTGACATCTCTGGCCAAAATAGCTACCGGCTCCTCAACAAAGGCTAAATCCTCACCCAACTGAACTGAATCCCACTGCCACACATGAGACTCATCTGGTACATACCGACGCAGCATCGAAACATGAAATACAGGATGTATAGCTTAAAACATCGGAGGCAAGGCTAGCTGATAGGCAATGCTACCAACCCTCTGAAGAATCTCAAACGGCCCAATGTACCTAGGGCTAAGCTCTCTGCACCATAAGAAGTATGAACCGGCAAGAAATGTGCTGACTTAGTCAGCCTATCAACAATCACCCATATGGAATCAAACCCATGGGAAGTACGGGGCAAACCAACCATGAAATCCATAGTAACCCCTTCCCACTTCCACTCAGGAATGGGAAGTCGCTGCATCAAACCACCAGGTCTCATGTGCTCGAACTTAACCTGCTGGCAGTTCAAGCACCGAGATACGAACTCTTCTATATCCCGCTTCATACCACTCCATCAGTAAAACTGTCTCAAGTCTCTATACATCTTTGCTGTGCCAGGGTGAATGGAGTATCTAGTACAATGTGCCTCATGAAGTATCAACTGAATCAAATCACTAATCCTCGGAACACAAAGGCGACTATCAAACCTCAGAACCCCATCTGAATCTAGAGTAGCCCGACTGGTCTCACCCTGAACAACCCGGTCACGAAGGTCACTCAACTGCTGATCCTCAAACTGACGGCTCTGAATCTGATCAACCAAAGTAGAACGAACCTCAATACTGGCGAGAACTCTGCTAGAATCCGACAAGTTAAGCCTAACCAAACGGTTAGCCAAGGACTGGATGTCCAAGGCCAACGGTCGCTCTGAAACTGCAAGAGAAGCTAGGCTACCCATACTTACTGCCCTCCGACTCAAGGCATCCGTTACCACGTTTGCCTTGCCCGGATGATACAGAATAGTGAAGTCATAGTCCTTCAGTAACTCGACCCATCTCCTCTGCCTCGAGTTCAACTCCCGCTGACTCGTGATATACTGAAGACTACGGTGATCGGTAAAGATCTCACAGTGAACTCCATATAGGTAATGCCTCCAGATCTTAAGCGCGAAAACTACCGCCGCCAACTCTAAGTCATGAGTGGGGTAGTTGCGCTCGTGAACCTTCAACTGCCTCGACGCATATGCTATTACTCGACCCTGCTGCATCAATACACAACTAAGATCAACCCCAGAAGCATCACAATACACGGAGAAGCTCTGACCCTCAACCGGCAAAGTCAAAACTGGAGCTGAAGTCAATAAGGCCTTAAGCCTCTGGAAGCTATCCTCACACTGATCCGACCACTGAAATGGGACATCCTTCCTAGTCAGCATAGTCAAGGGTGCTTCTATGGAAGAAAATCCCTCAACGAACCGTCTGTAGTAACCCTCTAACCTAATAAAGCTGCGAACCTCAGTAACAGTAGTAGGTCTAGGCCACTCACAGACCGCTAAAATCTTTCCCGGATCAACCCTAATCCCATCCTTAGACACCACGTGCCCTAGGAATGCAACTGACTCAAGCCAAAACTCACACTTTGAGAACTTGGCATAAAGCCGATGATCTCTCAAAGTCCGATGATCTCTCAAAGTCTGGAGTATAACCCTCAAGTGTTGCTCATGCTCATCTCTACTACGCGAGTATATCAAGATGTCGTCTATAAAAACTATCACAAATGAGTCCAAATACGGGCCAAGAACCCTGTGCATCAAGTTCATAAAGGCTGCGGGGGCATTAGTCAACCCAAAAGACATCACCAGGAACTCATAATAGCCATAATGTGTCCTGAATGCTGTCTTAGGATGTCCTCCGCCCTAATCCTCAACTGATTGTAGCCAGACCTTAAATCAATCTTCGAAAACACGACTGAACCCTGAAGCTGGTCAAACAAATCATCAATCCTCGGCATCGGATACCTATTCTTCACTGTCACCCTATTCAGCTACCGAT
>QJPP01001040.1:0-292166 GCA_003996215.1 Jaltomata sinuosa | reverse complement strand
GTTTTTTCGTGTGTTATAGTCCATGGATTTTGTGTGATATGTGCGTCCGGCGGTACTGATAACGCTCAAACTACACCTCAATTTAAGAAGCGTAAGCGATCGTTGTCAAATATATAACCTAACAAGGTTGGGGTCGAATCCCACAGAGAATATGGTGATGATTAAGACTTTAGTGAAGTAGATGACTAGTCGTCAATCGTTTCCAGTGAATAAAAGGGGGGTTTTGTAATCAACTTGTAAACAAAACAATAATAAACGTAGGAGTTTAAATCAGTATGAGAGGATGAACTAGGGATGTGTTCACCATGACGTTGTAACAATGTCGATTCTAGGCTTAATCGGGTTCTTTCTATATGCGTGTCACGATGTGATTGCGTCAATTGTATCGTCTAAACGTCTCTCGACCAAATAAACAAATTTCCTTTTATCTTCTCTCGATCTCAAAAAGATGTGCTTTTTTTTTTTTTTTCCTAACATCAAGTAGATTAATCCAGTTACGGCATTAATCTTTAAGACGAGAGTTGGTAGTCTCGAATCCTTGTTGTTAATCAAGTTTCCCGTTTTTAATCTCTTTCTCAAGCAAATTAAACCTAGGCATGTTCTAATGTTTGCAACCCACTAGAAAACGTGACATAATGTATGATTAACAACGTGACAATACAGAAATCGAACCCAACGCTACCCGGAATCTATATTGCTACGTTTGCCATGGCTCCCACAACCCTAGTTGCGGGAGTTTTAGTTACTCATGCTCGAAGAAGAAAAGAAGTAATTCATTATAAAGGAAAGAAGATTCTTACAATATGATGAAAATACTCTTCAATGATCCAAGAACAAGAACAACCAAGAACTCAAGAACACGAATTCATGAATCCGAAAACGTGTTGTTGCTCTCAAAAAATGACTAAAAACTATTCTAAAACTATTGGGTGTATTCTAATTACATAAACCTATCATAGGGTATTTATAGGAGCCAAAGAAACCAAATCCAAAACGGGCTAGGAATCCCCAAAACGCGGGTCGCCGCCTCACGCCACTGCCTAAGCGTGACGGCCAGGCTTGACGGACCGTCAAGGCCTTGACGGACCGTCGCCTGGGCCGTCACTGCTAGGCAGTGATGCTAGGCAGTGATGCTGCCTTATTTTCTTCCGTTTCTGTGTTTGTTTCCATTTCCTACAAATACAACATAAAAACATCAAAAATAACAATGGTTGCTTGAAAACGTACGATTGTTCTTAGTAAAAAGGAGTCGAAAGTGACGTAAATTAGCGTCACATCAACACCCTCAACTTAAAACGTTCGCTTGTCCTCAAGCAACATAACATAAAACAATAATACGACTCTACTAAGAACACAAACTCATGTCTATAGCAACTCATGGTCATTCAAACTTATTCAATTAAATCAAGCTCCCTTGTAGCACACAAATTTATGAAACACTAACTTGCAAGGATCCAAACATGTCATTCCGATATGATAGAATATTATGCATACACATACGCAGCTATCCTAACAATCAATAGACAATATAGACATCTTGGTGCCCTCACCACAAAGAAATCCCACACACAAGATTTGGGACTAGGTAAGCGCTCACACTCACAAACGATTTCAAACAATGCACATGCGATACCATAGGCTTGCCCTTACTATTCTATTTCGGTTATTCAGAAAGCTACTTAGGATCACTACAGGACTTGTATTTGCTTGTAATGAGGCTTCGGGTGCAGGTAGGATACATTTAGGGGTTAGTGACTAAGCCCTCCTTGGAACCATTTACATCTTATCACCACATAACTTCACTTTATCCATCCTTATTCACCTTTTTATTTCCTTGATTCTAGATACAGGTGCGACCTCTTTATTGACAATTCTTTTTGTTTCTTTTTCGATCTTTTTCATCTTTCTTTATTTTTCTTTTCTTTTCTTAGGCGCACACCCGGATTTTCATTCTATTCAACAACAATCATCTCCATCCTCTTTTTTTCTTCTCCTTTACCACTGTAGTAGCCACCCTCAACTTAGGCTGATTGCCTACGTCAAGGTGCACAATGTCCATTGGTAGGACCAGGGCCAAAACAGGGTTTACCTCTATAGTAGCCACCCTCAACTTAGGTTGTTTTGCCTACGTTGAGGTGCACGATGTCCAAGGAAGGACCAGGGCCAAGATAGGGATTCAAAGTTAAACAGGAATGGTGACAGGTTATTGAAAGAATAAGGTCAATTACGGCTCGAACAGGGATCAAGGGATTCTTTGTATTTGGACGGTCATATAGGCTAAGTGGACTGCATCAAAAAGGGCCTGCGATCCTTTCCTAAGCAACCAACTTCAAACTTAACAAAATAGACCGGGCAAGTTCTAGATGCATGCACAGAGTAAGAATTTATAACAATTAATCTCACACACTCTTAGCACCAAGAAACTATATCGCTACCAACTATCAAACAACCGCTCGGCTTAAGCATACTCATTCTAATCATATTCACACAATGACATTCAAGGATCCAGACAGTCAATCGTTTCAACATAAGCTCAAAACCATAAAATTTTTAAAGGGGCTTCGTTTGCTAAGAAATCGCATGCTTTGCTATAGACAAAAAAAAAAATTAAAAAAAAAAATTTAAAACAACAACCTAAACATGCCGGTTCTACTAGATAGCACACCGTAGGGAAAAGAAATCGGCAACAAAAACCCTCGGTGGTGACTCACAGGTTTCCCAACACCCTCAACTTAGACTCATGCATTGTCCCCAATGCATATATATGAAAGCTAAAAACTGTGAGAATAAAGGAATACCTGTGAAGTCGATATGACTCAAATTCCGGAATGATGTTGGAGACCGCCAGGGTCTCCAAAACAAGAGAACTCAATGGAGTGTTTGCACGCGCTGCTGATTCGATGTTGCTGTCCAACTTCTTCTTTTGTTGGCTCCGCAGCTAGTCGTGACCGCTTCTTCGCTCTTTCTTTGCAGATTTTCTTTCGGTGTTTTCGCTTTCTAGATTTAATTTCACCGCCTTCCTCTACATGTTTATGCTCTCGCACCATACTTCTTACCACAGCTAGAGTCTCGACCAAACTCTTCTCCTCAAGGTGCACATCCGCAGGGGCTTCCTCAATAGCATTGATGACCGCGACCACTCTCATGTCACTTGGTCGCTTCATCAGCTTGGTCACATCGAACTTGATGACTTCATTGTTTAGTCTGAAGGTCAGTTCATTCTTTTCCATATCAACCAACACTCTTGCGGTGGCTAGCAATGGTCGTCCCAAGATTATGGGGACTTCAAAATCTACTTCGCAATCCAAGATCACAAAGTCAGCTGGGAAAATAAGCTTACCAATCTTCACTAGCACATCAGACAATACTCCAACAGGTCGTTTTATCGAACGGTCAGCCATAATCACTCTCATGGACGTTGGTTTAGGAGGTCCCAAACCCAATTTGTCATACACTGCTAGCGGCATCAAATTGATACTAGCCCCAAGATCACACATAGCTCTTCCGAAGTTGAGCTTCCCGATAGTACATGGAACAGTGAACACACCTGGATCTCCTTTCTTTTCCACTAATGATCTAGAGGAAATAGCGCTGCAGTGATGGAGGTTGTCTTCCAGCTCAAAACTTACCGTCCTCTTCTTTGTGATCAAGTCCTTCATGAACTTGGCATAACTGGGCATTTGTTCCAGCGCTTCCACCAATGGTATGTTTATTGAAATTTGTTTCAACATGGTGATGAAGTTCAGGAACTTACCGTCGTCAGCTCTCTTCTTCAAACGCTGTAGGAACGGAGGTGGGTGTCGAAACATCATAGTTGGAAGCTTTTCAGCTTCCTTGCGTTTCTCTGCGGGCTTTGGCATTTCCTCCTCTACTGCCTCTTCATCATCCGCAGTATCACCTTGAGTCTGAATTACCGAATGTGATTCCGGTAACATTTTTCTGCTTCTTGTGGTGATCGCCATACAGCTTGCATCATTCTTCGGATTAGTGGTGTCGCTCGGCAAAGTACCTTGTTTCCTTGGGTTTAGAGATGCCGAGATGTGACCCACTTGCTGCTCTAGTTGTTTGATAGCGGTTGAGTGTGACTCCACTACCAGACTCAATGTTGATAGCTCATTCCGCATTGCCTTTACCCCAGAGTCAGTCGACTCTACCTTAAGCAGCATCTTTGCCATCATGTTCTCAAGTTTGGACGTCTCAGCCTCGCTGCCAGTTTTGTCCCGATTGCCAGGTGGTATATACAACCCACCTCTATCGGTGTTGTTCCTCCAGCTTCCTTGGTCGCGATTTTTGTAGCCACCATTCTCATAGTGGTTTGGATAGTTCCGACCTTGGTTTCCTTGGCCATTGGCCTGGAAACCCCCCACGTAATTCGCGTCCTCAGTCTCTATACCTTGGGAACCCACAGCTTGCACCTTCTCTATACTTCCTGACGTCAAGTGCCTTGTCAGGAGATCTAACTGCGTTTTCAGGTGCGCCATGTCTTGGTCGCATTCCTCCGCTCTTCTGCGCTGCTCGGCTGACATACCAACTGTATAGGTGCTAGCTGCAACCTCTGAATCTCGTGTGTGCCAGGCCCTGTTGGTCTTGGTGAGCCTGTCCAAAATAGTTGTGGCGTCGGCAAAAGTGCGACCCATAAACGCTCCACCTGCTGCGTTGTCCAACGTCGGCTTGGTAGCCGAATTTAGTGCCCTGTAGAATGTCTGCATCAAGAATTCGTTGTTCAGTTGATGGTTGGGGCACTGTGTCAGCTTCTTCTTAAATCGCAACCAGGTCTCGTGCAGTGCTTCGTGCGGTTGCTGCCTGAAGTTGCTGAGTTCGTCCCTCAACTGTATCATCCGAGAGGGAGGAAAGAACCTTTCTAGGAAAGCTCCTCTCAACTCGCCCCACGTTGCGATAGAGTCGGGGGTCAATTCCGTCAACCACAACGCTGCCTCATCAGACAGAGACAACGGAAATAATCTGAGCCTGATCGCTGTCTGACTCACTCCTGGCAATTCGAACGATTTGCAGATCCCCACGAAATTCATTAAGTGCTGGTTTGGATCATCACCAGCGGCACCTCGGAATACTCCTCTCAAATTCAGCAACTGAATCATCGTGCTAGTGATATTGAACTTTGCTCCAGGCGGTAGCGGTGGAACAATAATAGCGCCCGTCGCGCCAGCTCCATCTAAATCAAGCTCATCATCATTCCGTGCACCATCGTCCTGCAGACCACCAGCATTAAGGTTTTGTTGGGCCTGCAGTTCAGCAGCGAGCCTTGCTGCCTCTAGTTGTGCGGCCATGTTCTGCCTCAATGTTCTAGCAAGTTCGGGGTCGTAAGATAAAATTTGTTCCCCCGAACCTCGGGTACTTGGCATGCACAACTGTTTACCCTGTCAAAACAAAAACAACAAACAAAAATAAAAGCAGGAAACTATGACTAAGAGTCAAATAAACACACCAGACTTAATTAACAACCGTATTCCCCGGCAGCGGCGCCATTTTTGATAACGCTCAAACTACACCTCAATTTAAGAAGCGTAAGCGATCGTTGTCAAATATATAACCCAACAAGGTTGGGGTCGAATCCCACAGAGAATATGGTGATGATTAAGACTTTAGTGAAGTAGATGACTAGTCGTCAATCGTTTCCAGAAAATAAAAGGGGGGTTTTGTAATCAACTTGTAAACAAAACAATAATAAACGTAGGAGTTTAAATCAGTATGAGAGGATGAACTAGGGATGTGTTCACCATGGCGTTGTAACAATGTCGATTCTAGGCTTAACTGGGTTCTTTCTATATGCGTGTCACGATGTGATTGCGTCAATTGTATCGTCTAAACGTCTCTCGACCAAATAAACAAATTTCCTTTTATCTTCTCTCGATCTCAAAAAAGATGTGCTTTTTAGCTCTCAATCCTAACATCAAGTAGATTAATCCAGTTACGGCATTAATCTTTAAGACGAGAGTTGGTAGTCTCGAATCCTTGTTGTTAATCAAGTTTCCCGGTTTTAATCTCTTTCTCAAGCAAATTAAACCTAGGCATATTCTAATGTTTGCAACCCACTAGAAAACGTGACATAACGTATGATTAACAACGTGACAGTACATAAATCGAACCCAACGCTACCCGAAATCTATATTGCTACATTTGCCATGGCTCCCACAACCCTAGTTGCGGGAGTTTTAGTTAATCATGCTATAAAGAAAATAGAAGAGAATTGAATTCATAATAAGGAGAAGAAGTTCTTACAATATAATGAAAACCAATCTTCAATAATCCAAGAACAAGAAAAACCAAGAACTCAAGAACACGAATTCAAGAATCCGAAAACGTGTTGTTGCTCTCAAAAAACGACTAAAAACTATTCTAAAACTATTGGGTGTATTCTCATTACATAAACCTATCATAGGGTATTTATAGGAGTCAAAGAAACCAAATCCAAAACGGGCTAGGAATCCCCAAAACGCGGGTCGCCGCCTCACGCCACTGCCTAAGCGTGACGGCCAGGCTTGACGGACCGTCAAGGCCTTGACGGACCGTCGCCTGGGCCGTCACTGCTAGACAGTGATGCTGCCTTAAGTTGACGGTCCCAGTGACGGACCGTCAGCCTTGTGACGGGCCGTCACTCAGGCCGTCACTCTTAGGCAGAATGTTGTTTTTCGCGTATTTTCTTCCGTTTCCGTGTTTGTTTCCATTTCCTACAAATACAACATAAAAACATCAAAAACAACAACGGTTGCTTGAAAACGTACGATTGTTCTTAGTAAAAAGGAGTCGATAGTGACGTAAATTGGCGTCACATCAATTTGATCCTTAGAAAAATACGTCAAAATAAAGTCATCAAACGTACACTTCCTAAACGACCTTCTTCTCATCCCTCTCAGACTCCTCCTACCCCCAAGCCTTCCACAAAAAGGTCTCCTTCTACTCCCTCTGCCAAATCAGTTAAATCCAAACCTACTCCTACATCTCATTCCTTAAAAAGGGTCCCTCAACCTGATTCATCCGAGTCCTCTGACTCTGACTCTGAATCTCCTGATGAGGAGGTAGCTAGGCCTCAAGACACCTCTGATGTCACCGATCCCAATATACTTCACATACTTCACTTTCAAAAATGATCGGTCATAAGGGGAAGGGTGGTAACTGGATTTAGTGGACCTGAGATGGGAATCCTGTTAGGAAAGCTAGAATTTCAAGGCTGGTCCAAATTATTTTGTCAAGGAAATGTGCAAAGAAAGTTTGGATGTCCAGAGGTCACTGAATTTTATACAAATGGTTCTGAAAAGGGAGTTCTGTTTTGTACCTCTGTGAGGGGTGTGGCTATTCATTTGAGAGCTGAGGATATCTCGAGGATCCTCAAAATTCCCGTTGGTGGGTGGGACCACTATGTGAAGTTTGAGTGGCCTCCCTTAAACAACATGGCCTCAGCTCTGGAGATCACAAGGAAGTATTCTGGCAAGCCAACTCTCGCTTAATATCATAGGGTCTTCAAAAAGGAGATGTCTCCACTTCACAAACTCTATTTTGATGTTGTGAACAAAATGATAACTCCCAGGAAAGAAAGACGCATGGAGGCAAATTTCTTGGACCTCACTCTCATGGAGCTGTTTGACACTGAGGTAAAAATTAACCTCCCAAGTTTGATTATCAAGCATATGCATAGGGTGTTCATCAAGGATGAAGAGGGACATGCATTGCCATATGGGTTCTGGCTAGCGGAGGTGTTTGAAGATTATGTTGTTCCTGTGCAAGTTTGGTCTTTCCAGACTACTAAGGATGTTCTAGGTCGCGTGAACCATCAAGCTCTACCTGCTTCAATGAGGCGAGCTAATACTCCCCTACAGATAATGTGAAATGCTTTGGCTGCCAAGACCACAGAGCTCGAGGAGGTTCAAGCTGCAAGAATGGATTAAAGGATAGAATGGTAAGCACGAGTTGCAGCTCTTGAGTCTAAGCTATCTCGTGAAAAGTCTGAAAGTGCTGATGCTCTTCACTGTCTTACTCAGCTCCTGCCCACTCCTTTCTCCTCCTCTGCTCCTCCTCAGTCTTAGGCTTTAAGTCCCTTGTTTCCCTTGCCCTGCTCCATGCTTTAGTTGCTTAAGTGGTTCTTTTTTACTTAGTATGTTTTGTGTAGATGTAGCCCTACTCCTTGGTGATATTCTAATGAAATGGCTGCTTCTTTTTACATGCTATGTCTTTTCCTTATACTGCATGTCTTATTGAATGGTTATGTTGAAAATATTCATACCGTGCTTGTATTGACGATAGCCCAAGTGGCCATGATCAAGTACACCTAGGCCTTGATTAATATAATGAAATGAACTAACTTTTCGATGATTCCAAAAGGGGGAAGACTAGTTATGCAATTTTTATAACCCATATTCACTAACCTGTTTCATTCAAGCGTTCAAATCTCTAGTGTACAGGTTCATATGTTAACAGGTGACTTAGAGGCATGAGTAAAGAGTTTATCATCATCAAAAAGGGGGAATTTGTTGGGTTCTAAGAGGTTTTGATAAATGACTAAGAGACATGAAACAGGTAAGTAAAGCTGGTCCATCTCAATGAAGCCAAAATTGTCTTGGAAGCTCATATGATGGGTTGATCCACTTCAGCATAGACACTATTGATAAACTCCACGTGGGCAAAAGTGATGCTGCAATCAAGTCAGTAAATAGGATTGTGTATGAAGTAAAAGTTGAGTTTGACTACAACACTAAGGCACGAGTTCGAGTACAAGAAGGAATCTCACTTGGAGTAAAACTCCAAGCAAGTAGAGTTTGATTGAGAGAAAGAGTTTGAGTGAAACAAGAACTTCTTGAGGAGTATACTTAAATAGCAGAGCTGCGATTCAAAGTCGCACGCACTTATAGAGATAAAAAGGCAATTGTGAGATTGACTTCAGCAAGTGTAGCTAAGGTGACTGAAGAAACACATTGAAGAACCTGGTCCTAAGTACAGAGTCTAGCTAAGGTTTCTTAGTAGTGATGTATTAGGAGTTGATTTTTTGAGTTGTAATCATAGTTCAGTGTGTTATAAACTGAAGTAGGATTGTTGTCTTCAAGTTGGGTTAACTTGAAGATTTGGGAAACACAAACGTTGGATGGTTGGAGTTGTTAGGAGTTAGATTTTATAATTCCTAGTTTACATCGAGTTGTAACCAATTTCGTTGAGGCTCATTGTGTTAGTGAAGTAGGGTTTAAATCCTGTAGTGGTACAGGTCATGGTTTTTACACCTTTGTGAGCCGGGTAGTTTTCCACGTAAAAATCACTGTTTTATTTAGTCACTGATTTCTTACTGTTGAAACACGTTAGGCAACCTATTTCATCGATAGGTAACTAATAAATTTAAATAACTAAATCATTAGGTCGTACAGAATATCACACACACTCGGAATCAAGAAGGTAGAATAATTCAACAACATTGCTTGTGCTTATGAAGTGGTGGTAGGTGGCTTGAGAATGATTTCAACATTGTCATGAAAACCTTGGAGGAGGAGTTCACCATCGTAAGTTAAAAATTTTCCTTTTCTTCATAGACCTTAATGTTCCAACTAGCGCCTCGAAGATATTGGCACATCTGTCATCATTAAACAACACTCTGAATGTTACCTTGTATGAACCATCATCTTGTGCTATGCCGAGTCTCTTGATCTTTTCTTTGAGTTTTTCAACCTCTTATTCAACGTTCATCGTTCCTTTATTGATCGAACTGAACCTTCTGATAGAGAGAAATCGAACTAACAAAGAAAAGATCAGGAAAAAAAATGGCTTTTGCTGCAGTGATGTGGCTAAGAACTATCATTTTCAAGGAAATATTAAGTGGATATATGATCATACAATAGTTATATTTTTGTTATTAAATAAATGTATGTAATATAAATTTTATTACCTAATATTTTATGTGTGATAATTGAGGTTGATAAGAAATAACGTGCAAAGCACGTTCGTAGAAACTAGTATATATATATATACTAGTTTGGTAGCTGGTTTAAAGGTGAGTTATTCAGGTATTAAATACTGTATATTTGGTAGTTGGTTAGGAGGTACATTATTCATGTATAAAATTAATATGATACTAGTGAAATGGACCGCGCTTCGCGCGGTAATAAAATATTTTACTAAATATTTAATTTTCTCTAATATTCAAATGTAAAAAATGTGTTAAAATTTCTTTTAGTTTTCAAATTCAAATAAATTAAATTTAATGCTTTAAATTCATTACATTATTTACATTTAGTTTGTAATTTATTTAAAATTTACAGTTTTTAAGAATTTATAATCTTCTAGAGATATTTAGTTTTATCTATCTCTATATAGGTGATCCAGTTTTATTTTTCTACTAAAAAATTTATTTAACATGTATAACTAACATATCAAAACACAATAAATAAATAAATTGTGATTAAAAATTCATAAATTAAAAACCATGCTTTCATTTTTGTATCTAGATGTATCTAATGCTTTTAAACACTAAGAGTAATAAAATTTGAAAAATATTGTAAAAGACAGTACAAAATAAATTACCAAGATCCTTAGTTATTATTCTCAATGACTTCAATTTTCACACTTTAGTACCAAACCTTTTATCATATGTAATAAAATTTATCTTTATCTCTAAGAAAGAGAAAGAAACCAAAAAAATGAAGAACTGAAACATAAATAAAAGAGAAATAAATGTCAATGCAATTTGTAGAGAATCTTAATTTTCTTCTATGTTTTACTACTTTTCTCTGCAAATCAACAATAAAATAAATACTGACCATGTTATCAAGGTTTATGTATTGGGGAGAAACATCTATTTACATATAGGTAGGAAACCTTATAAACCTAAGGTAGTAGAGTTATGTACAATAAAAAAATAGATTGCTAAAATTAGACAAATTAGCCTAACACCTTAATGAGTATTATCAGTAACTAACTTAACTTC
Organism: Jaltomata sinuosa; assembly: GCA_003996215.1. Taxonomy (NCBI): domain Eukaryota; kingdom Viridiplantae; phylum Streptophyta; class Magnoliopsida; order Solanales; family Solanaceae; genus Jaltomata; species Jaltomata sinuosa. The sequence continues at coordinate 281,245 of QJPP01001040.1, read as the reverse complement.
TAGACTTGGTCATTACAAAGAATAAAAGTTCAGGTCTTGTAGTCTACTTGTCAATCTTGGTCGTCTACTTCCTCTAAAATAGATCTCGTGGATCAACACCTAGATAATAGATTGTCTTTGAAGTGTGTTTCTGTCCATCGCCTTTCATCCAGCCACAACACATAGCTTTCCTCGCCAATTCAACATTTTTTCCAGATCATTGCAGCAGCCTGACTTTGAAAAATGAGGCGTGGGATGCCTTCATCTATCGGATTACACAGGAGACACAATGCATCTGATATCATCACCCGTTGAGCCAGTCTATCTCTTGTATATAATTTGTCATGTACATCTAGTTTTAGAATGAAAATCCATTTGGGAGTATCATAGTTATTGCAGACTAAACTTCTCCAAATTGCCTTAGGAAAGTCACCTCTGAATCTCTGATATATTGCCTCAATAACTGTTTCATAGTCATCACGTCATCCATAGTCAATCTAGCCCTTTCAATGCATTTGGAAGCTTTAATACTCATAATTATATAGTAATTATTTTTAACATACTACATAGGGCATGTATGCTTCTTTTTATCACTTTTCTCATCAGCTTCATCTTCAAATCAAAGGAAACTAATAATTTACTCCTCTAGATCATCCAATTAACTTTGTCCTTGAGAAAATATTCCACCTACTTTAGGCCTCACACTTAATCATGATTTATCTCCACTGTCAACATCTTCTTCATATTTTCACAGCTAATCACTATATTAACTGCAATAGCAAGCTTGTTATCATATCCCATAATTAAACAAAAAAATATTTAATAAATAGTACCAGAGGCATCAACTTTCAGCAACATTTTACACCGGTGTTATGAAGTAGTCAAAAAGCCATTTAGGCCACTAAATATCATAAATAGTAATCACAACACCATCATTTAGGCCTCTAAATATCACAATGAATTTCAACATAAACAGTAATATCCTACATCTAAATCAAACAAAAACAAATAGTATACGATAAGATCTGTTTTAATCTAAAGTTAACAACCAAAAAGGATAAGCAAAAAAGAAACCTTGATGACTATGTGAAATTTGGCATTATCATAATACCCTATTAAAGTAAGCTCTATGAAATCACAAGTTGTTGGTGCATACTTGTGATATACCTCATAAATGTAAATAAGCCAATGAATTTGGTAGGCCCTTGCTCTGGCCGCGACCACATCTCTGCAAGGACTCTCCAAAAAAAGCTTTATGATATCACAACAACTTCTTGGCGCATGCCTATAATATATCTACTTTTAAAGTAGAAATTTTATTTTCCCCCTCTTATTACCCAAAAACTCTGAGTACACAATAACAAAAAAAAAAGAGAAGAACATAATACCTCAAGCGATCCCTATAGGATCTCATTCTGCACTCCAAATATCTCTATTACAAACCTTCAGATAATTAGAACAGAAGAAGGAAGAGCAAATTGTTCAATGCGATAACAATGAATAAGTGAAGTGTTTCACCAAAATAATTAAACTGATTTAGAAAAAATAGTTGAAAAAGAAATCACAACTGTGTGAGGTTACCTTTGCGTATAAGAACATTTCAAGGAGAGAACCAAGACTTGAGCTAGAGAACGATTGTCAAAATCAGAAAAGAGGAATTCAATGCAAGCATTAGAGAATCAGTGATAGGAGCAAAGATTTACAAAGCAACCCACGGACACGTTATACCTTAATTCAAAGAATTAAATATAAAAGGCAATTAAATGAAACTCTCAAATTGGACAGGGAAAAGAATAAGCAGAGAGGATAAGAAGTAAAGGAATTATCGGCTGGTATATTATATCTACTATGTTTAAGAAGATAGGTTATTGAAAGGAGTCTTTTATGGTGGCAGTTATGGGCTAGTATCACAGTATGTTCTCCAGTATAAATGATCAAATTTTTCAGTAGCAAAACTTCAAGCGAAGAAATTCTTCCTAGTCCTTGCCTTTGCTGGGAACATATGCTAGTTTAATAGCCTCGAGTTTGGACAACTTATAACTGATAATGCTTAAATCCTTCCATTGCAACGAAATTCTACTTGTAGCTAAACTCTTAAGGCATTGTGGAAAAGCATCAGGAAGAGAAAGGAACAAAGGTGGTGGACTAAGGTGAAATTCGGAGGAAAGATGATGGAAGAAGTTGCTATTGTTACTATCTCTTTAGTCTTCTTCGATAGCACATATCTACAACTTCGCTACCTTGGAAAATAGTCTAAAGGCAGAAGAAGTACAATATAAATGATTTCACCCAGACATATATTGCAGATGTTCAGAACTAAAGTTTTCTCACTTGGCTTAAAACATTACTCCCAAGCCAGTTGTCCCTGAAGATTTAGTGAAGCAAAACTCTTGCAGCTTTTTTCTCGTCATGATTCATACCTTAAGTAAGACGCAAGAAGCAAAAGGAAAAAAGATGTGAAAGAAAAGCTTAAAGAACACCCAAGAAAGGATCTCTCTCTTGCTTTACACCAAAATCTTCAAAATATAAATATTAAACTCAATATAATTATTACGAAATAGTCCAAAAAATTAGTTATTGACCTTGTCGAACTTCAATTTGTTCAATCTCACAGGAGAATATGAAAAACTTTTGGATTTTTGATTGCCTTCCATAATTGTACATTACTTATAAAGTACTATTTTTTATGCATAATAAAGCACAATGTTGAACTGTTAAAGAATACAAAAATGAAGAAGATTAACAACTATTCACTTTACATGATCGAGAGAAATAAGTAAAAAAATCAAATGAAGTATGCACGTAAACAACTGAAAACCACGAAGGCGTGAAGATATGAGTATACATACCTTACAAATGAGAATGATGTAAAAGAAGAACATTCACCTAATTACAAAATTGCAAGCAATAAAACTGCAGTATATAAGACTTGAAACATTAATAAATATAAAATAATAAGAAGAAGAATAAACCAAATAGAAAAAATAAAGACAAAATAAATGTCATACCTTTAATATTGATACTGGCACTAAGATTTATTTCAGACATTTTCCAAGAGAGTGATTAGTGATGAAGGGAAATTAGAATAGGGAGATTAGGAGACTCGTTAATATTGAGGAGGAAAATATTAGATATAAGGTGAATTCGACACATTAATAATCTCAAATTAAACATTGTCGAATAAGAAGTGAAAGACAAATACACATGCAAAAAACACCAAGGAAACATAAGTTTCATACCTTCTATATTTCTCAAAGAGAGTAAATTTCTTCTCCACTACTGAAGTTCTGCTGTCAATAAAATAAAAAATCTTAAGTTTTTTGGTACGAATTAGCGCATCCATGGGTTGATTTACTTTCCTTTGATAACGAATTTTGTTTATCTCTGCAAGTTGATGTGATTGTGGAGGTATGTAATTTTCTATCAGAGACATAAGATAATTCACACTATCTCAAAGACAATAAAAGAAAAACGAAAAGAATAGGGGAAAACTCACAATCTGGGCCAAAAAGATGATAGGTAACACTAAAATTTGACAAAAATCCATTGATCTTTGATTTTAAAAAACAATTTTCAGTGCTTTTGTTTGAGTTGTGGTAGAAGGTGAAAATGGAAGAGATGAAAGAAGGATCAAGGAAGAAGAAAAAGAGACGAATTTGAGTTGGGAGGAATAATTTGATTGTAGTTTTTTTTTAGAAGAAAGGGGAATGTTGTAACTGGTGAAGGAAAGTGCGGAACTGGTGATTTTATTTCGAAGCGACGCGAATTAAAAATTTTTTGCTGCTACGTGTGTTTAGTAGTATTTAATAATGAATTTATTAGGAGAAAAAAATAGTAGAATTAAAAAAAATTAGTTAAAATAGGAAAAAAGCCCAAAAAACAGGAAAAAAGATAAATGTCAATACTGGCTTTAGAGGCATGCCACATAAGAATCTTCATAACCCTCCTTTATATACATATATAGAGATAGATTTGATTTGCAATTTGAAAACCAGCATAACCAATACATGTATACACTACTAAAAAAACAATTAAAACCAACCTAAAAAATGACCTAAAAAAGGAGAAATTTTATTATGTGAGTCACATAATCAACACTATTTATATGAGGCTACCTTATTTCTTGACAAGTGGACACTTTCTTGTTTTAAGCATAAAACAAAAAATGCAATATTAAATTTAATATTTTTCTTTCATAATTAAAATGCTTAGCTAAAAAAAAAAGAAAAAATATTAAAAAACTAAAATAATATTCCAAATCAGTTAGTAAGAGAATGCTAACAATGATATTATTTTTTTATATTATATTTTTTACTTTTTAATATATAATCATCAATCTCTGTCATATAATGGAGGAATTAACTTTTATAAATAATAATTGTTAATTTCTCAAAATTTTGTCTTAGAAGTTATGATCTTGTACTTTTTTTAAAAAAAAAATAACCACGCACGTATAGTATTGTATGTGTAAACTTTAATTTTTAAGTTAAACTTTAATTGCTTTAGCATTTTTTTAATAAATGTTAAAAGTATATATGATTTTAATTGAATAAAATTATAAATAAAAATCTTTACATGATCACGAACCAACACTAACTTATAAATATGTAGATACATTTAATTGTATATAATGATTGTTAAGATTTTGCAATTAGATATTTGATCTAATAATAAGATTTTAGAAAAATAATCTATTTTGATCTTCGATAATAAAAAAAATAGTGAAAGCAAAGATTTTTTTTAGAGATATTGCAATGAAAAAAATTTAATGCTAATTTTTTTTTATCATTATTGCCTCGACCCCGACCATCGTGAGTGGCACCCACCCAACCCCTGGATGAGCGAACCATTAGAATACAACTCTTAGCCTAGCCTAACAGCTTAAAACCAGTGCAAAAAGTAAACTAGCATTCAATCATAGTAAAAATCAACTCTATAGATAAAGTAAACTGTGAAAATCCCTCCCTAGAATCTGAAAGTCATCGTACCAAATATCTAATAAATACTAGAGTATGGGGATACAACCCCAAAACAAATAAAATAGTCTAAGCCCGAACAAATGGGCCACAACTCAAACTAGATGGATACCAAGGCAACTCGGTCAAATAGCTCACCCTTGATAACTCGGAAAGTCTGGCCTACAAGTGAGGTCGTGCGTCAACCGCCGGAAGATTTCCTGTACTCACAAAAGACAAGCAAGTGCAGTATCAGTACACAACCACTGTGTACTGGTAGGATCATCAGCCAGTTTCAACTAAACAATGTATGAGCAGCACCAAAATCAAGTAAGAGTCCAGAAACACATAGGCAAGTCAACAGACATTCCTAGACTACAAGTCTCTACCTAACTTGTCCCACATGTAAACTACTTCACAGTCATGATCAACCACCCACAACAATAACAACTATGTCTCGTCACATATCCCAGACCCTCCCTGGATCCCCTCTAGACAAAACTTAAGTGTCAAACAACAACCCGGTCTACACCAAGACCAACTTGTAAAGCATTGTAACAACCCGGCCTCTCAAGGACCAAAATACACAACCACAATTCAAGTTCACAACCCGATCCACTCAGGGAACCATTAAATAAAGATGCAGAAATACAAGAAAGTAAACTCGTACAAGGAGTGGTACCTGAGCCAACCATTAGTATCACCCCGTACCAGGCGTGGTACCTGAGCCAACCGTTAGTATTATCCCGTACTAGGCGTGGTACCCGAGCCAATCGTAGTATTATCCCATACCAGGCATGGTACCCAAGCCAACCGTTAGTATTATCCCATACCAGGCATGGTACCCGAGCCAACCATTAGTATTATCCCGTACCAGGCATGGTACCCGAGCCAACCAAAGTCAACAATCCACAGTCACAAAATGAACAATCAACTTGTAAACCAACAAGCACATTACAACGTTCAATTTACCAGACTGTTAATAGAACTATTAGACATTTCTAATAATTTCCTAAGCAATGCATCTCATACAAATACTTAGACAAGAGTACTAAAACACACAAAGCATACATGAAGCAAACCATCACCTACCTCGAAATGATCCAAAGCTCTACTCAACCGGAGCTTTTCCATTTCTCAAAGTTCTTGTCGGTTCTTGGTCTAAAACAACACACAATAACTAATAATTAATCTTTATGGCCTAAATTTTACCCCGGATTACGTATAATCCTAAACCCCAGGCCACCCATGATCATTCCACCCTTTTTCCTGGGCTTTCCGCCATTAATTCACCTAGTTCTACCATTTTTACAGATAAAATTAGGAAATTAAAGTCACATGATCATAAAATAGTAAATTTAGCAACACCCAAGAACTTCTACACATAAAATCCTCCTTTTTCACCGGATTCTACCCTCCCTAAGTCATTCCAAACATTTCCCCAAGTTCACTCCTAGTAATTCTACCGCATAGGAAAAGTATTAGAGAGTTCGGGGAATAGAAACCTTACCTTAGAGAAGAAAAATGATGAAGAATGGAGGGAAAATGCCTGAAATTTCCCTAGCCCTTCTCTCAAATGAACTTGTGAAAACTGAATATTTTTGGGAAAGTTTCTGCGTTAAATCTCATCACGCTCCACTATAGCGGTTCGCTCCTCTATAACAGTACCACCGTAGCGGAGTCAATCACTATGGCGGAGGTTGACCGACTTAACTTCCGCTGTAGAGGTAATTTTTCCGCTATAGTAGAGTTTACCGTGGCCGAGTGTCAACCGCTGTAGTGGGTGACACGGGACAGAAAGTCATAAAATCTCCAAAACTAGTCCATTTTACAACACACTTATTTTCCCAACGTCCCAGAACAACCCCTTCACGTCAACCTCGATTTCAGGAGTTTCACTTACCCGAATTCGATTTTGAAAATTCCCTCGGACTCCTTTAAGTGTTAGCTACGAGGAAAACTAGCTCACATCAATACATCAAACCCAATCCTTACTCAGATTTCCGTAGACCATACCTCGCCCTAAACCCAGTCGAGACTCGCCTAGCTCAGAATTTCAAACTCCCAAACCTAGAGTTTTCTAACTCTAAAACTTGGCACAAAAAGTTTACCCACAAAGATGGACCCAGTCATGACAACAGATACCAATTTACCCATCGTTCGTCCCCAAACGATCAACCCAAAAATACAAAAAGATAAAGGAGAAAAGAGTAGTACTTGTATCCTCAAGCAAGTGAGGGTACTTGTCTCGCATGTCCCTCTCGGTTTCCCAAGTGGCTTCCTCAATCGGATTATGCTTTCATTGAACCTTTACCATACTGATCACCTTTGTCCTCAATTTCTGAACATCCTGATCAAGAATCAGAACCGGCTCCTCTTCATAGCGAAGATCCTTATCAAGAAAAAATTCATACCACTTGATAATGTAGTCCCTATCCCCGCTTAAGCATGCATACATAGAATACCGGATGGACACCCTACAAACTAGGCAGCAGTGCTAACTTATAAGCCACTGGCCCCATAATTTCGAGAATCTCAAATAGACTGATGAACCGAGGGCTAAGCTTGCCCCTCTTACCGAAACCTATAACTCCCTTCATTGGTGATACTTTCAGCAACACTTGTTCACTAACCTGAAATTCCATGTCCCGGACCTTGCGATCCGCATATTCCTTCTGCCTACTTTGGGCAGCTAGTAACTTGGCATGAATACCTCTTACCTTTTCTTTTGCTTCCCTTACCAAGTCTACTCCCAAAGGTTCCACATCACCTTTCTCAAACCATCCAATCGGTGACCTACAACTTCTCCCATATAGGGCCTCAAACGGTGCCATGTCGATACTGGAGTTGTAGCTATTGTTCTATGAGAACTCACATAATTGTAGAAACTGGTCCCAATGATCCCAGAAGTCAATCACACATGCTCTCAGCATGTCCTCCAATACCTGAATCATCCTCTCTTACTGACCATCAGTCTAAGGATGGAAGGTTGTACTAAAGGTGAGTTGAGTGCCCAACTCTTCGTGCAACTTACCCCAAAACTTTGAAGTGAACTGCGTACCCCTATCTGAAATGATGGACAGTGGCACTCCATGCAATCTCACAATCTCCTTCACGTAAACCTTAGCCAATTACCATAAATTTTAATCCACCCTGACCAAAATGAAGTGAGCTGACTTGGTCAGTCTGTCAACAATGACCCAAATATAATCATACTTCCCCAAGGTCTTGGGGAGACCCACCACGAAATCCATGGCTATTCTCTCCCACTTCCACTCTGGAATGGGCATCCTCTGAAGTAGTCCTGCAGGTCTTTGATGCTCATACTTTACCTACTGGCGATTCTGACACTTGGACATGAAATTAGCTATGTCCATTTTCATACCAGGCCACTAATAAAGTTTCCTCAAATTCATGTACGTCTTGGTTACACCCAGATGAATTGAGTACCGCGAACCATAAGCCTTTGCCAACACTTTCTAAATCATATCATCGACTCGAGGAACACATATCCTTACTCTAAAGTTTAACACACCGCTAGAGTCCAATGTGATGTCCCTGGACTCTACGGATATTGCCTTGCCCCAAAGCCTGCTCAACTGCAAACCCTAAAATTGTTTGACCTTTATCTCCTCTATGAATGTGGATTTGACCTCAACACTGGCCAAGATCCCACCTTGCTCTGAAATACCCAAGTGCATAAACTTGGACTCCAATGCCTGAATTTCCCTTGCCAGTGGTTGTTTGGACACCCCTAAACAAGCCAAACTGCCCATGCTAGCTGTTTTCTGACTCAATGCGTCTGCCACCACATTAGCCTTACCCAGATGGTACTGAATAGTCACATCGTAATCCTTCAACAATTCCATCCACCTCATCTGCCTTAGGTTCAAATCCTTCTGAGTGAAGACATGCTGCATACTAAGAGGATCAGTGAACACTTCACACTTGACACCATAGAGATAGTGTCTCCAAATCTTGAGTGCAAAGACCACCGCTGCTAACTCTAAGTCATGAGTAGGATAGTTTATCTCATGGACCTTCAACTGCCTAGAAGCATAGGCTATCACATTCCTATCCTGCATCAATACAGCACCCAAACTGGAATGTGAAGCATCACAGTAAATAATAAAGTATTTACCTTTAACCGACAAGGACAATATAGGAGCCGTGGTCAAAAGTGTCTTGAGCTTTTGAAAGCTCTCCTCGCACTTGCCAGACCACACGAATGGTACATCTTTCTGTGTCAGCCTGGTTAGGTGCGTAGCAATAGACGTAAAACCCTATACGAACCTTCTGTAATAACCTGGAAGCCCAACAAAACTCCTCACCTCAGTCACAGATCTAGGCCAGACCCAACTCTTGACTGCCTCTATCATCTGGGGATCTACTATCACCCCCTTTTCTGACACTACATGCCCCAAGAATGCTATTGAAGTCAACCAAAACCCACACTTGGTGAACTTCGCATAAAGCTTTTGATTCCTCAAAATGTCCAACACTATACAGAGATGTTCAGCATGCTCCTCCCTACTCTTGGAGTAGATCAAAATATCATCAATAAAAATGATGACAAATGAATCCAAGTAAGATTTAAACACCCCATTTATTAAACTCATGAATGTTTTCGGTGCATTGGTCAAACCAAATGACATTATAAGAACTCATAATGCCCATACCGAGACCGAAAAGCAGTCTTAGGAATGTCCTCAGGCCTAATTTTTAACTGGTGATACCCTGACCTCAAGTCAATTTTTAAAAACACCGATGCACCCTGTAACTGGTCAAACAGATCATCAATACGGGGTAGAGGGTACTTACTCCGGATGGTGACCTTGTTCAACTGCCTATAATATATGCACATTCGCATACTACCATCCTTCTTCTTTACAAATAATATCGGAGCACCCCAAGGCAAAGCACTGGGATGGATAAATCCCTTATCTACGAGTTCTTGAAGCTTAGTCTTAAGTTCCCTTAACTCTACTAGAGCCATACGATACAGAGGAATGGAAATGGGACGAGTCCCCAGCTCCAAGTCAATACAAAAGTCAATATCCCTGTCCGGAGGCATACCAAGAAAATCTGCTGGAAACACCTCTCGAAACTCTGAAACAACTGAAACTGACTCAATAGAGGGGGACTCCACACTATCATCCCAGAGATGATCCAAAAAGGCTAGACACCCTCTCCCCACTAGCTTCCTAGCCCGAACAAATGATATAATCTTGACCGGCTTAGACCTGTACACACCTTTCCATTCTAGCCTCTCCATAACCGGAATCTCTAGAGCCACAGTCTTAGTGTTAAAATTTAACATGGCATGATAAGGGGATAACCAGGTCATGCCCAAAATCACCTCAAAGTCAACCATATCCAGGATTACCAAGTCTACCCAAGTATGCAACCCTACAAAAACAACAGAACAGTTACGATAAACATGAGTCACCATAACCGACTCTCCAAATAGGTAGAAATATGGATAGGGGAATCAAGGATATCAGATATCAAGTCCAGACCCAACGCAAAATTCACAGACATAAGAATATATAGAACCTGGGTCAAATAACATCGAAGCCATTTTATCACAGATGAGAATGGTACCTGTGATTATTGCATCTAATGTCTCAGCCTCGATCCTCCCTAGAAATGCATAGAGGTGATCCCAATCATCAATCTGAGCAACCTCCTTAGTTGGATGCACCGTACCCCTGCCCGCGCCGCCGTTCCCTCTGTCTCCCTGGCCTCCCTGAAAGTTACCTCACCCACCCTGTGGATGACCTCTAGCATGACCACCTCTACCTGCCGGGACCATAGCCTTGGGTTGCTACTAAACCTGATTTTCGGTATGCCTGTGAGGGCACTCCCTCTTAAAGTGGCCCAGATCACCACAATAGAAGAAACCACGATCAAGTGCAGGCCTGCTAACCAATGAATAAGAAGCTTTCTGGCCTCTAGGAGCTGAAAATTATTGATTAGCTCCCGGACGACCACCTGTAGCAGCTGGCAGAGCTGACTGAATAGAACAGGCTGAGTATACCTGCTGATTCTGACCCCTGGAGTATGAACCACCATAAATTCCCTCATTCTGGGGCTTCTTGGAAAACACCTTAGCATGCCCCGCCTGCCTGAATCCCTCAAATTTGTTTACATAATCCACCACATCATTAAAGCCTTTCCCTGAAGAAGTCATGTGCACAGACATTACCTGAAGTTCAGTATTCAAACCCTTGATAAATAATCTAACCCGCTCCTCCTTGGATCCCAGCAACTGCGTAGCAAAATGAGACAAGGCATAAAACTTTGCCTCATAAATAGAGACTGGCATGCTACCCTGCTCCTGATTCAAGAACTCGTCCTTTTTCTGGTCTCCCAAAGTACGGGGTACGTACTTCTCTAGAAAAGAGAATGGAATTGCTTTTATGTCAGTGGAGGTAAAATGGATGACCGACACTCCACATGAGATCTCCACCACTACTTCACATCACCCTGCAGCTGAAACGTGATGAACTCCACCCCATATTGTTGCACTATGCCTAGCTTGTGCAGTCTCTCATAATAATATAGTATGAACTCATAAGCATCTTCCCTGTCAGTACCCTGAAGCGTAGGGGGTTTCAGTTTGAGAAACTTGGTCAGCATCTCATGTTCATTCCCTGTCATCAGTGGGCCTAGCATTGACCTGAAGATGTTACCTATGCCTGAAGTTGCATCCATCCTAGGTCTGTAGGATCTGCTGGCTGAGTTCCCAGAGCCTGATTTGCAAGTGCCGCGGGTATGGCTCCAGCACCAACCAAAGCACTCAAGATATTCTAAGCCTACTGAAATGCTTCTGGTGTCATAGAAGGAAGGCCAGCACCTCCAGTCGGTGTCACCTCTGCCTCAACCTGCGCCCCATCATCCTCCACAACAACTTCCACATCTTCAACAACCTGTTCCTGAGGTGGGGGAGGGGTTGCTTCTCGTGCTCCTGCAGCATCCTGAACTCCACCCCCGGCAGGCGTGGCTCTACTGCATCCTCTGCCCCTTCCCCTGCCTCTACCACGGACAACCAGGCCCACTACTCGGACCGCCAGTCTAGCTCTGTTGTTCCTTGTGTTAACCATCTGCGGACAGAAGAGTGAAAGAGTTAGATACCAATTTGTATCACTAGATACCAATTTGTATCACCAGATACCAATTGGAGTCATGTTATAGCACGATGGAAAAAAGAAGAGAAGTTTCCTAAAGTCCTATAGCCTCTCAAAGAAAAGTAGAGATGTCTCTGCACCATTCCGTAAGACTCTACTAGATAAAGTAAACTGCGCAAATCCCTCTCTACAATCTGAAATTCATCGTACCAAACATCTAACAATTACTAGAGTACGGGGATGCAACCCCAAAACAAATAAAATAGTCTAAGACCGAACAAATGGGCCACAACTCAAACTAGATAGACACCAAGGCAGCTCAGTCGAATAGCTCACCCTTGATATCTCAGAAAGTATAGCCTACAAGTGAGGTCGTGCATCAACCGCCAGAAGATTTCATGTAATCACAAAAGACAAGAAAGTGCAGTATTAGTACACAACCAACATGTACTGGTAGGATCATCAGCCAGTTCCAAATAAACAATGTATGAGCAGTACAAAAATCAAGTAAGAGTACAAAAATATATAGGCAAGTCAACATGCATTCCTAGACTACAAGTCTCTACCTAACTTGTCCCACATATAAACCATTTCACAGTCATGATCAACCACCCACAACAATAACAACTATGCTTGTCACATATCCCGAACCCACCTGGATCCCCTCTTGACAATACCTAAGTGTCAAACAACAACCTGGTCTACACCAAGACCAACTTGTAAAGCACTGTAACAACCCGGCCCTCAAGGACCAAAATACATAACCACAATTCAAGTTCACAACCCGGTCCACTTAGGGAACCATTAAATAAAGATGCAGAAATACAAAAAAGTAAACTCATACCAGGTATGGTAATCGAGCCAACTGTTAGTATCATCCCATACCAGGCGTGGTACCCGAGCCAACCATTAGTATTATCCCATACCAGGCATAGTACCCGAGCCAATCGTTAGTATTATCTCATACTAGGCATGGTACCTGAGTCAACCATTAGTATTATCTCGTACCAGGCATGGTACCCGAGCCAACCGTCAGTTATATCCCATATCAGGCGTGGTACCCAAACCAACCAAAGTCAATAATCCACAGTCACAAAATGAACAATCAACTTGTAAACCAACAAGCACAATACAACATTCAATTTACCAGACTGTTAACAAAACTATTAGCCATTTCTAATCATTCCCTAAGTAATGCATCTTATATAAATACTTAGACAAGAGTACTTAAGCACACAAAGCATACAGGAAGAAAACCATCACCTACCTCGAAATGATCCAAAGCTCTACTCAACTGGATCTTTCCTATTTCCCAAAGTTCTTATCGATTCTTGGTCTAAAACAACACACAATAACCAATCATTAATCTTTCTGCCTTAAATTTCACTCGGATTATGTATAATCCTAAATCCCAGGTCACCCATGATCATTCCACCTTTTTTCTCAGTCTTTCCGCTATTAATTCACCTAGTTCTACCATTTTTACAAATAAAATTAGGAAATTAATGTCACATGACCATAAAACAGTAAATTTAGCAATACCCAAGAACTTCTACACATAGAATCCCGCTTTTTCCCTGGATTCTACCCTCCCTAAGTCATTCCAAACCTTTCTCCAAGTTCACTCCTAGCAATTCTACCGCATAGGAAAAGTATTACAGAGTTCGGGGAGTAAAAATCTTACCTTAGGGAATAAAAATGATGAAGAATGGAGGAAAAATGCCTAAAATCTCCCTAGCCCTTCTCCCAAATAAACTTGTGAAAACTGAATGTTTTTGGGGACGGTGATATTGAGATTGAGATTTAGTATGTGGTCGAGGACCTCCATGGACCTTGTCGATCCGAACCAAGCGCTACGTGCTGAGTGTGTTGGATGAGGGGTATACGGTAGAGTTGAGGTATACGGGCCATGTCCTTCCATGTAACCTGCCTACTAGGCCCTAATGCATCGGAGGAGGTACATACAGGGTTACTATTCCACCCGATTTTCATCATGTATCATACCATTTATTTATGTGAGGTTCCACCCTTGTTTGCTGTTTGCTGAGTGTACGCTTCGATAGTATGGAATGCCAGAGGGTTTATGTTCACTTGGTTATGTTCCTTGGGTGTATGGGCGCCTATTGGGACTGTAGGTAGACTTATTATTGCCTTATCGAGTCTTATCATTCCTTATGTTGATTTCTTATTATATCTTGGTATTGAGACTAGTATCTTATAGCTGGGCTTGATTATCTTTTAAGTAGGGATTTAGTGTTGGTTAGACTCAGCCAGTATGGACTAAAAGTTCGGTATGTCGTATGCTTCAGGATGGTTGGTTTGTGTGCTGATACAGTAGAGCGATTGATTCGAGCCAAAGGGATGAGTTGAAGGTGTATGCAAAAATTTATATGGCTAGATGGAAACCTTGAACCCTAGGCACCTTTTCCTTTACCTTTGGGGTGTTTTGACTTGATATTCGTGGCATGGTGGACGTCTTCTTGAGGTGAGAGTTGTAAGGAGATTTCAAATCTGAATGGTGTTTGAGTATTCTTAGAGTTTGGAGCTTAGCTGGTGATTTCGAACATTGTGGTAGGCTTACCACACTCCTTGCAGAGGCTTGGTTTTGGTTTGGGTATTTTGGGCAAGGTTGCCCTAGTTCATTCACTTCTAGTTGATTCAGACTTGGCAGGGTTTAGATGGGTTGTTCAGCTGGGTTCAGTTATCGAGTTTGATGTTAGCAAAAGTTTTCATTTGTTGGTTGATGGCCAGTCGGGACAGGTGACTCCAGTTGTGATGATATGCTATGGGTTGTTATCCTGCATGGCAAAGTCTAGTAGACTGTAGCTTGAATTTGATAGAACTTGAGTATAAAGGGTGACTTTGTTCGTGGTAGAGTATAAGCGAAAACTATAGATCTCTGGTATGTCAGTTAATGCTTCGAGGGTGGTTTGAGTGTTCGACTTTTATGCAGCTTCCTGTTTGTGGTGCAAAAGGGTTCATTCAGAATAAATGGGTCTTACGGATCAGTGGGTTCATGAGTAAGAGTTTTGGTTGTTGGATTTTTTGGTAAAATTGGTTGTGGTTTTGAAGATTCGAGTTCTGTATGTTGGTCGCCTTGCTTCTCTAGTTTCGGTGTTGTGTCAGTGCTTACCGATTGATATTATCGAGGTTCAGTTTGGGTTGGCAGGCCTTTGGAGTTTTTGAGCTTAAGGTTGGATTCTAGCTTGGTTAGTAAGGAGTTTAGGGTTGGTTGCTTTTCGTGGTTTCATTCTACTGGGTGTCGTCCCATCGAGGAGGCTACCCGGGTTGTTCGAGAAAGTAGTGTGGGCTTCGTATCCATTGTTCTTAAATATCTAGTATTTTCTTCTTTCCTGGCTTTTGGAGATGAAAGTCTTTTTAGTAGTGGATGATGTAATAACTATTTTATCTGGAAAAAATAGTTTGTTTCGACTACTTTGAAAATTCATTTCGAAAATCAAGTTAAAGTTTCAAAATATTTTCAAACAAGAGCAAGAGTCGCCACTTAGTTTTATTAAAGGAAAACCAAGAAAAAACTTATAAAATCTTTAAAGTCAAAAACAAATATAACTTTAAAATTTTAAGAGACTAAGGGTAAGAGTTCAAATTAATGCTTTGAGAAGGTTTTTAAGGCATTTGAAACATCCGCTAACTTGCGGTTATCTGAACTTGTTGAAAACATAACTTTTTGACTAACTTTGAAGAAATCTTTGTTCATTTTTTTTTTGAAAAGATGTGAGGGTTATTTTAATAAGTAAACTATTTTGGTTAAAGTAAATGAACCAAGTATAAAGTTTGAAAAATTGATAATACTTTTGATAGAAATAGTCGAATTAATTTGAAAGTAACAAATAGAACTTTTATATGAAGGGTAGGAGAACATTTTTATCAGGGAAAACATAACCAAGTAAAGGAATTTAAACAAGTATAGTTTTTCTTTTGGGGAAATTCAATTAAGTTAAAGTTTTAGTTCAAATTAATTACAGATAATTCTATCTAAGCAATACAATAAAAATGAAGAAATGAGGAAGAGAAGAAATTATTTAATTGAGCTTTTGACTCAACAAAACTCTGTCCTAAATCTAGTTGGGCTTTGGCCCACTTGGTGTTATTTATTGGACTTTTAGTCCATTCCTTGAACTCTTCCAGCCCATTTTAGGTTGTTGTTGCTACTGCCTGTTACTTGGGTTCTAGCCCAATTCCCTTTCTTGGCAAGAACCTGTGGCTTGACTCAAGATGACGTTGGGCTTGTCCCATTGATAGAGATGCAAGGAGGGATATGCTGAGTCCGAAATGGACTCGAGTGGATTGTTCATGCACATAAAAAATACAATGAGGATTAGAATCAACACACAATACAGAGATATAATTTAATTTGCAATGGTTTAATCAAACAGAGTGTTCAGCAGGTAAACTTTTAAATGTTCTAGTTTATAAACAATGTATTCATACGTCTCAGTATACGTCTCAGGTAAATAACTAGAACACATCTAACTATGCTGACCAAGTAGATTAATGCATAACATATAAGACTTGTCTTTGTTAACATACCGTCCCCATTGAGCAAACAAACAAAAAAAGCAAAATTTGAGGTAAACTACCAAGAGTTCAAACAAAAGAGAAACTTGAGAGGAAATATGGCATCAATTGTGCTTACACTTGGGACAAATTGAGGGGTGAATTTGAAATCTTGAAGCATGGAGCCTATCATGAGGGTTTGAAACTAATTAACTGGTTAGTTTTAAGGAGAAACCTTGGTCTACATGTATTTCTTTCCAAGCAAACTCTTCACAATCACAAAACATCCTTAGTTCATCGATTGGTTAGCCATGAAACCAAGACCAAAAAATAGCAGGAAATTAACATGAATTCACATGAGAAGTTGTAATTTTTATCTCCAAACAAAATAGAGCAGCAAACTATTATTCCAAAATCACTCATAATGAACCAATTTTATGACACCATTGACCTTTCATAAAAATGACAGATTTTAAACTCTACAGTCCATGACTTCAACCTGATAATGGGTTTAACCGTGTGCCATACAACTCTCATATTTCAAAGGAAAGCAAAGAAATTTAACCATAATTTCTACAACAGAGAAGTAACTTTCCTAAAGAAAACATTATCCATTTTTAAAAAAAAGTAGGGACTTTTGTGCTTATTACATACTCTAGATCATGGTCTTGACTAGTAATGAGACAAAGCTTTAATTTCAAGACTCAAGATTGGAAAACTTATTTAATTTTGAGGAAGAGAAAGAGGTTTCAAATGCATACGTGATTCAAGTATCGGCAAAACAACTCATCTTTGGCAGACTTAGCCTCTCACACATTTGAAAGGAGCAGCCTTTATCTAACGAGATCAAACATGACACATAAAGGTAGAATGGAAAGTATGACAACTAAGTTAACATTCAGTCGAGTAACAAACATATAAAGGATCAATATATAAGCATTAACCCACAATCAACTTGTTGAATCCTCCATAATTCACATCTAAAAAGAAATTTAAGATCATCTCTAGTTTTCCTCCATATCATCCTAAGGCTCAAAGGAACCAACACATTTTATTTCCTAAATGGAAATCAGCAAGCAAATAGTCATGCCCAGATGGAATTTCGAAAATACATAGCGTAAAACATGCCTTAACACTACCAAACAAATTTGATAGGTTCAAGTTAGATGAAAAATAAATCAACCGAACTCGTCTTCAAATAGTCCCATTTGCACACTAATCATGTTAATAGATCCTATTAAAAAGCAAAGCGAGGCAGATAGGATAATACAACAAAAATTAACGCCAAACAAGAGAAAGCTTTGAACTTTTTAAACCATGAATCTTTTATAGAACCAGAGAAAAAAATGCTATCTAGACTTATAATTATATGATTTTTTAGGAATAAAAAATGAGTAAAAAGCAACAAACTGAAAAATACATATTTATTAAAACTTGAAATGCAGAATCTAAACACATAAGCTAATCTACCAAATTAAAACTAAAAGTTGAAATAAATGCAGGAAAATAAGAAGGGAAGAAGAATGTTACCTCTTTCTAGGCAGCAAACGAGACCACGAGCTTCACCGGAGCTTTACTTCACTACCACTGGAAAAGGACTGGTTTCACTGAAACTTTTGATCCCTGTTTTTGAGTTTAGAAAATGACTTTCCAAAGAAAACTCAAGAGATCAAAAGCCAGCTTAGAACTCCCCAATGCTTTAGCCTTTTATGGTGCTATTTTGCCTTCAAATCGTTACTGAATTTCCAGTCAAGAAATCCCCAAGCTTCTTTTAAGACTTCGAGGGTTCTCTCAAGCATGAAAATATTACCCCCACACTCGAAATAGTAGGGGTTTATATAGGAGGGGATTTGAGAGTTTTGGGGGTCAAAATTTTGATGTGGGATGAGAGATTTCCAGGGGTTTTCTGGGGATTTTTCTTTGCGGTTTTCAAATTTTTGAAGGGATAAGAACACAGCTCATCTGAATCGTACCATTGTGGACGATCTTGATCAACTCGTACAAAGGGGAGACACGGATTGAGGACACGTAGCTGTCCTAGTACCTTCTTGGTTTGATTTTTCATGCCTAGCTTGCATATGGAGTACAGAGAGAAGAGGGAGATAAAGGGATAAGGGAGGCGGCGCCTAGGGTTTCTGGAGTTTTTGAGCGGAGAAGAAGAAGAAAGCTAAAGGGGAAATGGGGATGGACCAAGTGGGTTGGAGAATTTTTTGCCCAAGTGGTTAAAACAAAAGTTGATGAAGGGTGCAATAAGGTGTTTTACAAATATGGCCATATTTCCAAAAATGTGGCCATTTTAAAATAAGTAGATAGCCAATTGAGAGCAAATTGATGGGATTTGGCTAGATTTTAAAAGATTTTAAAGAAATAGGTTAGAATAGGAATAGGGATGCTTTAATTAAAATTGATCACTCGAGCTTCTTTAAATTTAAACAAATTGAAATAATTATTGTATTTAACACATAATTACCTCTTTTAACAATTATAAAATTAATTTATTTAATTAATCTCTCATTTTGGATTAAATTGGAGGAAAATCAAGCGTTTAATCTCTTAAAAGGATTTTCTTATGAAATTAAACTTTAAAATAGTTCTTTAACTAAGCTTATATAAATTTCACATAATTAAATATGAAAAATATAAATTATTACTCAAAACTATTATAAAGTTGATTTGAAAAATATTTTATCCCTTTATAAAACAATCATTTCAAAATTTGTTTTAAAAATTAAAAAGGCTCAAGGTTAATTTGTAATGTGGAGGGTAAATATTGGGTGTCAATAATTTCCCCTCCCTTTGTGTAGGGTGGATGTAAGAAACCTCGGGTAAAGGGAATTGACGTTCCCAATTTTATCTGACCACAAATTCACCCTCGGAAGTGGTTGGTTCTAGCACGAATATCAAGGAATCATGGACGAACTCTGGTATCAAGTTTCCTATATATCTCAGGCTATATGAGAACTCAGGCCACTTGTAGTTCAACATGCTTGATTTTACGCACGATTTTCAAAGAAATTCAACAGTTATCCCGACCTCGGATTTAAGGCGAGACCAGAAAGCTAGAGAGTAAGGAGATTGGGGGGAGTTAGGAATGCAGCCGAGTTTTCAACACAGATCCCGCCTACATATCCCAAGACTTAGGGAATCAGGTTGCTTGTAGTTTGACTCAATCATTGGAAAAGGTAATCTTTATGTTAAGACAACCTTTGGCTCGAGATGAGTGACGAATAATTTGAGCTATTGAAAAGAGGCTTGTAACCTCTCAACTATGAATGTGGCGTGCTTCACACCCATAAATAAGATTTTACCTGGACATAATTTCCAAAGCTCGAGGTGTATTATCATCCGGATTTGAAAATAAGGAATATTGCTTCCAGCGTGAGTTCAAAAAATACCCTGGATGCGAAACTAAGACCCGAAGATAGGAAATACCCACATGCCTTCTGATAGGGGTGTGGTTTGATGGCGGTGAAAATTCGTTCCTCAACTCGCGTCCAAAGAGTTTGGTATTCCTCTTCGGACTATGTCCCAGTTTGCTGCTACGAAAAAGTTCCACGTTGTGATGCATCCTTTTGGGTGTAGTCTGCACCTGTAGTTTTGCTTTGAGAATTTCCTCCTTCTTGGATGCTCTTGACACCATCTCAAAACAAAATTGCTAGTAATAACATAATTCCATTTGAAGAGGTAGTTTCTTTGCCATACCTCATTCTGAGATTACGTTCGAATCTCGTGTTGTGACGTCTTTTTGATGCTTTTTGTACCTGTTGTTCTGGTTTGAGATTTTTCTTCTCTCGGATGTTCTCGGTAATATTTTTAAATGAAATGGTTAGTAGTAAAGTAATTCAATAGAGAAAGATGGCTTTGTACCTCATTTTTTACATTTGTTGCTTTTTGAAGAAGACGTCGTCCTTTCCTGTCTATGCTTTATGAAATAGCGACTTCTATGATGAGAATATGATAGCCTTTGCAGCTACCGGATAGGATTGCCTTTGTGGAAGTTGAACGTGGCGATCTTTGGATATGATGACCCTCATGTCCATTTGATGGTGACGGTCCTCATAAACGTTTGTAGCATTCTTTTGAATGTTATAGCCTTCATAGCTATTGTTAGCAGTCTTTGTATATGCCCTCAGGATAAGTCTTGCGCATTATTCGTATTGACGCGACTAACAGATATTTCCTGAATCATCATCCTTTAGGTAATCTAGCACATCATATGACTTTGGATAGAGGCGACTTATAGATGTCCCTTAACTTGTCAACTTCGAGTAATCTTGCACATCATCCGACTTTGGATAAAGGAGGCTTATAGATTTCCTTTGAATTACCAGTTTTTGGGTAATGCTGCACTTTTATCCATTATTGGATGTAACGTGACTTACAGATTTCCCTTGAATTGGTAGCCTTTAGGTAGTCCTGCACAATATCAACG
Organism: Jaltomata sinuosa; assembly: GCA_003996215.1. Lineage (NCBI taxonomy): Eukaryota > Viridiplantae > Streptophyta > Magnoliopsida > Solanales > Solanaceae > Jaltomata > Jaltomata sinuosa. The sequence continues at coordinate 260,231 of QJPP01001040.1, read as the reverse complement.
TGGATATGTCGCGACTTATAGATAACCCTTGGACTATTAATTTTTAGTAGTCTTGCACTTTATCTAATTTGGGAGGTTATTGTGACTTATGCATTACCCTTGAACTATCAATCTTCAGGTCATCTTGCACACTATCCAGTTTCAGATATTTTTGCATCTTACAGATAACGCTTAGTCAGTTAAGTTTTGGGCAATCTTGCACACTATATGGTTTTGAACATCACTGTGACAACCTTTGACTCTCCAATTTTAGGAAATCCAATTCATCACCCGATTTGGATGGCGTCTTACAGACATCCTTCAGACTATATTCTTTCAACCTCGGTGACAAGCATTTTTGATCATCGGGGGTGACAAGGCCTTTGCCACATGATCAAATATAGCTGCATCTTCTGGCGATCAATGGTCTTGAATGTATAAACATCATTTGGCATGAGACTTTGTCGTCTCTATGTGATAATAAATAAGGGTGCAAAAATATCCTCAACATCAAACTCTGTTGTCTTACGCAATATTGGATATGAATATGTTGGATGCCAGACTTGGCATAATAATAATAATATCTTTAATGTTAGACTCCACCGTCTCACGCGATATCGAATATAAATATGCCAGGCTTGGCATAATAATGATGAAGTAAAGATATCCTCAATGTTAGACTCTGTCATCTTATGCGATATCGGATATAAATATGCTGAATATTAGACTTGGCATAATAAGGAAGCAAATAAGGAAGCAAATACATCCTCAACGCCAGACTCATCCATCTCACACGATATCTGATATAAATATGCTGAATGCCATACTTGGCATAATAATAATATCCTCAATGTCAAACTCCACTATCTTACGCGATATCAGATACAAATATACCAGGTTTGGCATAATAAGAAAGCAAATATATCTTCAATGTCAGACTCCGTTGTCTTACGCGATATTGGATGCAAGACTTGGCATAATAATGATGAAGCAAATATATCCTCAATGTTAGACTCTGCCATCTTACGCGATATTGGATATAAATATGTTGAATGTCAGACTTGGCATAATAATGATGAAACAAAGATATCCTCAATGTCAGACTCCACCATTTCACGCAATATCATATATAAATATGCTGAATTCCAGACTTGACATAATAATAATGAAGCAAAGATATCTTCAACATCAAACTCCACTGTCTCATGCGATATCGGATATAAATTTATTGGGTCAATCCTGCGCAGCAAGTGCAACTTAGGGATGCCTATGAATGACATCCTCTTTGAAACCGATCGGTAGAGGGACATAATCTTTGCTGCAAATGAGTGTCTGTTGTATTTTAATGATGATGGTCCTTGCGACATAGTCCTTATGACATGGTCCTCGCAACATGGTCCTTGTGATATGGTCCTCATAACATGGTCCTCGTGACATACAAATATGATGATGATGTGGATGATCGTGCAATGGCATGCATAGCAGTTGCAGAAAATATCACCATTGGTTTTTATGTTGTCCTATTGACTCCTTTGTGTGTACTTGTGCTCAAGGCAAATAATTAGTAGACACAGCATCACTCTTATTAGCAACCTCAGTCGAACTTGAAAAACTTTAAAAACTTTTATTTCAAATGTGAATGAAATGGTCGTGCCCATTTCTGGGGGCAACCACAAGTACCATTTTCAAATATCATCTATTTGTGGTGATTTATGACTTGTTGGGAATTGGCGGAGATGGTCACCGATCTCTCATTTGGTGTCCTAATTTTAAAGTTAATCCTAGATGTCCTGATCTTCTTGGGGACTCGAGGATGTTGTCGATCTCTCTTTATTTAGTAGATCCTGTGAACTACAAGAATATTTACCCGTTCTAGGGACTCTTGCCTCTTTGGCTCCTTCCCACCATTTCAGCTTTTATTGCCAAACTTGGGGAATCTGGTTTTGTTGCATTTCTTTGAACGCATTGGATAATGAGGGGCTTTCACTGATTTCTAACATACTTTTTAGGATAACCTGCATCCACAGAAAATTTGTTAGTTTTTGGAGAAACTGATATGTGTTGACCTCCTTCGATCTTCTGCTCCTTGCTTTGTCTTTTATGGGTGCTTTCCACTCTCAGATACTTGTCGTCCTCGACTCCCCGGATTACGGTAGACATAAGACAAAGAAAATTATAAAGGAGTAAAACTAATCTGTTGAAAAGATTTTTTTTCAAACAAGTTCTTTGGGAAAACAAAGATTTTTGAAAAAGGATAGTTTGGAAAGGTTTTTGCCCGTCATGTCATGTGCTAGCTCAATGAATGTCCTTTACTCGAGGCCTTGAAATTTCTGACCTACTGCTGGCAGACTCTGTAGATCCTTTGTCATCCTAGCTAGGGAGTTTGGAAATGATCTTCCAAGAACTTTATCATAGTTGGGAATGATTCCACCTGGAATTTTGTTATAGCTGGGGATTTTGAAGTAGACTCTGATTTATTGGTGCTGTGGAATTCCTCGGAGATTGTCTCTGAATTCCCAAGCGAAGCTTGGTGGAAATTTTGAGATCCCTCTCAAAATTCCTGCCCCAGTTAAAAGGTTTCATGATGAATCTTATTCTTATGATAAGAGGTTTGAGACTCTGTGGGAAATTATAAGATTCTTTCTTGAGATTCACTTTAGTTGCTCTTTAGCGTATTCTGTATTTTGACTTGCTGGAGAACGATCCTCGCCTTCTGAATTTTTGAGATTCCTTTCTCAAAAATTTTGCCCCAGTTTCCAATTCCTAGGGTGATATGACCAAGCCGTTGTGGCGCCTACGTATCCTATTGAGGCAGGAATCAGGTCAAACATAGTTCCCATACTTATAGTAGGAGAACGTTGGAAATAAATAAAGGGGTGATCAAAGCCGAAAACGGCCGCCTACGTATCTCATTCTTGAGAATTCAGGTCAGACGTAGTTCAAGGTGAAAAGGGGGAAAAATAAATTTTTCTAAGGGGTTGACCGAAGCTGACACAGGCCGCCTACGTATCTCATTCTTGAGAATTCAGGTCAAACGTAGTTCATAGGAAGAGGATAGGGAAATTTTAAGCTTTTACTAAGTGCAAAACAATTACAATCAGAAAATGCAATTACAGGGAAAGGAATAGAAGGAAAAGAAATCGTCTTCAGGCGTAGTATATTTTTGTAGCATCAGAATTGCTATAGGCTTGGGCCATACTTGATCATCCATCTCGAATAAAATCAAAGCTCCTTCAGATAGCACTTTTTGGACAATGTACAGTCCTTGTTAATTTGGCACAAACTTTCATTTGTCTCGTGGGAGGGAAGAATTAACTATCCATTCCCTAGATTAAATTTTGGATTGAACAATAAATTTTAGGAGATGATGTGTGTGCTCATTCTCATCCTATTATTATAGGACCATTCAAAGATGTCGATGCATGGCTTGAACAAGCTGATAAATTCTTTCTTTTGCGCCTTTGATCAATGAACACCGATGTTGATTTCTTTGACTTGTCCATCATCTCTCAGATTGACCACCTCAAACTCCTTTAGGTGGGGCCTTTTCTGGTCTTCAAAGTTCTTAGACTTCTTGGTTGTTCGTTACAGGACCATGATGTCTTCAATATGAACTTCGGCTCCAATATTGTATCCGTTGACTTGTTCATTCAGCTCTTGGAATGACATGACATTAGCAGGTTTTAAGTTATTATTACTGAAACCACAAACAAAACATGTTAGATGGTACCAAAATAAAATAAACAACAAAGGTTTTCAGAATACAGGAGGCTTTCTGCAATACTTACAAACTATGGCTATAACCTGCATGAATGCAGGTTCATGCCTTTTGGAAAGAGATAAAAGCAGTGCGAGGAATTTTAAAACATAAAGGGTGTTGACACCCAATTTTTACCCGCCACATTGCAAATTAATTTGGCGCTTTTTAAATTTTAAACAATTTTTGAAATAATTGTTTTATCAAAAAGAGCAAAATATTTTCAAATCAGCTTTACAATTAGTTTTGAGTAATGATTTATATTTTTCATATTTAAATATGTGAAATTTATATAAAATTACTTAAAGAATTATTTTTAAAATTTGATTTCATAAGAAAATCTCTTTAAAAGACTAAGCATGTAATTTTCCTCCAAAATTACTTCAAATAAGAGTTAATTGAAAAAATAATTTTATAATTAATTAAAGAATTGATTATGTGTCAAATATGATAATTATTTTAAATTATTTCAGTTTATTAAAGCTCTAAATTAATTTAAATTGATTCATCCCTAAACCTGTTATTTCAATTATAGTCGAATTTTACTTATTCTTCACCAAATTGGCTATTTTCTAAACCTAATGTGGCCACAATCTAAACTCACCATTATAACCCCTTAATATTTCAGCTGTTTGGGCCCTAAAATCTCCGACCTGCTCAGCCCAGTCCCCTTTTAATTGCCCCAGCCCAATCCTAAACCCCATAACCCGCTCAAGACCCGACCCAACCGCCCCAAACCCTTCTATCCGCCTTATCACACCTCTATTCTCCCCTTTCTATCTCAAAACTCAACCAAACAGACCCCTTCTTCTCTCTCTTTCTTCGTTCAACACTCCAGAAACCCTAGTCGCTTCTCTCTTCTCTCATCCATTTCTCTCACGTGTCGTCTCCCTTGTTATACAAAGCAACGCACTTCATACAACACCTCACCAACCCAGTACGCCTCCCCATCCTTCACCCTTTCATCATTCTCAAAAATGACAACCCTAACCCCAGCAACAGCCTTCAACGTTGCTCACAGCTTCAACCCCTAAACCCCTCTAACATTTCCATTTTTCGTCCATTTTTCTCCATCAAAAGGTGCGCTGGCAAGTCTAGAAGATTCTACAACTCATCAGGTGTCACCCCCTCCACTAAGTCTGTGAAAACATGTACAAATTCATACAAGTTGTTGCTGTGAACGTTGCTCCAGCTGAGGAATTTGAATTCCTCAGCAAAATCCCTAAGAAACCCCTTTGTTCCCCCCCTCTTTTTACCTCAATTTCTCTTATAAATAACCCCCCCCCCCCAGATGCATGTGAAGGCAGCTAATTTTGGGGAAATATTGGGGGTTCTGGAGAATCAATTCTCTAACCTCACAAAACCGGTCAGCTAGTTTGGAAATAATCACTAAAAAAATTGAGTTCTAAGTAGTTTTTTTATTAATCCAGTGGTGTTGAAACTTTTCGGTGAGGTTCAAGGTACAAGTTGCTGCCCTAAAAAAGGTATAATCCCCATCCACCTCTCTTTACTATTTTCTTTTCTTTTCTTTTATTGTGTAATGTTCAATGCTGAGTAAAAATCTAGATTTCTGGTCTTGTTTTCTATATTATGATATGTGTTTCGATTTTAGGATGTTATTATTGTGATTTTGAGTAGCAATTTTGCTTAGAAACAACATGGTTTTCACTGTTTGTGTAAACAGTAGGTGTAAGTATAAGTTTGTAGTCAAGTTTGTTGCTAAATGATGTAAAATTTACCCTGTTTTGTTTATGAAATATTTGATCTTTCTCTTGTTTTTACCCAACCCCCTTGTCATAATCATGCTCCTATTTTGTTTTACTAAGCCTGTCTAAATATTGCTATTTCATGTATGTATTGGTTAAGTATTAGTGTTGTTTATTCATGTCTAAATGGATGTCTGTTTTCATCTTTTAACACTTCTTCCCTTTCCCTGTAGAAACCCCATGGTTTCACTTGTTTATGTTTGACCTATACGATATGCAAATGCTATAAATATGAGTATGAAACTGTTAGTAGGACTTAGGTCTGGTTTTGTTCATGAAATGCTTTACCCTTCTTGTTGTTCTTAATCTCTTTAATTTCTTTGGTTTTTGATATGTTCTCATCTTTCCCTTCCCTGTTTCACTCATGATAATTAGCTATGTGTGAAAACAACTTGTGCACATGAACTGTTAGTGTTATTTTCTTACACTTAAGATGATGTTTATGTCAACTGTGAGTTCTGATTTTTTTTCATAGTTCTACTGATTAAACTGTATAACATGTATACGCTATGAGCATAGATTTTATACTTGTTTACTAATACAAGAATGTTCAACCCCTCCCTGTTTCCCCTATTTCTCTTAACTTGGCAGAGATCCTGTTTTCCTCTTCCTTTTTCCCCTTTACTGTCTTGCTAATGTCAAAATGGTTATAGGATGATGTTAGCTTGTGCATATGAATTGATTAAGTTCTGGTGTCATTCTCGCTGTTTAAGTTGATATGTGTAGCAATCTCTGAACACTGTGACCTTTTAAAACTTCATGACTTCTATTTGATTCTTTGTTTGTCATGAAAGTGCTGGAGGCTTTAGACTTGATGTTAGAGTGATTAATGATTGTTCAAACCTTTCCATATTCCCTCCCCCCATGATTTCTTTATCTCATGCTCTGCCTTCTTCTCTTTAAATAATTTGATCATGCTAAATGACTATATGTGAGCCTATTAACCATGGATTAGAATTAGCTTAAGTCTAAGTCTAAAGATCTGAACTCTGTGTTGTTGTGTGTGTATGTAAGTTCTGTTATGATTAGGATCTAGAGGTGAGGCATATCCCCTCATGATATGTTCATCACCCCTGCAAGTTCCTCTATTCTATCTTCCTTAAAGATCTTAACTTCTGCCTGTTTAGTATGCTCCATATAGACTGTGAAGTAATTATGATTTGTTTTAAGTAAGATGTTATCTTAGATGTTGATAAATTATGTATGAATTATGAACTGGTAGGACTTAATTATTGCTTTAGGGCATGATGTTAAGTCTAATTTGTTCTGCCTATGTTATATGTATGAACTGTGAAATGACTCTAGTATTTACCATGATAACATCCCCCTTAGATATCCCTCCTCTATGTTCTCATGTGATTTTCAACTAGTTATACTAGTAATTGGTGTCTAAAAATCTGCCTGGCCTTCTTGTTTTCTTCTAATTTACCTTCATTTGGTGATATGTGATATTGAACTAAGTTTTCCCTGTTGAATGAACTGTGCTACTCTTCTGATTACAAGAGTCCTTTATGTGATTCAAATCTGCATTTTAGCATGTTAAACTCCCTAACTTAGACATTGAAAATGGTCAAGTGTATTGAGTCTGATTTGTGCCTTTATGATACCATGCCACGCTCTTTCCTTTCAAACTTGTGTATATGTGACTTATTTGAATCAACCCCTTATTCCTTTTGATTTCTGGAAAAGGGAATAGCCTTCATGAGTCTTTGTTTCACATGTTTTAACTTTGTATGAATTCCCGTGTGTATTCGTAAATTGGTCGTTAGGAAATATTTCTTTAAGTATGAAATTTATATATTGCTTAATTACTCTTGCTTAATTTATTTAAGATATATGCTAATCCTTATTTTATTTCCTTTCTATGCATAAAATCTGGTGTAGTCCAATTGGACTCCCAAAATTTGTCCCTGCATCTTCTAGTTGGGCCTAGCCCAATACCGTCCGTTGGTCCATCTTGATTAAGCCCCAAAAGGGCTGAGTTATTGAAAGGAAGCAGCAGTAGCCGAAGGAAAATGGGTCAAGCCCAAGCGCACATCAGCGAAAATAGTCCAAATGGACTAAATGAAGAAAATGGGCCAATGCCCAAAATATCAAATAGCAGCAGCAGCCCAAAAAGGGCAGAAAAGTGAAAGAGAAATGGACCAAGTCCAAAGAACGGCGGTGGGCCTAAACAGGGCCCCACACACTAGAAATTAGGACAGGATTAGTTAGTAATTTAATTATATCTTAAATTTTTAATTGTTAATTAGTTTTAATTGTATAACTTGGACTGACTTTGTAAGCTTAGTTGAATTATTCCTAAAACAAAGTCAAAGTTTTTGTTTAAACATCTTTAATATTAATTATTGTTTTTTACTTCGACTGTTCTTAAAAGATTTTTGTCAAGTATCAACTCTTTTTCCTTCATGTGTAAAAACAACTCTTTCATATATATTATTTCCTTTTAAAATCAACTCTTTATAAAAATAAGATGTTTTTTTTTCATACAAATCAACCTCCGTTTTCAAAAGTTAGACAACAAGTTAGTTTTTCAAACAAGCCCGGGCAACCGCGAGTTAGCAGATACTCTTGGTGCCTTAACACCCTTCCAAGAGTATTAATCTGAACCCTTACCCTTAATCTCTTAACTTTCGAAACCTTTATCTGTTTTGGGGTTTTAAAAGTTCTTATAAGTTTTTCTTAGTTTTTACTTTATAAAAACTAAGTGGCGACTCTTGCTTTAAATTGAAAGCGTTTTGAAAACTTTAATTAGATTTTTGAAATGATTTTCAATAAACAAGTCATTTTTTTCACATCCTTGCCCAAAAAGGATCAAAACAGAAATGGCGACTCCGTTGGGGATAATTCAACTAGGTTCTAACCATATTGTTTGTAACTAACCTATGTGACTAACTATTCGGGTTTGTAATAATTAGTAAAGTAGTTATTTGTAATTTATGTGTTTAATTCTCGCAACTTATGACTGTCATTGCATATCATCGCATATTCCGCCAAACGGCTCTCGATTTTATTTATATTTAGGGGGGTTCATGTTCCTATGGCCTCCCGCCACAAAAAACACTTTCTCGGGAATACGATAGTTTACGGGTACGTCATGCGTCCAATAACTATCGTATTCTCAACCCAAGTTGTTCGTTTGGGACCCGGTCTATTTCAAAACGACCAACTCTTAGACACCTAGCGAAGAGATAAGCCAAAACTCAATTTTAGGCATTTTCCAAGGACGACCCAATACCTTAGGGGTATTGGGCCCATTAGAAAGACCGTCTTGCGTCTATTGACCATGAGTCAATTATAGAAGAACATGCTTATTTGCTTTGACAGAGTATATGCCGTTGAATGTATCCATTATCACCCAGGAGGGAGGGGACCTTAATTGATTTATCTGCTTTGTAGGATGGGTCCGTCATGTCCCGCTCAGAGATTTCAGATGGTAACAAAGCCCAATGACCTCCTAAAAGTTTGGTGGGAATGCATGAACACAGATGATAGAAAGTTGATCCGAAGGCATATCAGATATTTACCCTCTCTCATGAACATGAAGGCGTGGCCCGAAATGATTCAAGTCCTAACCACCTTTTGGGATAACAAAAATATGGTTTTTCGGTTTGGGAGTGTGGAACTGACCCCAACCATCGAAGAAAATGTTGTGAGTTATAAAAGTATAGGCATGTGTCAAAAAAGGAAAAGATCACCAGATAAGGATATCCTCTTCCCAAAGGTATGGGACCGATAACAAATCAAGGAGGCATTCTTGATCAAAGACGATAGTTGGCTCAAAAGGATCGATGGACCAAACATCCCTTTTCAGAAGCTATACTATAGGTTCAGACGCTTCAACGCCTTTGAAAAGTTTGGTCATGAGTTCGGATCCGAAGAAGACTGGAAAAATTGAAGAGTCTTCGCGTTCATCGTGAGCCTTCTTGGAACTATAATATTCCCGCAAGGACCGAACCATACCATCCATTCGAGTGTAGTCATGGTTACACATGCCATCTTCTACGGAATCAAGTTTGGGTCTTCCGTCAAGTATTACACGCTGGCTCCCATGATACTTGCCGATATTTACCGAGCTTTGGGTAAATGTCAAGAGGGCGAGCGATTCTTTCAAGGGTGCAATTTAATCCTGCAATGGTGGATGATCAAGCATCTACTTAAATGTTCCGACACCGAGGATTTGGACCACTCGATGAGGTTGGATAACTTCGCATCCCATAGCATATGGCTAACCGTAAACAAGTACAAGCGGAAATCCAACCAAGGATTTTGGTTCACTTAGTTTCGCAGCTTAAAGGATAATAATGTTCAGTGGGTAATTAGAGACCTCCACCTAGGAAAGTACATCACACGAGGTGATACATTGCCTTTCTTGGTACTTTTAGGCCTTCAGGGAACCCATCCTTATGTCCCCGCTAGAGTTTGTAGACAGTTCGGGCTAAAGCAGGAAATGCCCCAAGTGGCATAAATAGTCAAGTTCATAACCGATCATGAGAGCGATGTGGTAGCATTCAAGGATATGGCTCAAACATAATGGAAGAAAAAGAAAGTTGAGGAACCTAAGGTCGAATATAGGCTAGATCTACCTTGCAGCGACACATACAAAGAGTGGATGAAAAAAAACCTTGCTGGGACTATCGAACCAGGTCCGAATGTGCCTTGTCGAGTGGTCGATGTCGAGTCTGAACCCCAAATCCGACTTCATAGACTTTAAGAACAATGCACAAGGAGCGAGGTGGAACACCACCTACAACATAAGGAGGATTCTCTGACCATACAATACCTGAAGGAGGAATTGAAACGGACTAGGTTAGAATTGGGAGATGCTAGACATTGCTTAATTGAGTTAGACAACTGCATGGATCAACAAATTGAGAGCTTAGGAGGGATGGACTCTGGGACTAGAGCCTTGATGGCCGAGGCTCATTTGGTCATGGATAGGTATTTTATGTGGCAAGAGGTAGATAAAGCCAAAAGAGCGAGAACTGGTGCAGGACCCTCTAGCTCTTAGAACCATTGTAGGTTGTTTATTTTGTCCCTTGCGTGGGATTGCCTATTTTGTCCCCTGCGTGGGATTTCATGTTTTTATCCCCTGCGTGGGATTTCTTATTTTATCCCCTGCATGGGATTGCTTATTTTGTCCCCTGCGTGGGATTGCCTATTATATCCCCTGCGTGGGACCGTTTTAGTTTTCATGCTTTTGTTTCCCCTTGCTATTTAGTTGTAGAGGCTTCTGTCTCTTTCTATTATTAATGAAAGCATGTTTTGGGGATAATGGATCAATTTAAAGGCATATACCTCTTTCAAATACGCTAGGCCTACCCTTGGCACAAAAAGGGTCACCAATTAGGACTCGATGTTTATCTTGATGATTATGTGCAATATAAAACTGCTTTATGTGCTTTATGTGCTATGTGTATTTCTTGAATCAGGAAAATTGATCCACTCCATGCCAAAAAAAATTAGAACACCGTAGGCAAATATAAAGCCTATTATACAAAGTCCGACCAAAATACTCCAAGTCTTTCAAGTTTCTCCAAAAAACCTGAAAACCTTCTAAAAACTTCCTAAAAATCTCCGTTCTTTTAGGAAAAGTTGAAATGGAATCGTGATTCTGCGAGAGAGAATGCTGAGAATCTAGGAGGAAGTGGAGGAAGTCCAGAGAAAACATGAAAGAGTTGACCAACTTATGGAAATCACCTTAGCTCGGTCCAAGGAGATTGAGTAGTGGACTGCCAAGGCTAAGGAGAAGATTGTTGTGATTGACCGAATACTGGGAAGATCAAAGACTAAGACCAAACCAGACTTTGACCTAGAACTCAAAGAACTTCTCCAAAAGTTTGAAAATGTCACTGGAGGGGTGGAGCAGGTCAATAAAGGGAAGGAAGGAGTAACCGAAGAACCTGAAGACAATAAGCAAGTGCCCATGGAGATCACTGCTGAAAGGACCCAACTCTTTGACACGAGAGTCCGCCACTGGACCAAGGTCAAGGGTGATGCTATTTGGCCTTCTAGATTCAGGCCAGGAGGGAAGCCCATCACCCTCAAAGTTTAGTTCCGAGAATATGCCAAAAATCCAAAGGTTGATTCTTTGTTCAGAAATTTACGAGACCCTAAAAGTTATGGGGTCCTGCATCTTGACCAATATGAGGGATTCGGATGTCACCCACACAATGAGCACAAAGAATGCGCCTATCATCCATGTCACAGAGGCCACACTACCGACGAATGCAACGCCTTAAGGGTCCAGATTTACCATATGATCACTAGCGGCCAGATAAGCCATCTGTGGGGGCCCCGAACCATCCTTGCTTGTGACCAAGTTGGTTATGGCATACCCATCACTGAGGAAATGACAATTCATCGCTATGATTTCACCATCTTCCAGGACACTTACTATGAAATCTATGCTAAGCTGGTCTAAGCCAGGATCCTGGAGCCCGTGGAAAGGAAACCGGGGAAGATGCCTAGGGTTTGGCGCCAAGGGAAAGAGGTTTGCCTCTATCACAAAGGGGTCGGAGGCCATGACATCAAGACATGTCGCCACTGTTGGGTTGATTTGGAATATCTCATTGACATGGGAAAGATCGAGCTGGAGTTTCCACCTTATCATCCTTGAAGAGAAAAACCGAGAAAAGTCTAGAAAGAGCCCACAATCCAGAGCTGAAAGTAGCGAAAGTAGTAGAGTTTTAGCTTTTAGTTTCTTTATTTTATTTTCGATGTTGTCTTTTGCTTTCCCCTTGTATTTAGAATAGTGGATGAAATGAAATGAGACAACTTATCTATCACAAGTTCAAACTATGTAGGGCCTGAATTCTCCTTCGTGAGATACGCAGCCAGCCTTCAAGGCCCGGCCCATGTCTTAAAGAAGTTGTCATTTCTCCACATCGACAAAGACTACGAAGAGTTCGCGAGAACAATAGGAAGAGACATTACAAGATCAACAAAGTCAAACTTTCCTGACAAACCTACTTATCCCAAATCAACGGACAAAATCCTATTTTTTGAAATGATTGAGTCAAAACCACCCGTGGATCAATTTTCCTTAACGAAAAGCAACTTTTATGTGTTTAAAGCAATTCCTATGTGTATATTTCTTGCCATATATCTTGTATTATTTGTCACTAACGAAACCTAACATAGTGGCCTTTGAGTTATTTTTCGTTTCAAAAGATAAAAGAAACTAGTTTGTGTTGACAAAAATTGGTTGAACACCCTTACTTCACTCGCTCTAAAGCACACTTGAATCCATCCTCTGACCCTCGCTTGTCTGAAGAAAGAAAGACTGATACCGAGGAAGAAAATGCCTTGGCTATAAGGGACAACGTGATCGCTGAACAAAATGAAATGATCACAGAGCTTGCGAAGAAATTAGAAAAGATGCAGGAAGAAGTGCAGAAGGCAAAAGACATGGCTAGCTTGGCAATCTCCACCAATACTCCTGCTTTGGGCGACTCTCAGCCTCCTCTTCGAAACCCTCCACTCAATTCCCCGCAAGCCAAAAATCAATTGAAAGACATCCCCTCCTCTTCTGTTCCTAGACCTTCAGACGAACCCATCCACAATAACCCCTCCCTCATCAGGTTCCTATACAAGACCCATACTTCCCCTGTTCAACATACTAACCAGAACAACAACCCAGGTGCCTATCTCCCACAAAACCCTCCAAACCTCCGGAACACTCCACAAAACACCTACAACTCTCAAAACAACCATCCTAATGTCACCAATGTCATTAACCCACATAACTTTACCCCCACGTACCCAAATATTGTTCCACACATCCAGCCTCCACCCGTGCAGAACCTACCTCCCGCTTTTTATACCATAACAGAACCATACCCCATCCTCCAGGAGAATCCTGAGTTAGACCATTATGAAGAGAAAGAAAGAGAGTTGAAGGCCGCATAACTGAAACGTGACCTCAATACGGCATAAATAATGGAGGAAATAGCCCAGATTCGAGAGTTGCGGAGTTCGCCTTATGAAAAAGACTACGATTATGATGATCTCTACATTCACCCTAAGATGAACCTACCAGAAGGGTTCAAAATTCCAAAATCCAAAATTTTCAATGGTGTTGGGAGTCCCGAAGACCATCTAAAGAGTTACTGTGATCAGATGGTCGGCGCCCGAAAAAATGATGCCCTACTAATGAGACTCTTTAGTCAAAGTTTGAATGGAGAGGCGTTGGAATGGATTTCCTCCCAAGAATTGAAAAAGTGGTCCAAGTGGAGCGATCTCGCCCGAGACTTCGCCCAGATATTTGCATACAACGTAGAAGTCATCTCGGATTGCTATTCCCTAGGACGCATTAGGTAGAAGTCCAATGAAGATTTCAGGGATTATGCTTGCCGGTGGAGAAAAGAGGCTGTGAGAGTCTGGCCTCCCATGACCGAGGAAGAAATAAGCGCGGTGTTTATGCGCGCTCAGGAGTCGAAAGTTTATGATAAGATGATATCAGCGGTAAAGGCCCAGTTCACCGACTTAGTCAAAATCGAAGAGATTGTAGAAGAAGGGCTCCACAGTGGCAAGATCGCCAAGACCCTAGTTTTTTCAGTACTAACCGGCCCTCCCAATAAAAAGAGAGAGGAGGTATCCTCGGTGTCTTTTAATCCTAGTCCAAAACCACATAAAGCCTTTAGAGCTGGTTATAAGAAGCCACTTCTTCCAACGACCCCTCCCCAGTTCCGCAAAACCCTCAACCTATCAAAAATACACAGCCTGTCTACCAAACTCCAATGCCAAATATACAGACCACATACCAAGCTCCAATTCCAAATATGCAGCCCACCTACCAAACCCCTCCGCAAATTTTTCCAGTGTACCAAAGGGCTCCCAAAAATCAGAACAACCACCGGGTTCCTCCTCCCACTAACCTCGGTCTCCCTCGACCGAATTTGGAAAAGAAAGTTCCTCGAACTTTCACTGAATTGGCCGAAACCCAAACTCAATTATATGAAAGACTGAAAACCACAGTATTAGTTCAGCCTATTCAGCATAAACCAGGCAACATCAACTCTCCTTTCTACAAAGCTGATTGACATTGTGCCTATCACTCGGGAGGTGCAGGGCACAGTACAGAGGATTGTATCAATCTGAAACACAAAATTCAAGATTTGATCGATCAAAAGGTAGTCACCTTACAGACAGCACCTCCAAATGTTAATAACAACCCACTTCCAAATCACAGAAGAGCCACTGTAAATATGATCAAAAATGAGAAAGAATGGTTCGCAAGCAAGTCCATAGTACCAGTGAGCCCCATAAAGCCTGAGGAACTAGAAAGGTCTGTAGCTGCTCTGAGCATCACAGAGAAGCCATAATTTGCTATATTGGTGCCGACTGAAAAAGAGTTCGTAATTGAAGCCGCCATGACTCATGGCATGACAAGATCTGGGAGATGTTAGGTCCCCAATAATCTGGCATATGATGCTTATAAGAAGAGTCTGTAGAAAAGGCCAATCACTGAAGGCAAAGCAGAAGAATTTTGGAGGAGGACGCAACCCAAGGAGTATTTGATCTTGAAGTATTTGGAAAAGACCCCAGCTCAGATTTCTATTTGGGCTTTGTTGATGAGTTCCCAATACCACAGAGAGGCGTTACTCAAGGTTCTAAATGAAGCTTACATGCCCATGAGTACCAGTGCAGAAAAATTGACTGCCATGGCAAGCCAAGTCCTGGGAAGCCGCCTCATCTATTTCGGTGAAAATGAGTTACCTTTTGAAGGCGTGATGCACAACAAGGCTCTACATATTACTCTTCATAGTAAATAAAAGTTCATGAACAGGGTACTGATCGATGATGGATCAGGATTGAACATCTGTCCATTGTCTACACTGACCCTAGTTGGAATACGATTTGGGAAAGATTCACCAAAGCAGGATCAATGTTAGAGACTTTGATGGAGGTTAGAGAGATACCCTTGGAGAAGTAAACTTATACATCCAGATAGGACCTGCTGAATTTTGGATAGAGTTCCAGGTCATGGATATTACCACTAGTTACAATTTGCTTTTGGGGCGGCCATGGATTCACGAAGCCAGAGTTGTGCCATCTTACCTACACCAGATGCTAAAATTCGTTTGGGAAGGCCAGTAAGTAGTGATTCATGGAGAGGGAAGCCACCTAAGTTGCCCAAACGGCTGTGTCCCCATAATTGAAGAGGTCCCTACAGGGAGTGACTTCTACACGCTGGAAATTGTGATTTCCACAGAAGAGGACCTGGCTCCTCAAACTCCCATGCCACTCATTTACAAGATGCTTGCAACCACAATGTTGAGGTGTGGTTATGAACCAGGCTCGAGGCTAGGAAGGAACTCTGATGGTCGGATCAAACCTTTGAGTATCCCTGGACAGTTGAGCAAGCACAGATTGGGGTATGTGATCCAAGAAGGTGAAACCAGCAACAAAGAAAAGAAGAGGTTAGGGCTGCCCAAGCCTCTTCCTTATTTGTATCAATCGTTCCCAGTACGCGTCAGTCCCCTAAGAGATAGGTTGGAGGATAGAATAGGGGATCTATTCAAGGAGTGTGATGCTATAGCGGAAGAATCTCCTGAAACAACCACAATCAGGAACATCGAACCCGACGAGAAATTGCAAAACTGGGTCGCTACTCCCTTGGCTACTCTCCACTCAGCTGGGTAGACAAAGACTTTGTTCTTACAAAATTTGGCGACGGTCTGGATGAGGCTCCGCGGCCCTCCCTTTATGTTTTAAATTTCCTCATACTAATTACTGCTTTCAAAAAGGCATGCACTTGCATTTATGTAGGTGGTAGCCATAGTTTGTAAATATTTCTGGATTTTAAATGAAAGCCTCCTTATTTTGAAATTATCTGCCGTTCAAAATTGTTTGTGCTTGCTTGTTATTTTCTAACCTGTTTTGTTTTTATTTCTGTAATAATAAGATAAAACCTACCACTGTCATATCGTGTTAAGAGCTTAACAAACAAACTGAGTTAGATGATGATGATTTCGAGGAATATGATGAGGAAACTATGGTTCTTAAGGAACTGACAAAAGAATTAAAAGACTTTGAGAACCGAGAAAAGCCTAATCTAGAGGAAATCGAGATGGTCAATCTAGGAGACGACCAAGAAGTGAAAGAAACCAGAATCAGTGTCCATTTGACAGAAACACAGAAAAGAGAACTTATCATATTGCTCCAAGGATACATCGACATATTTGCTTGGTCCTACAGCAACATGCCAGGACTAAGCACAGACATAGCCTCTCACAAACTACCTATCAATCTGGGATTTGACCCGATCAAGCAGAAGACTCAAAAGTTCAAGCCTGATCTAAGTCTGAAGATCAAGGAAAAAGTTACCAAACAGATTCAGTCAGGAGTGGTAAAGGTTACAAAGTATCCGACCTGGTTGGCCAACATTGTACCAGTTCCCAAGAAAGATGGGAAGATCAGAATCTGTGTCGACTATCGGGATCTGAATAAGGCTAGTCCCAAGGATAACTTTCCATTGCCCGATATCCATATCCTTATCGATAACTGTGCGAAGCACAAAATGCAGTCATTCATGGATTGTTTTACTGGATATCATCAGGTCTTAATGGACGAAGAAGATGCCAAAACGATAGCCTTTATCACACCCTGGGGTGTCTATCACTATCAAGTAATGCCATTTAGTCTCAAAAACGCGGGTGCTACTTATATGCGAGCCATGACAACCATTTTCCATGAAATGATTCACAAGGAGATCGAGGTATACATGGATGACGTGATTGTTAAATCCCGTGAGAGTTCGGATCACTTGACCCATTTGAGGAAGTTTTTTGACCGCCTACGAAAATACAATCTAAAGCTGAACCCTGCTAAATGTGCTTTTGGGGTGCCAGCTGGCAAATTGTTGGGTTTCATAGTCAGTAGAAGGGGCATTGAATTCGATCCTTCAAAGATCAAAGCAATTCAGGAGTTGCCTCCCCAGAAGACCAAGAAAGAAGTCATGAGCTTCTTGGGAAGATTGAATTATATTAGTAGGTTCATAGCCCAATCAACGGTTATTTGTGAACCTATCTTCAAGTTATTAAATAAAGATGCACC
Source organism: Jaltomata sinuosa (assembly GCA_003996215.1). Classification (NCBI taxonomy): domain Eukaryota; kingdom Viridiplantae; phylum Streptophyta; class Magnoliopsida; order Solanales; family Solanaceae; genus Jaltomata; species Jaltomata sinuosa. The sequence goes on along the minus strand of QJPP01001040.1, from coordinate 242,669 downwards.
GACTAATTGGACCGAGGAGTGCCAGTAAGCTTTTGATCATGTCAGAAACTACTTGTCAAGTCCGCCGGTATTGGTTCCTCCAAGAGAAGGAAGTCTATTATTACTATATCTGTCAGTTTCAAAAAATGCCTTTGGGTATGTCTTGGGGTAACATGATGAAACTGGAAAGAAAGAACGAGCAATTTATTATTTGAGTAAGATGTTCACTCCGTACGAGACTTGTTATACTTTGCTAGAATGGACTTGTTGTTCTTTGACTTAGGTCACCCAGAAGTTGAGACATTATTTGTCATCCTATACGACATATCTCATTTCCAGAATGGACCCTCTGAAGTACATATTCCAAAAGGCCATGCCTATGGGGAAATTGGAAAGTGGCAGATGTTGCTAAGTGAGTTCGACATTATATATGTCACTCAAAAAGCAATCAAGGGACAGGCCTTAGCAGACCATCTAGCAGAAAATTCAGTTGATGAAGATTATGAACCACTCCGAACTTACTTTCCCGATGAAGAAATCTTGTTCATAGGTGAAGATATTGCTGAGTCATACCCAGGTTTGAGATTGTTCTTTGATGGAGCAGTCAACTTCAAAGGTTCAAGCATTGGAGCAGTCTTGGTGTCAGAAATTGGTCAGCACTACCCAGTGACAGCCAAACTCTATTTCCCATGCACCAACAATATGGCCGAGTACAAAGCTTGTATTCTTGGTATCCAACTGGCTATTGATATGAATGTCTGAGAACTCTTGGTCATCGGTGATTCTGATATGCTAATTCACCAAGTTCAAGATGAGTGGGCTGCGAAGAACCCCAAGATCATGTCGTACGTGAAGATGGTCCAAAATCTGTGCAAGAGATTCAGGAAGATCGAGTTCAAGCATACTTCGAGGATTCAGAATGAGTTCTCCGATGCCTTGGCAACCATATCCTCCATGATTCAGCATCTGGATCAGAATTACATCAACTCGTTGGTAATAGATATCAAAGAACAACCTTTACACTATGCACAAGTCGAAGCAGAATCAAATGGAAAACCATGGTATTATGATATCAAGAGGTACCTAGAAACTGGAGCATATCCCGAGGACATCACCGCTAATCAAAAGAAGACAATTCGCTGAATGGCCAAAAACTTTTTCCTCAATGGAGAAATCATGTATAGGAGGACTCTAGATCTTGGATTCTTAAGACGCATTGACTCAGTTGAAGCCACAAAGTTGTTTGAAGAAGTACATGATGGAATGTGTGGTCCTCACATGAATGAGTTCATCCTAGCCAAGAAGATCTTGCGAGCCGGGTACTTTTGGATGACCATGGAAAATGATTGTAGCAAGTTCGTGCAAAAATGTCATAAGTGCCAGATCCACGAAGATTTGATTTGAGTGCCACCTAGCGAGCTTTACTCTATGAGAGCATCTTGGCCTTTTGTAGCCTTGGGTATGGATATCATCGGTCCCATCGAGCCACCTGCCTCAAATGGACACAGATTCATTTTGGTATATATTGATTATTTCACAAAGTGGGTAGAAGTCGTTTCTTACAAGTCCGTAACCAAGAAGGTTGTAGTTGATTTTGTTAAGAACAAGCTAATATGTCGATTCAGGATCCCTGAATCAATTATTACCGACAACGGAGCAAACTTAAATAGTCACTGGATGAAAGAAATATGTGAGCAATTCAAGATCACTCACCGTAATTCAACCTTATACCGCCCACGAATGAATGGAGCTGTGGAAGTCGCCAACAAGAAAATCAAGAAGATCTTGAGAAAAATGGTCGACAATCATAGATCTTGGCATGAGATGTTGCCTTATGCTTTATTGGGATACCGAACGACTGTCAGGACTTCGACCGGAGCGACCCCTTATATGTTGGTATATGGTTCGGAGGCAGTAATACCTGCTGAAGTTTAAGTACCATCCCTTAGGATCATTCAAGAAGCCAGACTGAGCAATGAAGAATGGGTTCACGCTCGTCACGAGCAACTCATGTTGATTGATGAGAAAAGGATGAGTGTCATATATGGTCAGTTGTACCAGCAAAGAATGATTCATGCATTCAACAAAAGGGTAAGGGCTTGCATGTTTGCCATAGGACAACTGGTTCTCAAGCATATTTTTCCCCACCAGGAGGAATACAAAGGAAAGTTTGCACCCAATTGGAAAGGTCTGTATGTCATCCAGAGAGTGTTATCTGGAGGAGCTTTGATCCTATCCGAGATGGATGGTCAAGTGTGGACCAAACCGATCAATTCAGATGCTGTGAAGAGATATTATGCTTAGGGATAGTTTTCTTTTAATTTCCCTTCTCTGTAATCGCATTTCCTGGTTGTAATCATTTTATGCCTTAGAATAGCTCAGAACATCCCTATCCTCTTTGTACAAACTACGTTTGACCTGAATTCTCAAGAATGAGATACGTAGGCAGCCTTTGTCGGCCTCGGTCATCCCTTTATTTATTTATATTATTCTCCCACTTCGAGTGTGGGAACTACGTTTGACCTGATTCGTGCCTCAACGGGATACATAGGCGCCATAACGGTTCGGTCATATCACACCAGGAAATGGAAACTGGGGAAATTTTTTTGAGAAAGGAATCTCAAAAATTCAAAAGATGAAGGTCATTGTCAACAAAACAGGAGAATCCTTATAGATACGGAAATGCCACCAACAGTTCAGTCGTATCTTCCAGGAAATGGAAACTGGGGAAGAATTTTCGAGAAAGGAAACTCAAAAATTTGGAAGATGAAGAACATTAGACTCCATAGAATTCCCCACCAAGAATGTAGAGTATGCCGAAGAGCGACTAAAGCTAATACCGAAAAAGAATCTCGCGATCCCCGCAGAGTCTTAAGTCTCTTGCCCAAAGGAATAAGGTCCGCTATGAAACCTTTAACTGGGAAATTTTGAGAAGGATCTCAAAATTTCCGCCAAGCTTTATTCAAGAGTTCAACATTAAACTCTGAAGAATTTCCCAACACCGAGAGATCATAGTCTACTTCAAGGAATCCCCATTCCTATATGGATTAATCCCCGGCTGTGATAGATTTCTCGAAAATCATCTCTTCGAGTTCCCCAGCTAGGACGATAAAGGATCTTCGTAGTACGCTAGCAGTATGTCAGAAATGTCAAGACCTCGAGTAAAGGACGTTCATTGAACTAGTACATGACATGATAGGCAGAGACATTTTCAAAAAATATCTTCTTTTTAAACTCTTTGTTTTCCAAAGAACTTGTTTGAAAAAGTATTTACAAAAGATTAGTTTTACTCTTTTAATGTGATTTTGTCTTAGGTCTGTCATGGCCCCGAGAGATTCGAAGGTGACAAGTACCTAAGACTAGAAAAGCATACGGAGAAGACAGAACCAGGATCAGAAGATCGAAGGAGGTCAACACAGGCCAGTCTCGACAAAACTAACAATTTTTCTGTGGATGCAAGTTATCCCCAAAAGTATACTAGAAATCAGTCTCACGTTCAAAGAAACGCAACGAGACCATATGCCTTAAAATTTGGTGAGAAAATCCCAAAACAGCAGGAAGAAGCCAAAGAGGCAAAAGTCCCTAAAGCGGATGAATTTTCTGGTAGCTCACATAAACTACCAGATAAAGATAAACTGACAATGTTCTTAAGTCCCCAAAAGGATTAGGACATTTTGATCAGATTCAAATTGGGGTACCCAAACAAAAGAGCAACGGCACTCTCCACCAATTACCGGCAAGACAGGAATCACACTGAACAGATAATGTTCAAAAGCAGTATTTATGGTTGTCCCCAGAAGTGAGCACGACCATTTCGCTCATATTTTTGAACAAAAGTTATTTTGATTAGCTTCATAGATGTTGTCTTTAAAGTATTTCAAATTTTGACTGTAGTAACTGGTGAAAGTGACACTGTGTCTACTAACCGTTTTCCTTGAGCACAGGTACCCACAAAGGAGTCAACATAAAGACCAACGGTGATGTTTTCCACAACTCCCCTATGGGACATTGCATCATACATCACTACATGGCATCATATTTTTGCATTCATATTGCACCATGACACATTGCATCATGTTGTATTGCATCACATTGCACCATATTGCATCATATGGCATAGCATTATGTCATATCATATCATAACATATCGCATTGCATCATATTATATTATGTTGCATCGTATTGTATGACATCATATTGCAGGGCCATTCATATTTGCATGCCGAGAGGGTCATTCATAATTGCATACCGAGAGGGCCATGTCAAGAGGACCATGCCGAAAGGGTCATTCATAATTGCATGCCGAGAGGGCCATGTCAAGAGGACCATACCGAGAGGGCCATTCATATTTTCATGCCAAGAGGGCCATGTCAAGAAGACCATGCCGAGAGGGCCATTCATATTTGCATGCCGAGAGGGCCATTTCAAGAAGACCATGCTGAGAGGGCTATGTCAAGAAGACCATGCCGAGAGGGCCATTCATATTTGCATGACGAGAGGGCTATGTCAAGAGGACCATGCCGAGAGGGCCATTCATATTTGCATGCCGAGAGGGCCATGTCAAGAGGACCATGCCGAGAGGGCCATTCATATTTGCATGTCAAGAAGACCATCATCATCGTATATCGCAGATACACATCCCCTGCGAAGACTATGTTCCTCTGCCAGCTGGCTGCAAAGAGGATGACATTCATGGGAGTCCCCAAGTCACACTAGCTGCGCAGGATTGACCTTAGCATGTTTACATCCGAGATCATATGAGACGGAGGATTCTAGCGATAAGGATATCGTCATCATTATCATTTCATTATGTCAAATCTAGCATCCCACATATTTACATCCGAGATGGCATGAGATGGAGGAGTCTGACGTCGAGGATATTTATGCACCCTTATTCGGAAGCATCGATCACCAGAAGATACAGTTATATACCGCTTTCCATCTAGGTCTAAAAGCATATAGTCTGGGGGATGACTATAAGACACTATCCAAATCGGACGATGAATCAAATTTTCCTAAATAAGAAGGCCAAAGGTCATCTATAAGTCACAGCGAAGTCTGAAACCAGATAGTGTGCAAGATTGCCCAAAACTTGACAGACTAAGAGTTATCTGTAAGACGCAGCGATATCTAAAACCGAATAGTGTGCGAGATCACTATTGACAGTTCAAGGGTAATGCGTAAGTCACAATAATATCCGAAATTAGATAAAAATGCAAGACTACCAAAAATTGATAGTTCAAGGGTTATCTATAAGCCGCGACATATCCACGTTGATATTGTTCAGGACTACCCAAAGGCTATTAATTCAAGGGAAATCTATAAGTCGCATTATATCCAAGATTGGATAAAAGTGCAGGATTACCTAAAAACTGGCAATTCTGGGAGTTGTAGGTGTTTGGTGGCGTATTTTGGTAATTTGGAGAGAGATTTTGTAGATTGTACTATTTTGGTTAGGACGCTGGATGGGAGGAGTACAAATTTAATACGAGGATCCGATATGGGGAGGGTTAGCGGAGAGAGGTTCGTTGGAAGGTCTAGGTGCAGAGGCTAGAGGGATATTTCTTGGATGGTTTTTGGTTAACGGGGAATTGAGCGGACGGATTTGGAGAGGAGGCTGAGAGGTTCCCAAATTTGGAGTGTTAGTGGCAATAGCCAAGCTAGCCATATCCTTGGCTTTCTGTACCTCTTCTTGCATTTTCTCTAGCTTCATTGCAAGCTCTGCAATCATTTCGCTTTGTTCAGCGATAACATTGTCTCTTATGGTCAAAGCATTCTTTTCTTCACTATCATTCATTTTGCCTCTAGAAAAGCGAGGGTTAGAAGAGGAATCTATGTGTGCCTTTGAACATGTGAAGTAGGGATGTTCGGCCAGTTTTGTCAACACAGATCAGCTTCTATTACATGTTGAAGTAAAAATAACTCAAAGGCCGATATGTTAGATTCTGTTAGTGATAAACAATACAAGATATATGACTGGTAATAAACACATAGGAATCGTAGTAAACACATAAAGCTGCTCTTCATCAAGGCAAATTTATCCAGGGGTATTTATTGACTTGAGGATTTGATGGATAGGAATTTGCCCATCGATTTCGGGTAGGTAAATTCTTATCAAGGAAATTGACTTTGTCGGGTCTTCATCTTCTGATATTTGTCTTGTAGCACTGGTTATGTCTTCTGAACTCTTCGGCATTTCCGTTGAAGTGGACAAATGAATTTTTTTTTAAAATTGGGGACGTACCCTGAAAGGATGTAGTTCGGATTAGGCAAGTTTGTTTTTTGAACAAGACTTAAAATGGTTTTAAGAAGTCTTTGGATTTTTTCTGGGAAATTTGAAGAACTCCAAGAGTGATTTTTCTCGGACCTTGCATGGTGGACTTATAATCTGTTTATGGGTTCTAAAAATATTCAAATAGGAGTGGATCAATTGACCTTTGATTTGAGCAACACACATAAGCACGTAGGACAGTTATATCACATAACTGTTCATAACGCGTCCTATACGAATATGTGACCTTTTTATGCCAAAGGTAGGCCTAACGAATTGAAGGATGTGTATGTCATTTGTAAACATTTTGTTGCCCCAAAATATATTTATACATATTGATTAAATGAAATGGGGGTACAAAATTGCGGTAAAAAGGAATATATATCATAATCAGTCCCACGCAGGGGTACAATCCTAAACTAGACCATCGTGGTTGGTCCTTCGTTCTCGAACTTCTTGTATTTCTTGGAATTTTGAACACCTTTTGGATGAAAATCTTCAAAATAAAAGACTATCTAAATATATCCTAACCCCTAGGGATAATAGTTTGTACAAGTCGATATCACATCCTTCAATTAAACACATAGGGGATGATTGTTCTTTCAGGTCGTGGGCCCTTTCGAACACAAGATGTTCTTACTAATGGACTTAATATACCATGGATATTAAGACGTCTTAGGTCAATGCCTATTTCAGGATTTGGTTTTGCTCTATCCTGAGTTTACTAGAATAGATTTTGAAATTGATCGGGAACCCGGGCAGACAACCACGGGCTAAAACAACAAGTGACCGTTAACCAACCGCAGGTCAACGACTTCACTCATCTATTTTGAAAATTGTATTTTTGTCAAGAACGACTGCAAATACTTGCATAATCACCTTTTTACCCCTAATACAATCTAATATTTTTCCAAGAGAGGCGGAAGATGCCATGAACAATTTATATTTTGTGAAAAAATAAATAAGTAAGGAAAGCAATAAAGTTACTAATTATTACAATCTGAATAGTTAGTCAAATAAGTTAGTTGCAAATAATAAGGTTAGCACCTAGTTGAATTACCCCCAGCAGAGTCGCCATTTCTATTTTATCGGAAAAAATGGCTTATTTTGACTATTTGAAAATTCATTTCAAAAATCAAGTTAAAGTTTCAAAATATTTTCAAACAAGAGCAAAAGTCGCCACTTAGTTTTATAAAAGGAAAACCAAGAAAAAACTTATAAAATCCTTAAAGTCAAAAATAGATATAACTTTAAAAATTTAAGAGACTAAGGGTAAGGGTTCAAATTAATGCTTTGAGAAGGTTTTTAAGGTATTCGAAACACCCGCTAGCTTGTGGTTATCCAAACTTATTGAAAACATAACTTTTTGACAAACTTTGAAGAAATCTTTGTTCATTTTTTTTAAAAAAAGATGTGAGGGTTATTTTAATAAGTAAACTATTTTGGTTAAAGTAAATGAACCAAGTATAAAGTTTGAAAAATTGATAATACCTTTGAAAGAAATAGTTGAATTCATTTGAAAGGAACAAATAGAACTTTTATATGAAGGGTAGGAGAACATTTTTATCGGAGAAAACATAACCAAGTAAAGGAATTTAAACAAGTATGGTTTTTCTTTTGGGGAAATTCAATTAACTTGAAGTGTTAGTTCAAATTAATTACAGATAATTCTATCTAAGCAATATAATAAAGAATGAATAAACAAGGAAGAGAAGAAATTATTTAATTAAGCTTTTGACTCAACAAAACTCTGTCTTAAATCTAGTTGGGCTTTGGCCCACTTGCTGTTATTTATTGGACTTTTAGTCCATTCCTTGAACTCTTCCAGCCCATTTTAGGTTGTTGTTGTTGCTGCCTGTTACTTTGATTCGAGCCCAATTCCCTTTCTTGGCAAGAACCTGTGGCTTGACTCTAGATGACGTTGGGCTTGTCCCATCGAGAGAGATGCAAGGAGGGATATGTTGAGTCTGAAATGGACTCGGGTGGATTTTTCATGCACATAAAGAAAACAATGAGGATTAGAATCAACACCCAATACAGAGATATAATTTAATTTGCAATGGCTTAATCAAATAGAGTGTTCAGCGGGTAAACTTTTAAATGTTCTAGTTTATAAACAGTGTATTCATACGTCTCAGATAAATAACCAGAACACATCTAACTATGCCTTTCAAGTAGATTACTGTATAACATATAAGACTTGTCTTTGTTAACATACAGTCCCCATTGAGCAAACAAACAAAAAAAAGCAAAATTTGATGTAAACTACCAAGAGTTCAAACAAAACAGAAACTTGAGAGGATATATGGCATCAATTATGCTTACACTCGGGATGAATTGAGGGGTGAATTTGAATGCTTGAAGCATGGAGCCTATCATGCGAGTTTGAAACTAATTAACTGGTTAGTTTTAAAGAGAAACCTTGGTCTACATGTATTTCTTTCTAAGCAAACTCTTCACAATTACCAAACATCCTTAGTTCATCGATTGGTTAGCCATGACACCAAGACCAAAAAATAGCAGGAAATTAACATGAATTCACAAGAGAAGTTGTAATTTTTATCTCCAAACAAAATAGAGCAGCAAGCTATTATTCCAAAATCACTCATAATGAACCAATTTTATGATACCATTGACCTTTCATAAAAAGGACAGATTATAAACTCTACAGTCCATGACTTCAACCTGATAAGGGTTTAACCGTATGCCATACAACTCTCATATTTCAAAGGAAAGCAAAGAAAGAAGCTAGAATAGGAATAGAGATGCTTTAACTAAAATTAATCACTCGAACTTCTTTGAATTTAAACAAATTGAAATAATTATTGTATTTAACACATAATTACCTCTTTTAAAAATTATGAAATTAATTTATTCAATTAATCTCTTATTTTGAATTAAATTGGAGGAAAATCAAGCGTTTAATCTCTTAAAAGGATTTTTTTATGAAAATAAACTTTAAAATAGTTATTTAAGTAAGATTATATAAATTTCACATAATTAAATATGAAAAATATAAATTATTACTCAAAACTATTATAAAGCTGATTTAAAAAATATTTTATCCCTTTATAAAACAATCATTTCAAATTTTATTTCAAAAATTAAAAAGGCTCAAGGTTATTTGTAATGTGGAGGGTAAAAATTGGGTGTCAACAATAACCCTTACGGTCATTTATATGTTTTTGTCTTTTTTGTACTGTTAGAGCTTACCTGTAGCAGCCCCAAGTCATTTATGGCCTGTTGGGACCGGTGGTTCGGTGCCCTGGTCGTTCGTTTGGTCTTTATGGCCGTTTCCCTATTTTAGAGCCAAGTCTTAAGAGTTGAGTTATCAAAATTGTGCGATGGTGATTTTTATTGTATGACCTCAACTAACCTTGTGACAGGTCGATCCTGATTCGAGGTGTCGTATAACCTTAACCTTCGTCCCATATTAAAGGCTTGTGAGCCTAAATTTGAGAATTTTATTAACATTGCGCGTATTTGGAAATATTTGATTTGAAAGTTGAAATTGGTAAAAAGTTATATTTTTCTAAAAACATTTTAAATATTTATGAAAAAGAATACCTTTGTTATGATATATTTGAGTATGTATTTATTTTATAAGAGTTTTATAAATTATTAATATTTTAACAGAGATAGTAAACTTAGTTATGTTGAAAATTATTATTATAATATAGTAGGTTTTATTTGAAATAATTTTTTATTAATTATGATATATTCAAAAGTTATATATATTTTACCATAAACCTATGCAATACTTGAGTATATATATATCGGGAATGAAATATTTATAGTATTGTAACCTCCACTCCACATGGAGGTGAGGGAGAGGGACAACAAGTTGGGCATATATAAGTGGTTGCCACTTGTCCCTCCTTAGCCTACTAATTCAACATTAGGTGTAGTGTGTGTGTGTATATATATATATATATATATACATATATATATACATATATATATATACATATATATATACATATATATATATACATATATATATATATATATATATATATATATATATATATAAATGAAGTTGACCATTTTGGGAAACCACCACCGCAAATACTTATATAGATATATATTCTTATAAGTAGATTTTCTCTTTCAATTTCAATAATTACTAACTTGTTATGCTTTTGCAAATTGCTGCAAATGGGTATATACATATATCCGTTAAAATTCAATAGGAAAATATCTTTATTGCTATAGTTGGCCCCAAAAGAAAATTGATTATCTACGTCAAGTTATTCAAGTCTGAATTTGAGTTTGATTTCGGTTTGGAGCTTCTCAGAGAGGTTTGAGCTTGGACATCGTCGTTTTAGAAGCTTGTCATCGGACGACAGGTAGGTTACTGTCTAACTCCTCTAGACTTTGCATATATAGGATAAAATTGCATTAATGGGCATCCTAGGGTTGGGTTTATTAGCTTGGTACCACACTTGACCGCTTCTTCATATCTGATTCATTTCTTTCCTCCGATGTTTGTAGTATTTGTTATAGACAATATTATCATTGTTATGGTCCTGTGTGGCCTTGTATTAACTCTGTAACATAGATGATGGGTTATTGGGAATGTCTATGAGTCTCGTACATCGTTATTACTGTTATAGAGTTGGCTATTTGTGTTGTAGAACGATTGGAGCATGTGCAGGGCCGATAGATTGATTGTGAGCCATTGGGCTATTGTTTGTGATTGAGCATGTCATTTTCATGCATATAAGGAATTTTTACAGGATTTTTACTATGATTTAGGCTTCGGGCCAGCCTTATACGGTTTTCTAAATGCATGGCCTCAGGGCCTGTTTTCGGTAAAAATGATTATAAAATGGTTTGGTATTTTTTTAATGGACATTCTTGGGGATAAGAAAATTTAAAAGAGAGATTTATTACAGTTTTCCTACTTATACTAGACTCGGTTGGGACGAGGTTCTAGACTTGCTTCCTTATTTATGGGAAATGATATTAGACTCGGTAAAGCCGAGCACTGGACTTGATTTACTACCGTTTTAGACCCGGATATGCCGGGCACTCTTAAAGGGGGGTTTTGAGAATTATTTCATCGATTTAGACTGGATAGATTATGGGCATGCATTTTCGAGATTGGGTCATTGCTTTGGATCTGTATTTACTCCGGGCGCTAATATTGAGATTGAGATTTAGTATGTGGTCGAGGACCTCCATGGACCTTGCCGATCCGGACCAGGGGCTACGTGTTGAGTGTACCGAAAGAGGGGTATATGGTGGAGTTGAGGTATACGGGTCGTGTCCTTCCATGGGACCTACCTACTGGGCCCTGAGGCACCAGAGAAGGTACACACAAGGTTACTATTCCACCCAGTTTTCATCATGCATCATACCATTCATTTGTGTAAGGCTCTACCCTTGTTTTCTGTTTTCTGGGTGTACGCTCTGGTAGTATAGGATGCAGGAGGTTTGGTCTTCACTTGGTCGTGTTTCTCGGGTGTATGGGTTCCTTTTGGGACTGTAGGTAGACTTATTATTGCCTTATCCAGTCTTATGATTCCTTATGTTGATTTCTTATTATATCTTGGTATTGAGACTAGTATCTTGTAGTTGGGCTTGGTTATTATTCCTGTGTTGAAGCATGCTCTTGTCACTTTGCTTTCCTCCTTTTTTTTTAACTTGAGGTTACCGGTATACTGATACGCTCAAATTACACTTCAATTAAGAAGCGTAAGCAGTCGCTGTCAAATATAGAACCCAACTAAGGTTGGGGTCGATCCCACAGGGAATAAGGTGCAAATTAAGTCGTTAGTGAATTAGATGACTAATAATCAATAGTTTCTGGTAAATGGGGGGGGTTTGTGTGAACAATATTTGATCAAAGCAAATAAGAATGTACGATTAATAATCAATATGAGAGTGAACTAGGGAAGTGTTCACCATGGCGTCGTAACAATTTCGACTCAAAGCTTAACCGGGTTCTTTCTATATGCATATCACGATGTGATTGAGTTAATGGTATCATCTAAACGTTTCTCAACCAAATAGACGAATTTCCTTTTCAATTCTCTCGAACTTGAAAAGGTGAACTTTCTTATTTCAATCCTAAACATCAAGTAGATTAATCTAGTTACAGCATTAATCATAAGACGAGAGTTGGTAGTCTCGAATCCTCGTCGTTAATCAAATTTCCTGGTTTTAATCTCTTTGCTCAAGCAAATTAAACCTAGGCATGTTCTAATGTTTGCAACCACTAGAAAACGTTAATAACGAATGATTAACAACGTGACAACATATAAATTGAATCCTACGCTACCCGGAATCTATATTGCTACTTTTGCCATGGCTCCCACAACCCTAGTTGTGGGAAGTTAGTTGCTCATGCTATTAGGGAAAGAGAAGAAAATCATATTCATAATAAAGAGAAAAGATTCTTACGATATATGAACACAAGCTTCAATTATCCAAGAACAAGAAGCTAAAATCCCAAGAACGATCAAGAAGAAGAAGAACAACGAATTGTGTCGTGTTTTCCTCTCAAAAACTCGCTCAAAAATATCCTAGAACTATTGGGTAAAATGAATCATAAAATAACCCTAACACAGGGTATTTATAGTAGTCCAGGAAATAAAGTCCAAAAATAGAATTTTCGGAATCCCGCGTCGCGTTGACGGGTCGCCTGACAGACCATCACGCATCTGACTGGCCGTCACTTGAGCCGTCACTGCTAAACAGTGAGCTTCCAGGAAAATTCTCAGGTAAGTCGTCCACCAGGTGACGACTTACAACTTTATATGTGTTTTATGACTAATTTTCAGGTAAGTCGTCACCTGCTCGACGACTTACATGTATATAGGGTAAAAATGCATTTGAGGAGTGCGTTTTATCTTGGCGGCTTGGGTGACGGTCCGTCATGTCAGTGACGGGCCGTCAGACGGGCCGTCACTCTTAGGCAGTGCTCGATGAATAGCAGTCTCGTCCTGACGGCCTGGCTGACGGCCAGTCACAGGTGTGCCGGTCCGTCACGCCAGCCGTCAGGCTTAACCAGTTGAGGTTTTTGAACATTTTTTCTTCCGTTTCTATCTCTAGCTCCATTCCCTGCAAATATAACAATAAAACATCAAAAATAACAACGGTTGCTTGAAAACTCACGATTATTCTTAGTTAAAGGAGTAAAATGTGCCATAGAATGGCGGCACATCAACACCCTCAACTTAAAACGTTCGCTTGTCCTCAAGCAACATGACAACAAAAAAAAAAAGATGACTCAACTAAGAAAACAAACACGTGTCACTAGCAAATCATGGCCATTCAACAGCTTATTCAATTTAAATCAAGCCCCCTGGTAACACACAAATGTATGAAAAGCTAACTTATAAGGATCCAAACATGTCATTCCAATATGATAGAATATTCTGCATACACACACAATAGCTATCCCAACAGTCAATAGATGATACATAAATCTCGGTGCCCTCACCACAAAGAAGTCCCACACACAAGATTTGGGATTAAGTAAGGCGCTCACACTCACAAACGATTTCAAACAATGCACATGTGATGCCATAAGCTTTCCCTTTCTATTCTATTTTAGTTTTTCAGAAAGCCGCTCAGGATCACTACAGGACTTGTTTTGGCTTGTAATGAGGCTTCGGGTGCAGGTAGGATACATTTGGGAAATAGTGACTAAACCCTCCTTGGAATCGCCGACCTACTATTTCCACTTAACTTTACTTCGTCCATTCTTATTCACCTTTTTATTCCCTTCTTTCTAGCTATAGGTGCGACCTCTTTATTTTGACAATTCTTTTTCATCTCTTTTTCGTTTCTTTTTCTTTCTTTTCTTAGGCACACACCCGAAATTTTCATTCTATCCACAACCAATCTTATCCATCCTATTTTTCTTATCATTTACCTCTATAGTAGCCACCCTCAACTTAGGCTGATTGCCTGAGTTGAGGTGCACGATGTCCAAGGAAGGACCAGGGCCAAAATAGGGATTCAAAGTTAAAAAGAAACAGTGACAGGTTATTGAAAGAATAGGTCAATTATGGCTCAAACAGGGATCAAAGGGATTATTTGCATTTGGACGGTCTTATAGGCTAAGTGGAATGCACACAAAAAGGGCCTGTGATCCTTTCCTAAGCAACCAACTTCAAGCTTAACAAAATAGACCAGGCAAGTTCTAGATGCATGCACAGAGTAAGAGTTTATAACAATAAGCTCACACACACTTGGCACCAAGAAACCATACCACTACCAACTATCAAAACATCAGCTCGGCTTAAGCATAATTATTACAATCACAACCGAACAATGACATTCAAGGATCCAGAACAGTCAATCATTTCAAACGTAAGTACAAAATCAACTTTTTCAGAGAGGGCTCCTTTTAGTTCAACTTGCCAAAAAGCCATGCTTGCTATAGACACCAGAACACAACACAAACAAAATCTAAAATGACAACCTAAACATGCTGGTTCTACTAGATAGCACACCAGAGGGAAAAGAAACACGGCAACAAAAACCCTCGGTGGTGGACGAGTCACAGGTATCCCAACACCCTCAACTTAGACTCATGCATTGTCCCCAATGCATACATGTGAAAGCTAAAACTGTGAGAGAAAGGAATACCTGTGAAGCCCATAGGACTCAGAGTCTGGTGTTGGAGACCGCCAGGGTCTCCAAAGCAGGAGCAATCGCTGGAATAGGTGCAAGCGACATAATCCGATCGAACTCTAACTTTCTCTTTTATCGGCTCCTCAGCTAGTCGAGACAACTTCTTTACTCTTTCTAACTCTTTTTCTTTGCTGGTTCTCTTGTGGTGTTTTCTTTTCCTTGATTTGTTCTCACCGCCTTCCTCTATCGGTTTCTCTTCTTGCGATCCCAACATCATTCTCATAACAGCTAGGGTCTCAACAAAACCTTTCTCCTCAATATTCACATCCGTAGGGGCTTCATCAATAACATTGATAACCGAGACCACCTTCATGTCTCTTTGTGGCTTCATCAATTTACACACATCAAACTTGACCAATTCATTGTTTAATCTGAATGTCAGTTCGTTTCTTTTCATGTCGACCAACATTCTTGCAGTGGCTAACAATGGTCGTCCCAAGATTATGGGAACTTCAAAGTCCACTTCGCAATCTAAGATTACAAAGTCAGCTGGGAATATAAACTTACCAACCTTTACCAGCACATCAGACAATATTCCCACCGGTCGCTTTACTGAACGGTCAGCCATTAACACCCTCATGGTAGTTGGTTTGGGAGCTCCCAAACCCAATTGTTTATAGACTGCTAGTGGCATCAAGTTGATGCTAGCACCAAGATCACATAAGGCTTTTTCAAAGTTGAATTTCCCAATAGTACAAGGAACAGTAAAAGCACTTGGATCTTCCTTCTTTTCCACTAACGATCTTGAAGAAATAGCACTGCAGTGGTGGAGGTTATCTTCTGGTTCAAATCTCACTAACCCCTTCTTGGTAATCAAGTCCTTCATGAACTTGGCATATCCGGGCATTTGTTCAAGAGCGTCCACCAGTGGGATGTTCACTGATATCTGCTTGAGCATGGTCATGAAATTTAGAAACTTGCTATCTTCCACTTTCTTCTTCAACCATTGTGGGAAAGGAGGCGGTGGCTGAGGCATCATAGTTGGAAGTTTTTCAACTTCCTTGCTTTTCTCCATGAGCCTTTGAGTACCATCCTCTACCACATTTCATTCGCATCATCACCTTTCTGAGTCTGAATTACCGGATGTGATTCCGATAATATTTTATCGCTTCTTGTAGTGATCGCCATACAGCTCCCGTCATTCCTCGGGTTTTGAATGGTGTCACTCGGCAAGGTACCTGTCTTTCTTTGATTTAAAGACGCTGAGATTTGACTCACTTGCTGCTCTAATTGCTTGATCGAGGTGGAATGTGAATCCACTACCTGACTCATTGCTGATAATTCAGTCCTCATCTTCTTTACCCCGGAGTCAGTCGATTCTACCTTCAGCAGCATCTTAGCCATCATATTCTCTAGTTTGGATGTCCCTGACTCATTGTTAGCTTTGTCACGATTCCCAGGTGGTATGTATAATCCACCTCTATCGTCTTTGCTCCTCCAATCACCTTATTCTCGACTCTTATTAATCGGCTTTTCATAGTAATTGTTTTGACCTTGGTTTCCTTGGCCATAAGCCTGGAAACCACCCAAATAATTTGCCTCCTCATCAGATTCAAACTCTGCTGCTCTACCTTGGGAACCCACAACTTTCACTTTCTCAATACCTCCTGACAATAAATGCTTTGTCAGTAGGTCCATTTGCATTTTCAGATGGGCCATATCTTGGTCCCGCTCTTCCTCCTTCCTGCGCTGCTCTGCTGATATACCAACTGCATAAGTGCTAGTTGTTACCTCTGTATCCTGTGTATGCCAGGCCCTGTTGGTTTTGGTGAGCCTTTCCAAAATAGTTGTTGCCTCAATAAAAGCGAGACCCATAAATGCTCCACTTGCTGCGTTATCCAATGTCGGCTTGGTAGCCGAATTCAGTGCCCTGTAGAACGTCTGCATCAAAAAATCTTCGGTCAACTGATGGTTTGGGCATTGTGTCAGCTTTTTCTTGAACCGCAACCAAGTCTCATGTAACGCCTCATGAGGTTGTTGTCTGAAGTTGCTAATTTCATCCCTCAATTGTATCATCCTAGAGGGAGGAAAGAACCTTTCTAGGAAAGCTCCTTTCAACTCTCCCCAGGTTGTGATAGAGTCGGGGGTTTGCTCTGTCAACCATAACGCTGCCTCATCAAACAGAGACAACGGAAACAACCTGAGCCTGATTGCTATCTGACTTACTCCAGGCAATTCGAACGACTTGCAGATACCCACAAAATTCATCAGGTGTCAGTTTGGATCATCACCAGCAACACCACAGAACACTCCTCTCAAATTCAACAGCTGAATCATTGTGCTAGTAATGTTGAACTTGGCCCCGGGCGCTAGTGGAGGAAGAAAAATGGCGCCCGTAGTGCCAACTCCATCCAAGTCGGCCTCCTCATCATTCAACTCAATATCATCCTCCAGACCACCAGCATTCAAATGTTGTTGGGCTTGCTGAGCTGCAGCGAGCCTTGCTGCCTCCTGTTGTTGTACATTCATGGATTGCCTTAGCGTTCTTGCGAGCTCGGGGTCGTAGGGTAATATTGGTTCACCCGAGCGTCGGGTACTTGGCATGCACAACTCTGTACCCTGTACCAAACAAAAACAACAAATAAAAGTAAAAGCAGGAAATATTACTAAAAGTCAAATAAACACACCGGACTTAATAAACAACCGTATTCCCCGGCAACGGCGCCAAAATTTGATACGCCCAAATTACACTTCAATTAAGAAGCATAAGCGGTCGCTGTCAAATATAGAACCCAACTAAGGTTGGGGTCGATCCCACAGGGAATAAGGTGTAAATTAAGTCGTTAGTAAATTAGATGACTAATAATCAATAGTTTCCAGTAAATGGGGGAGGTTTGTGTGAACAATATTTGATCAAATCAAATAAGAATGTACGATTAATAATCAATATGAGAGTGAACTAGGGAAGTGTTCACCATGGCGTCGTAATAATTTTGACTCAAAGCTTAACCGGGTTCTTTCTATATGCATATCACGATGTGATTGAGTTAATGGTATCATCTAAACGTTTCTCAACCAAATAGACGAATTTCCTTTTCAATTCTCTCGAACTTGAAAAGGTGAACTTTCTTATTTCAATCCTAAATATCAAGTAGATTAATCTAGTTACAGCATTAATCATAAGACGAGAGCTGGTAGTCTCGAATCCTCGTCGTTAATCAAATTTCCCGGTTTTAATCTCTTTGCTCAAGCAAATTAAACCTAGGCATGTTCTAATGTTTGCAACCACTAGAAAACGTTAATAATGAATGATTAACAACGTGACAACATATAAATTGAATCCTACGCTACCCGGAATCTATATTGCTACTTTTGTCATGGCTCCCACAACCCTAGTTGTGGGAAGTTAGTTGCTCATGATATTAGGGAAAGAGAAGAAAATCATATTCATAATAAAGAGAAAAGATTCTTATGATATATGAACACAGGCTTCAATTATCCAAGAACAAGAAGCTAAAATCCCAAGAACGATCAAGAAGAAGAACAACAACGAATTGTGTCGTGTTTTCCTCTCAAAAACTCGCTCAAAAATATCCTAGAACTATTGGGTAAAATGAATCATAAAATAACCCTAACACAGGGTATTTATAGTAGTCCAAGAAATAAAGTCCAAAAATAGAATTTTCGGAATCCCGCGTCGCGTTGACGGGTCGCCTGACAGACCGTCATGCATGTGACTGGCCGTCACTTGAGCCGTCACTGCTAAACAGTGAGCTTGCAGGAAAATTCTCAGGTAAGTCGTCCACCAGGTGATGACTTACAACTTTATATGTGTTTTATGACTAATTTTCAGGTAAGTCGTCACCTGCTCGACGACTTACATGTATATAGGGTAAAAAATGCATTTGAGGAGTGTGTTTTATCTTGATGGCTTGGGTAACGGTCTGTCATGTCAGTGATGGGCCGTCACTCTTAGGCAGTGCTTGATGAATTGCAGTCTCGTCCTGACGGCCTGGCTGACGGCCAGTCACAGGTGTGCCGGTCCGTCACGCCAGCCGTCAGGCTTAACCAGTTGAGGTTTTTGAACATTTTTTCTTCTGTTTCTATCTCTAGCTCCATTCCCTGCAAATATAACAATAAAACATCAAAAACGACAACGGTTGCTTGAAAACTCACGATAATTTTTAGTTAAAGAGTCAAATGTGCCGTAGAATGGCGGCACATCATATACCGCCTAGGAAAATTCTATATAAATTATTATAGCAAGGATCCCAGGTGCATTACTCCTTCCTTTCACCTGTGCCTATGATATGTATTCTAGTAGCTAGTCATGTTTGTTGTTTTCTGCTTGTATTCCTTCCGTTCTAGCTTGCATGTACTTATTTGTTGTTCTCTGTGACTATTTGCTTCTATTCTGCTTATTACTTCTCTTTTATCTTATATGTTCTCAATCGGCTGATGATGACTACTGGGTACCCGTTGCTTAGCAATTGGTGCTCCTACTACATTTTTTTATCTTTCTGGTGCAAATTATTACTTGATCTTTCATCATTGATTGCTTTGGAAACTCGTACAACTTTTGGATCTTTGAGACTAGAGTGAGCGTCTGGCGGTTAGGGCTTGACCACATCTCATCTTTTGTACTATTACTCTTTGTATATTCGGAGACAGTGGTACTTACCTTTTGGTTACTTCTAGCACTTGTGTTCTATTAGAAGCTTATGTACTATCGATACCAAGTCTTGGGGTTGGTGTAGTTTCATTATGTATATATTCAGGTTATTGCTTCCTTTTTGTCCTTATCTTTATATTTTGCTTAGCTTATTTCTGCTTATTGTGCGTATTGGTTAGGTAGTAGCCCATTACTAACCGTTCTGGGCTACGGGAATTAGTTTGCCTACTAGGGGTTGTAGGTGCCATCATGACCTAAGATATTGAGTCGTGACAGTTAGTATCTCAGCTCTAGGTTCACCAGTGTCGTGATACAGAAGCAAGTGTCTACATTAATTCTCGTGAATCAGTATGATAACATCCATATCCTATCTGCGGGAGGCTACGGGGCATTGTTAGGAAAGTTTCATCGTCTTGGCTCCTTATCGTGTGTTCCTGGCTCTATTGATTTCTAAACTTTGGTTGTTTTATTCCTTCTCAGATGCCTAAGACGAGTTCGACAGCGGGTGAAATCGAGGCCTCATAGCCTATTATTTCAGTAATTCCATCAGTGCCAGAATGTCAGAGTGAGAGTTTATCATATCAAATAGGGCGTGTGGAACCAGCCCAGCCTCCGATTGGATTCATGGCTACCCCAGTTTTTCAGGACACCGTGGCTAGGACTCTTAGTCCTCTAGTGGGTGTTTCAGTACCCGGTTCTATGAGTGGTGCTTTCACTAGGGTTGAGCTTCCAGTTCTTCAGCAGGGTTATATGTCAGTATTGGAATATGAAGCAGGATTTCACGAGATGGTTACGCACACTGCTAAGACTGCGCCCTCAAAGTTTGATAGAGTTCAGAGCTTTGTTGGAGGTTTGATTTCACCACTCTATTTGGCGATCGAGCACTTGGTTATAGTTGGGACTACCTTTTTTTAGGTGGTCGATCATGCTTGGGCTATCAAGAGTTTATTCTGTGAGGCATATGGAGGTAGTGCTAAGAAATATCGATGCCAGGATAGTTCCCGAGGTTCTCAGACTCGAGGTTGGAGATTCTCTATCAGAGTTAGGTTCCATTGATTCTTATCTACCTAGCCAGTTTCAGCTCCACAGGTCTCAGAGGGTAGTGGTATAGGGCATGTTGAGCTTAGCAGACATGGTATGAATCATATTCTTCGAGGTTTACTTTCAGGTTGTGTAGGATGTGGTGGCTGGTTCAGTTCAATGAGATCTTCTCACATGTATGTACCCAGTAGGATTTGCTTTCAGTGCGGTGTGCGTGGGAACTGTGCTAGGGATTGTCCCACGATTCCATCTTCCAGTCCGCAGGGTCAGCAGATGTTATCTCTAAAGGCTTCAGTACTATCAGCTAGAGGTGGAGTGCGGGGTTGTAGGGGTAGTCCTCGGATGGTTAGAGGTGGCTTTCAGCCAGGTGGTTCAGGTATCCATCCAGAGTCGATATGCATTGTGCATCATGGCAAGTCTTCCTTGGGTTGCTACAGTTATGGAGTTGTTGGTCATTATTTTAGAGATTGTCCCCTGTGTGGGATAGTTGAGCCTTCAGCTTCAACTACTCAATCCAAAGTTAGATTTTGTCAGTCTGATGCCCTTCCTGGTGGGCTAAAGGTAGAGTTTCCTGATATGGTTGCTCCAGGTAAGGCCTTTGTTACCTTCGATTAGTGATAGTACTGCTCGCGTTGCGATTCTATTCCTTCTATCGTATATTTGCTTATATGCCTACCTGTCCCTTGTTTAGTTGTTTGACTACTTGAGTTGTAGTATTTATGTGTTATTTTCTTGGTAGTTTATTCTTTAGTAGTGAATGGGGTGAGTTATTCTTGTGAGGTGTTTACCTGGAGTTGTAGCTCGTGGGTAGTTCTTGTTAGTCTATTTTCTGGTTGGTTTTGCTTCCAGTTCCATTGTGACTCTAGCCTTGTGTTGAGTTTTTCTTGTTAATCTATCCTACATGGTTGCTGCCTAGGTTATTATCTAGCATTTTCTAAAAGTCCTTGTGTTGGTTTGGTGTTACCAGTGGTTGTGCCAGAGTTTGATCTCTTGTCTCGAGTTGAGAGGTATCAGATATGCTAGCATGCATTGATTGGTTTAGTTTTCTTGATGTTTAGAGTCGACCCTCTTTATTTGGTTTGTTTAGGAGGTTGGAAGGTATGTGGGTTATCCCCATAGTCTCTCTCAGTTTCTTATCTGGTTTGGTTGTTTTATTGTTTCCCCAATTCCAGTTGGAATGATTGTCGATCGTAGTTCTCTGGTTGAGCTTTTGATTATGGCATTTTCATTGAGTTTTGACTACGGAATTGTGGCTAAGTGTTGCTAGTAAGAGTTGTAAGAGCAAAGGGAACAACTCTATAGTCTTCTAAGAAAGAGGTTGTGGAATTTAGTGTATCCTTGGAAAAGGGTTTCATTTGGTTTGCAAAGGAGGGTGATAACTCCTTATGTGTATGTATGTGTTCTAGTAGCTGACTGAGGTGGCGACCGAGAGTTTGTTTTGGCTTGTATATTAGTGACTTATGTCAGCTGAGTTCAGGTTATGATGTCATTTCCTTTGATAGATTCGAGGCTATTTTGAGTTCCAATGATACTTTAAGACTAATGGTCACCATTGGTTGTCGAGAATTGAAAGCTCGATTAGTTGATTCTTTAGGGTTGTCTTTTAAGTGGGGTTTTAGTATTGGTTAGGCTCGGACAGTATAGACTAAAAGTTTGGTATATGGTATGCTTCAGGATGGTTGGTTTGTGTGCTGATACAGTAGAGCAGTTGATTCGAGCCAAAAGGATGAGTTGAAGGTATATGCAAAAATTTCTATGGCTAGATGGCAACCTTGAACCCCAGGAACATTTTTCTTTGCCTTGGGGGTGTTTTAACTTGATATTCGTGGCGTGGTGGACTTCTTCCTGAGGTGAGAGTTGTAAGGAAATTTCAAATCCGAATGGTATTTGAGTATTCTTAGAGTTTGGAGCTTAGCTAGTGATTTCGGACATTGTGGTAGGCTTACCACACTCCTTATAGAGTCTTGGTTTTGGTTTGAGTCTTTTGGGCAAGGTTGCCCTGGTTCATTCGCTTCCAGTTGATTCAGACTTGTCAGGGTTCAGATGGGTTGTTCAGCTGGGTTCAGTTATCGAGTTTGATGTTAGCAAAAGTGTTCGTTCATTCGTTGATGGCCAGTCGGGATAGGTGACTCCAGTTGTGATGATATACTATGGGTTGTTATCCTTGATGGAAAAGGCTAGTAGACTGTAGCTTGACTTTGATAAAACCTGAGTATAAAGGGTAACTTTGTTCGTGGTAGAGTATAAGCGAAAACTATAGATCTCCGGTGTGTCAGTTGATGCTTCGAGGTTGGTTTGAGTGTTCGACTTGTATACAGCTTCCTATTTGTGGTGCAAAAGGTTCAGTTCAGAATAAAAGGGTCTTACGGATCAGCGGGTTCATGAGTTAGAGTTTTGGTTATTGGCTTTTCTAGTAAAATTGGTTGTGGTTTTGAAGATTTGAGTTTTGTGTGTTGGTCTCCTTGCTTCTCTGGTTTTGGTGTTCTGTCGGTGCTTACCAATTGATATTCTCGAGGTTCAGTTTGGGTTGGCAGGCTTTTGGAGTTTTTGAGCTTAAAGTTGGATTCTAGCTTGGTTAGTAAGGAGTTTAAGCTTGGTTGCTTTTTGTGGTTTCATTCTGTTGGGTGTCGTCCGATCGAGGAGGCTACCTGGGTTGTCTTAGAAAGTTGTGCGGGCTTCATATCTGTTGTTCTTAAATCTCTAGTGTTTCCTTCTTTCCTGACATTCAGGGACAAAAGTTTTTTAGTAGTGGATGATGTAATAACTCTTACGGTCATTTACGTGTTTTTGCCTCTCTTGTACTATTAGAGCTTGCCTGTAGCGGCCCCAAGTCATTTATGGCTTGCTGGGACTGGTGGTTCGGTGCCCTGGCAGTTTGTTTGGTCTTTATGGCCGTTTTACTATTTTAGAGCTGAGTATTAAGAGTTGAGTTATCAAAATCGCGTGATGGTGATTTGCAATTGTATGACCTCAACTAACCTTGTGGCAGGTTGATCCTGATTCGAAGTATCATATAACCTTAACCTTCATCCCGTATCAAAGGCTGCGAGCCTAAATTTGAGAATTTTATTAACATCACGCGTATTTGGAAATATTTGATTTGAAAGTTGAAATTGGTAAAAAGTTATATTTTTTCAAAAACATTTTAAATATTTATGAAAAAGAATACCTTTTTTATGATATCTTTGAGTATGTATTTATTTTATAAGAGTTTTATAAATTATTAATATTTTAACGGAGATAGTAGACTTAGTTATGTTGAAAATTATTAATATAATATAGTAAGTTTTATTTGAAATAATTTTTTATTAATTATGATATATTCAAAAGTTATATATATTTTACCATGAACCTATGCAATACCCGAGTATATATATATCGGGAATGAAATATTTATAGTATTGCCACATCCACTCCACGTGAAGTGAGGGAGAGGGACACAAGTTGGGCATATATAAGTGGTTGCCACTTGTCCCTCCTTAGCCTACTAATTCAACATTAGGTGTAGTGTGTATATATATATATATATATATATAAATGAGGTAAGTTGACCATTTTAGGAAACCACCATTGCAAATACATATATAGATATATATTCTTATAAGTAGATTTTCTCTTTCAATTTCAATAATTACTAACTTGTTATGCTTTTGCAAATTGCTGCAAATGGGTATATACATATATACGTTGAAATTCAATAGGAAAATATTTTATTGCTATAGTTGTCCCCAAAAGAAAATCGATTATCTAAGTCAAGTTATTCAAGTTCGAATTCGAGTTTGATTTCAGTTTGGAGCTTCTCGGTGAGGTTTGAGCTTGAACATCGTCGTTCTAGCAGCTTATCATCGGACGAAAGGTAGGTTACGGTCTAACTCCTCTAGACTTCACATATATAGGATAAAATTTATTAATGGGCATCCTTGGGTTGGGTTTATTAGCTTGGTACCATAGACCTTGACCGGTTCTTCATGTCCGATTTGTTTCTATCCTCCGATGTTTGTAGTATTTGTTATAGATAATATTATCACCGTTCCAGTCCTGTGTGGCCTTGTATTTACTCTGAAACATTGATGGTGGGTTATTGGGAATGTTTGTGAATCCCGAACATTTTTATTACTGTTATAGAGTTGTCTATCTGTGTTGTAGAACGATTGGAGTCTGTGCACGGCCGATAGATTGATTGTGAGCCGTTGGGCTATTGTTTGTGATGAGCATGTCATTTTCATACATATAAGGAATTTCTACATGATTTTTACTATGATTTTGGCTTCAGGTCTACCTTATACGGTTTTCTAAATCTTGCATGGCCTCAGGACCCGTTTTTGATAAAAATGATTATAAATGGTTTGGTATTGTTTTAATGGACCTTCTTGAGGATAAGAAAAGTTAAAATAGAGATTTATCACAGTTTTCCTACTTATACTAGACTCGTTTGGGCCGAGGTTCTAGACTTGCTTTGTTATTTATGAAAAATGATATTAGACTTGGTAAAGCCAAACATTGGGCTTGATTTACTACTATTTTAGACCCGGATACGCTAGGCACCCTTGAAGGGGGTTTTTGAGACTTATTTCATTTATTTAGACTGGATAGGTTTTGGGTACGCATTTTTGAGATTGGGTCACTGCTTTGGATCCGGATTCACTCCGGAAGATGATATTGAGATTGAGATTTAGTATGTGGTCGAGGACCTCCATGGACCTTGCCGATCCAGGCCAGGGGCTATGTACTGAGTGTGTCAGAGGAGGGGTATACAGTGAATTTAAGGTATAGAGATCGTGTCCTTCCATGGGACCTACCTACTGGGCCCTGAGACACCGGAGGAGGTACATACAGGGTCAATATTCCACCCGATTTTCATCATGCATCATACCATTCATTTGTGTGAGGTTCCACCCTTGTTTGATGTTTTTTGAGTGTACGCTCCAGTAGTATGGGATGCTGGAGAGTTTGTCTTCACTTGGTTGTGTTTCTCGGGTGTATGGGCGCCTGTTGGGACTGTAGGTAGACTTATTATTGCCTTATCAAGTCTTATGATTCCTTATGTTGATTTCTTATTGTATCTTGGTATTGAGACTAGTATCTTGTAGCTTGGCTTGGTTATTATTCCTGTGTTTGAGCATTCTTTTGTCACTTTGCTTTCCTCCTTCTTTTTTACTTGAGGTTACCGGTATACTGCCTTTTTTCCTAAGAAACTTCTATATATATTATTATAGCAAGGATCCCAGGTGCGTTACTGCTTCCTTTCACCTGCGCCTGCGATATGTATTCTAGTAGCTAGCCATATGTGTTATTTTTTGCTTGTATTCCTTCCGTGCTAGCTTCCGTGTACTTATTCGTTGTTCTCTGTGGCTATTTGCTTCTACTCTGCTTATTACTGTTCTTTTATCTTATATGTGCTCAGTTGGCCGATGATGCCTACTGGGTACCCGTTGCTTAGCAATTAGTGCTCATACTACACTTCTGCATCTTTCTGGTGCAGATATTAGTTGAGCTTTCATCGTTGATCGCTTTAGAGACTCGTGTAGCTTTTGGATCTTTGAGACTAGGGTGAGCTCCTGGCAGTTAGGGCTTGACCATATCTCATCTTTTGTACTGTTACTCTTTGTATATTCGGAGACAGTTGTGCTTACCTTTTGGTTACTTCTAGCACTTGTATTCTATTAGAAGTTTCTTTACTATCGATATCAAGTCTTGGGATTGGTGTAGTTTCATTATGTATATATTCAGGTTATTGCTTCCACTTTGTCCTTATCTTTATATTTTGCTTCCACTTATTTCTGCTTATTGTGCGTATTGGTTAGGTAGTAGCCCATTACTAACCATTTTGGGCTACGAGAATTGGTATGCCTACTGGAGGTTGTAGGTGCCATCAAGACCTGAGAATTTGGGTTATGACATTAAGCCATTCCACAGAATCTGGTACAGAAATGTTTGGAAAAGTCCAAGGACAAACCCTCTGCAAATGCAGTTTGTGAGAATATGCAAAACAAATAAGAAATATGTATATCAAATAGATGTCTAGACTGGTAAAGAACTTTGTGAATGAACAAATAATTGTACAAGCCATTAGATGTTTGACAAATCAGTTGTACAATAAAATCTTCCAACTAAAAAATCTTCATAGGTCGATCTCTAGAATATTTGATCATCTAATTTTAGAGATCACTAGTAGAACCCAAATTCAGTGTCCGGCTTCTTTACATTGCCCTTTCAAAGTCCTTGGGGAGTATGACATATCGATTCTTTCACACTGCATGCACACTTGCTTCCTGATAAATAGCTGCAATCTAAATAACATTAATTTTATCAAGGCAAGCAATGTAATCTTCCAAGTCAACCTCGTCACCTAAGTTCATCTTAGCAGTACAAACTTGAAAAACAAGACTTTTTTGACACCTATCATGCAAAGGAAATTCAGTCTTTCGATTAAGCCTTCCAGGATGCAGAAGTGCAGAGCCCAAGCCATCAGCTCCAGTAGTTGCCATGATAAATTTCACATCCACAGTCTGGTCAAATAATCTGTCGCAACTCCATCAGGATACATTGGACCTCCCTATCAGCTCCAGTCTGAGCATCAAACCTAGCAGTAGCAATTGCATCTACCTCATCAATAAATATAATTGCAGGAACATTTTCTTTGGAAATTTGGAAGACATCACAAACCATTCGTGGACCCTAATCCAAGTACTTCTAAACAAATTCTAACCTAACAATCCTTATGAAGGCAGCAGTAGTGTGATTAGCGACAGCCTCTGCAAGCATAGTTTTTCTAGTACCTGGTGGACTATAAAGCAAGACACCACGGGGAGGATCTATACCAATCTTTTTGTACAATTCATGATAGATCAGGTAACTCAACAGCCTCATGGATTTCCTATTTTTGTATGTCACATCCTTCGATATCATTTTAGGTAACATCAGTTTTCTCTGATTTGCTAAGCAGTGAAATACTCGAGTTAGCCTGTCACGCCCCGAGGCTACTTCGACATAACACAGGACCTAGGACCACTAGTGGTCCCAAGCTAACCCTTTGCCTTATCATGACTTAAACAAAACATAATCAAAATGAGCAAAAGCTTAATAATAGGCAAAGAGCAACTCCATAAATAAAGATAAAGAATAGGTCTAGGAGAAACAATCTGAAATATGAAAACACAAATTGTCTAACTATGTCTGAGAAGCCTCTAAAACTGACATAATGAGTTGTTGGGACAAGATCCTAACTAACTCTAAGTACTGAATAAAAGACAATAAGATAGCTAAACCCATAACTAGTCCTCGAAGGATGAGAACTTACCAACGGCGATTGGAAAACATGCAGTCTCTAGCCACGAGTCTGAGAACGAGTGCCTGAATCTGCATTATGAAAGGACGCAGCACAAGAAATATGCGTAAGTACTATAGGATGTACTGAGTATGTGAGCTTATGCAATGTCATGATAAAACATACTTGAAAACATAATTAAAATTGAGTTCATGCATAATTGGAATAAATCATAAGTAAATATCATAATTTGAACATAAGTCATTAAACAATGATCCAAGCTTCAAAATAGAATATTATATAACTTAGTAGCTTAAAATCATTCTTGCGGGAGTTTCTCTTAACCGATAGTAAATCATGTTGAGCATCATGGAGTCTAGTGTCATACACTCACACTGAAAAAGGTTTTTCTAACTGGCCAAGGTTAGAACCATAAACATAAGGATCCTAAAATAATTCATAAGGGCAACATATGGTGGTAACGTAGTTTTGGACTTGTGTTATCTAGAACCCTCATCGCTCGGTGATAAATACTACTCCCAAAATAAATCATAGTGCTCACATAACATGTGACATATCTAGATGTCAAGTCTTATTCATAACCATAATGGCAAACCCGGATATTATACTACTCACGAACCTTGTTTTAAAAAATAATCTATGAGCATTGATGACATATCGGGATGTTATATCTTCCATAATAAATCATATCTTAAACTCTTGCATGGCACTAGTTTAAATGCATAATCATGTAGAAATCTATAAATTTAGGAACTAGGCATGAAATTTCCTGAAATACATAAAGTCACGTTACCTAAACATGTCAATTTTCTTAAAGCAAGGCATGCAAGAAAAATTAGATTAGGGTTATCCTTCAAATCATGAGATATATAATTACTTGTAAAAGCCCATGCAAAATCATGTAATTAAAATTAGGAATCATAGGAAAACATAAGAAAAATGAATTTGTAGAAACTCATATAATTGGGTAAGAACCCTAAATTAAAAAGTTTATGAAATTAAATAAAAGCTTGGGGGTTTGAGGCATAAAGGTGAAAAGAATCCCTTATTGAATGCCCACATACCTGAACTTGAAACTTTCTTAACTTAGAGGTTGAGGATGGAGGACTTGAGAAGGAACCCTAGATCTTGGAGCTTGGGAGAATTGAACTTTTTTTCTTCTTTTAGAACTTGATTGATAGAATAGAAGAGAACTCAGGCTAAGTGGGAATAAAACTCATCTACTTTTATCCAAAATGACTTAACTTAGGACTTAAAAGATTAGAGAATTACAAAAATACCCCTGGGAAATAAGCTTGAAAAACTGTTGAAGAAACTTAGCTTCAGGTTTCACGAACTCCATCTACGGCCTGTAGATGGAACCACAGCTCGTGGTTTGTGGTCATGGTTTCTGAGCAAAATGATAGGATACGGGTATGATTTCCATGGATGAGTTTCATGGCCCGTGGAACCATCCACGGTCTATTGAACCTATATGTGGTTCCTGAGGGAATTGATGACCCTCAGGTCTAATTCTATGAGAGGAAACCACAGTCTGTAGTTTGATCTACGACCCGTGGATCTCGGTCCTAGTTTCATATCAGAGTATGGACTCTGCAGGTCTGCTTCCATGAGTCTTTTCCATGGCCTTTGGTTCCATCTAAAACTCGTGGTCTGGGCCCGTGGATCCTAGGAACTTTAGAAATTTTCAAAAATCCAAGTTAAAAAGTTGGTTCAGATTCTGGAGTGTTGCAATATCTCCCCCCTTGGGATCATTCATCCGCAAATAAAGACTAAGTAAGCAAAGTTTAGAGAGAAAAATCTACAACACCAACCAACAGAACATGAAAGCTGAAGTATAGACACAATGACTGAGTTCTGACTTAAAATATGACTGAACTAACTTCGTAAAACATGTATGCATGCTAGGATCATGAGAAAGGCTGATGAAATAGAACCAAAGGGAAATACTAAGGAGGAAACTGTTACCTCAAGTTGAAACTGAATCAGAAGGAAAGAGATGAGGGTACTTGGCCATCATGGTTGCTTTTGATTCCCAAGTAGCTTTCTCAACTGACTGGTTCCTCCAAAGAACCTTCACTAAAGAGAATTCATTCCTTGTTCTTAAATCTTAGAACCTGATGATCAAGGATCTCAACTAGAACTTCTTCATAAGTGAGATGATCCTTCACTCCCACATCTTTTAAAGGCACAATCAAGGTTGGATCACCAACACACTTCTTCAATAATGAAACATGGAAAACTGGATGAACCGTTTCTAGCTCGGCTGGCAACTCTAACTCATAAGCCATACTACCAACTCACCTCAGAATCCTGTAGGGAACTACAAAACAGTGACTACGCTTCCCTTTTGTACCAAATCTCACCATACCCTTCATGGGTGACACTTTCAGAAACACCCAATCATCCACCTCAAACTCCAAGTCCCTTCTCCTCACATGTGCATATAATTTTTGTCTACTCTTGGCAGTCTTCAACCTCTCCCTAATAAGTTGAACTTTCTCCATAGTCTCATAATTGAATCTGGGCCTATCAAGGTTGCTTCACCTACCTCAAACTAACCAATAGGTGATTTACACCTCCGCCCATAAAGTGCCTCATAAGAAGCCATCTGAATGCTAGAATGAAAACTATTATTGTAGAAAAACTCAATGAGAGGT
Source organism: Jaltomata sinuosa (assembly GCA_003996215.1). NCBI lineage: Eukaryota > Viridiplantae > Streptophyta > Magnoliopsida > Solanales > Solanaceae > Jaltomata > Jaltomata sinuosa. The sequence continues at coordinate 212,169 of QJPP01001040.1, read as the reverse complement.
AAGTGATCATCCCAATTTCCTTTAAAGTCGATCACACAAGCCCTCAACATATCCTCTAAGTTCTGAATGGTATGCTCTGCCTGACCATCTGTCTCCGAGTGAAAAGTTGTGCTAAGATTAACCTGAGTACCAAGACCCTTCTGAAACAACCTCCAAAACTGGGATGTAAACTGATTACCCCTATCTGAGATGATAGACAAGAGAACCCCGTGCATCTGGACTATCTCCCAAATGTAGAGTCTGGCATAATTCTCTGCTGAGTTAGTAGTCTTGATAGGCAAGAAGTGAGTGGACTTAGTCATCCTGTCCACAATCACCCAAATAGAATCATGATGCCAGCGAGTACACGGTAAACTTGTAACAAAATCCATATTGATCACTTCCCACTTCCAAGTAAGAATATCAATATCCTGAGTCAAACCACCTGGTCCTTGATGTTTTACCTTCACTTGCTAACAGTTAGGACACTTTGCCACAAAACCTACAATGTCCCTCTTCATGCCATTCCACCAATAGACTTCCCATAGGTCATGGTACATTTTGGTGGCACTGGGGTGAATAGAAAACCTAGAACTATGAGCCTCTATCAAAATCTGCTATCTCAAACCATCCATATCTGGAACACACAATCGACCTTGATAGCAAAGCACACTATCTCCCCCTTGGGAGAAAACCTATACTCTCTGCTGATGGACTGCACCCTTCAACTGATGCAAAATAGAATCACTATCTTACTTCTCCTTTACCTCAATTACCAAAGAAGATTCTGACCCATTCTGAACTATCACACCACCATCTGATGAGTTTATAAGGCAAACTCCTTACCGAGAAAGCCGATGAACATCTTAGCCAACTCCTTCTTTCCATCCTCCTCTAGTGACACACTACCTATAGACAACTTATTAAGGGCATCAGCCACTATATTAGCCTTACCCAGATGGTAAAGCACACTCATGTCATAGTCTTTAAGAAACTCAAGCCACCTCCTCCAATGAAGATTCAATTCCTTCTGAGTAAACACATACTGGAGGCTCTTATGGTCAGTAAATACATCCACATGAACACCATACAAGTAGTGTTTCCAAATCTTCAAAGCAAAAACCATTGTTGCTAACTCAAGATCATGAGTCGGATAGTTCTTCTCATGAATCTTTAGTTGTCTAGAAGCATAAGCAATCACCTAACCACGCTGTATTAGAATATAATACAAGCCAACTTTAGATGCATCACAATACACAACAATGCCACTAGTCCCTCTGGTAGAGCCAAAACTGGAGTTGTGGTCAACCTAGTCTTCGACTCCTGAAAGTTCTTATCACATTCATTAGACCACTGAAACTTAACCTTTTTTTAGTCAATATAGTCAATAGGGAAACTATGAATGAAAACCCTTCCACAAATCTCCTACAATAACCATCCAAACCTAGAGAGCTCCTAATATTTGTCGGGGTGGTGGGTATAGGCCAACTCTTTACTGCCTCTATCTTCTGTGAATCCACTCGAATGTCCTCCGTAGATACTATATGACCTAGAAAAGCAACATACTGCCTCCAAAACTCACACTTTCTAAACTTAGCAAACAACTGGAGATCCCTGAGAGTTTGTAATACTACCCTCAACTGATTTGCATGCTTCTCCTCACTTTGAGAGTAGATAAGAATATCATTTGTAAAGACAATAATGAACATATCCAAATACTACTCGAACACCCTGTTCATCAAATCCATAAAGGTTTCAGGAGCATTTGTTAGTCCAAAAAACATAACCACAAATTCATAGTGATCGTACCGAGTTCTAAAGGTTGTCTTTGGAATGTCACACTCCCTAACTCTAAGCTGATGATAATCAGATCTGCGATCGATCTTAGATGTAACGACCTGTTCATTTATTATTAAAAGTCATCTCGTTATGAGTGAGTTATTCGTGTGAAGAACGGGATAAAAAACTTCTGGATTGGGGAGTTAGAAATTTTGGACTAGGCTAGTCTCAGACGAATTTGGAGCACAGTAATTTCTAGGGAAATTCAGGAAAGGATTGGGTAAAATGTCTAAGGTTGAGCTAATTTTTCTTAGAGCTAAAGCGTTAGGGAGTCCGTAAGACTTTTTGAAAAAGAATTCAAACTCACCCGATATCGAAGTTGACATGAAAGGATTGGTTTGGAATGTCAGGATATTGAAGTATGTTGTAAAATAGGCAATTTTAGGGGATTTATCGAGGTTCTATCACATGTTAACCGCTATAGTGGTTGACACTGCACTATAGTGACAACTACTACAATAGAGAAATTCCCAATGTAGCGGAAGTCAAGGCGGTCAACTTAACTTTAGCGGCCGGCTACCACTATGGTGATACCACTATAGTGGGATTGGGCTGCTATAGCGGGACGACGGGACCAGAAAACCCAAAAATAGTTTTTATAATTTCATTCTCTCCTCTTCAGTTTCAAAAGGTGAGGGTTGCTCCAAAAACCCTCCTAAGATGCTCCGAAGCTTGGGAGCAATGGGGAGGGGAGATTCTGCTCAATGGGGTGAATACCATGGATTCCAAGCCCGCTTTCCACTAGGAATCGCCTCTATGGAGCCAGAAGTTAGTGTTTAGACCTCTGCAATAGATGTTTGATGTCCAGGTAGGCTAGGTTTAATTGAGTAGTTGTAAACCTGTATTTTCTTGCATATTAGTATGTAGAATGACTGGAGGATTCATGCTTAAGCCTTTGGGCACGAAGTCTGGAGGAATATTGTATTTGTTTGGCTGGTTGATTGAATAGGAAATAATAGGGTCAGGATGATAAGTTTTCATTGCGAGTTTGTTTTACTTGTTAACTTATGTGTGATTCTAGATTCTAAAGAACTAGATTGTGGGTAGGTTCAGGGAATCAGAAATGTTGTTAGGGAATAAGTTACCAGGTCATAGCGGGTTCCTAGAAATATTTTAATTAATGGAAGTAGAATGAATAGGAAGGGTTTGAAGTCCTTTATGATGATAAATGAATTCCCTAAAATGCACTCACATTTCGGGAAGGGGGTCCAGAGTTGGGGTAAACGATTATATGTGTTTAGAGGGTAAATCGAGAATTAGTCTTCGGACAGGATTTCCATGTAGGGGTTATAAACCTAGTTATTTGGTGGGTGATGGTTATTATTTTCCATATGCAATGTGTGTGCATGTAACTTTAGCTTAGTAATGTATATGCCTTTCATGTTTAGGGAATGAAATTGTGAATGTCTAAGTGTCCGAGTGTCAATCATGTGAAATGAACTTGTTTTTGTTGCTTATTGGTTTAACAAGTGTGATATTGTTCATTTATTTTATTGATTGTTAGACTTTGTATGTCATTCAATTGGCTTGGGTACCACGCTTGGTATGGGATACTTATCAGTTGGCTCGAGTACCACACCTGGTATAGGTTCTATATTGGTTGGCTCGGGTACCACACCAAGTATAAGATACATATTGGTTGGCTCGAGTTCCACGCCTGGTATGGGATACTTATCAGTTGGTTCCTTGAGTGAATCGAGTTTATCTGTTATTAATGTTCTTTACATATTGGTTCCTTCAGTGAACCGGGTTTATCGGTTATTGATGTTCTTTACATATGGTTCCTTGAGTGAATCGGGTTTATCTGTAATTGATGTTCTTTATATGTTGGATTCCTGAGAGGGCCAGGATTTATTTTTACTTGACATATATATTGTTCGTTGAGGGCCGCGTTGGTGTGCTTAAGTGATAAGGTGGTTTCTTCTATAAACTAGGGTCGTATGTTAAATGACATAGATGATGTACTAGGGATCCTTGGGAGGTCAGGGTGGTTTGTAAGTTGTGACATAATTATATGTGGTCTGGTTACTTGCACTATTGGATATGACTTATAAGGTTGTTGAGCTCGGTTGTTGACTGGGGGTATTATTGATAGTCACATGGACTTGGTTGTTTATATTATTTGGTAATAATTGGTTAATGTCGTACCTTTGAAATTCCCAATTCAACAAGAGTGGCAGGCCAGCTAGCGATGATGTCTGGGCTAGTGGGAACAGGACTAAAGTTTGTGAGGCATTTTTCTTGACGGGTCTAAGATAAGTGAGCTTGGGGGAAACTAAGGTTCTTAGGAAGTCAGGTTTGACTGGGTTAGTGAAACAAGTCTAGTATTTGGTGAGTGCCTGAACCAACGGAATGCCAAAGGTAAGAACCTTAGGGGTGGAATATGCAGAACTCTCCCATAACCCATTGTTTGGCTAAGGGCTAAGGGTCAAGTTGTTTGACTTAGGATCCTAACTTGAGTCAGGGTGGTAAATCAAGGTTTTGTAGGTTGACTCTCAACTGGCTAGCAGGGGCAGATAGTAAACCTGATTGTTGAGACTGGAACCACTGAGGTGCTTATAGTGATTGGTAAGATTAGTGACTTGGAAGTCCTAGTGTGAAGTGTGACTTGGAAAGTCTAGTGTTAAGAGTGACTTGGGAAGTACAGTGTAAGGTGTGATTTGGGAAGTCTTAGAGTTAAGTATGGCCTAAGAGGTCCTAGTGTTAAATGTGATTATGGGAAAGTCTTAGTTGTTACGTTGGACCAGGATCGGATGGTACAGAGTCTCCCAGCTGTGGAGTTGGCAACGGAGCAGGGTAGGAAGGCTTGGGAGTGAAGCATACAGGGCTGTAGTGGTAATAGTATGGAGGTAGAGATGGATGAGGAAAGACGAGATTCTTGTAACTTATTGCATATTTTCTCTTTATTTCTTATATGATGGTATGCGGTGGATTCGGGTCAATCGATGATGCCTACCAGTATGTGTTGTTTGTATTGATACTACTTGCTATACCTTTTTTTGGGTATAGTCTGGTTGCAGGATGAGTGATGTTTCTTAGGTACAGGATGATGGTGATCTCCAGCAGCTTCTACTTTTGTCTTCATAGTGGAAGTTGTGTCTTCTTTTTACATGTGTATTTCTCCTTAGAGCTCTTATACCTATTTAGACTAGTTACTAGAGAGGGTTGTATTCAAGTTTTGTAAAGGATTTTCATTATACTAAAGTGTTTAAATGTTTTCCCATGATTAAAAAGGCTATTTTATCATGTTTTACTTTCAATTTCTGTTTTGCCTGTTGGATCGGGTGGTAAGGGTTCTCCTATCTAGGTGTTATAGAGTAGGTGCCTGCACGGCCTGGTAGTTGGTTCGTGACAAGTGATACCAGATCCTAGGTTATCGGTCTCCTAGTACAAGAGCAAATGTCGAATAGAGTCATGCGGATTGGTGTGTTAATGTCCACATCTAATCCTTGGGAAGCTATGAAGCATTCTAGGAATCATCTCCTTTATTTCATTCCTTTCGTGTGGATTGTTTCTTGCTTGTATGGGTTGAGTCCAATTGGTATGTCCAATTCCAATTGGTATCTTGACAAGGAAAAAGGATGTCTTTTGACTCTGATTGAAATGACTTAAGCATGGAAAATTAGAACTGGGAAGGTTCCAGTTGGTATCTGGCCTGGGAGGCTATGTAAAGGTATGGAAGAATCGGCTAACGATCATCCATGAGATGAATAAAAGAGAATAAATCTAATTTGATTGAGTGTTAAAGCTTGAGACTTGTGATTGTATGAATGACTGCGAATGTGTGGTGTGTAATACCTTTAGTTAATTTTAAAATTGTGGTTAGTGAAGAGTCTTAAGTTGGTTATATGTGATTGGTTAAAGGGTTAACTTTTATGTGATTTAACTGAAATTCTGTGCTAAGTTTGGGGATGGGCTTACCATTGGTAAAAATGGTAAGAGGACATGATTGTTTGTGACTATAGGGAAACTTAGATTTCAGGACAGACGGGATTGGTTGGGAACCATGGGGTAAAAGGGTTAATCTTGTATGATAGCAGGAATGTGATCTTATGAACAACTTTCTGGTATATTTCGTAATTGATTTTATGATAATGTGGTACTAAATTCTCTATTATGCATTGCTAGGGATGGTTTTGGGGTTATGTTGTCATGACCCAAACAGCCGTGAGTGGCACCCACCCGAACCCCCCAGATAAGTGAACCAATATGCAACTCAACACTTAGCAAAACTAACAGCTCAAAACCAGTTTGCATTAAAAATAAAGACTATCATTCACATCTAAACCAAAATAAATAATATCCTGCAAAAATTACCCCTACAAACTAAAATTCATCGTATCAAAATATCTACCAAATGTCTAGAAATGGGGATGCAACCCCAAAAATAAATAAGAGTTTAAGTTCGGAAACAGATGGACTATAACTAAACTGGGAAAAAAACAAGGTTGCCCGATAGAAGTAGCTCATCCTTGAAATCTGGAATTGCTGGGACTATATTTGAGGTCGCGTATGAGCTGCCGGAAGATGTCCTATACTCATAAAAAAAAGCAAGTACAGAATTAGTACACAACCACCATGTATTGGTAGGATCATCGGCCAGCTCCAACAAACAATATAGATACAATAAACCAAAACTGAGTACAGTAGCACAAACATGTAGTAATAACCAGTAATGTAATTCCAGGCTCCCAGCCTACCTTCTAACTTATCAACCACATGTAATAGGTTCAAAAACCATCTAAAAATGAACAATAATCATGACACTTACTCTTTTTCACATCACTTGGACCATCTAAGTTTCCCTAGGCCAACACCTAAGTGTTAACATGCAATGCCCGGTCCACCCCACATTTAAGTGTAATAACCCAGCCTTTCAAGGACCATTAATCAATCACAGATTCAACAATCAAGCCAGTCACTCATGGAACCATCATGAAACACAGTCAACAATGCATAATTAAAACCCATACCAGGCGTGGTACCCAAGCCAAGTGACATAGAACCTGTACTAGGCGTGGTACCTGAGCCAACCGATATAGAACCTGTACTAGGCATGGTACCCGAGCCAACTGATATAGAACCTATACCAGACATGGTACCCGAGCCAACCGTTAGTATCCCATACCAGGCATAGTACCCGAGCCAATCGAATATCACACAAAGCCAATAATTAATGATTAAGTGAATAAAAACACACTTGTAAAAGCAACAAGCAATAGTCAAGTTCATTTCACATAATTGAAACCCCAAATACTTGGACATTCATAACTTCATGCCCTAAGCATGCAAGCACGTACATCATTAAGCTAAGGTTACATGTATATATATTTCATTTGGTAACACAAGAACCATCACCTACCTTGCATAGCCTGAAACTTTACTGGACCAGAGCCTTCCCATTTCCAAAAGCTTTCGCTTGCTCTTGGTCTAAAACAAGTACACAATGTATGAAAATCAGTCCAATGGTCTAAAATTACCCGGATTATGCAAAATCCTAATCCTTAGGCCAACCTATGATCATTCTACCTATCCCGAGGCTTTCCCACCATCAATTCACCTAAAACTATTATTTTTACGGCTACATTTAGCGAATAATGGTGTTTTAATCATACAAAAGCGATAATAAGCATAACCCAAGAATTATATACCTAGAATTCTCCCTTTTCCACCAGTATCTACCATCCTAGGTTATTCTAAACATTCCCCCAAGCATGATATTATAGGTTTTTAGATATGGAAATCGAAATACGGATATAAGGAACAAAAACATTACCTTTTCAATGGAGTTTGGTGAAAAATTACTGAAAATCGTCTCCCTTCACCTATGCCCTTCCCCAAAACATTCTTCAGAAATTCTAAAGGTTTTAGGGAATTTTCTGCATTAATCCCAACTAAGTCTGCTATAGTGGTCCGTACACCGCTATAGTGGCGCAGCCATAGAGGAACCGACTGCTATGGTGGTTCTGACCGATGTTGACTTCTGCTATAGTATAAATTTCTCCATTGTAGCAGTGATCGTTGTAGCGCAGTGTCAACTGCTATGGCAGTTCACACGGGACAAAACTTGGAAAATCCCCCAAAAGTGCCCATTTTACAACACACCTTAAATCCTGATATTCTGAAATAACCTCTTCACGTCAACCTTGATACCGAGAGTTCTACTCACCCGAATTCACTTCTAAGATATCCCTAGAATCCTTAAGGTCTTGGATAATGGAAAAACTAGCTCGACATAAGATATTCTACCCAATTCTCACCTGGATGACCCTAGACCATACTTCGCTTAAAATCCCTCTGAGACTAGCCTAGCTCAGAATTTTCAACTCCCAAACTCGGAAGTTTTCTAACCCAAAACTTGCCATGAATAAATTACCTATAATGGCAGACCCAGTTGTTACACATGTATAAGACCATGATGCAATTTAAGGGGTTAACATTGATAACAGGAAAAGGGGGAATGGGTGAATTTTGTAGAAAATGGTAAATTTTCTGGGCTGTTGTTGTTGGGGGATAGCCGCTATAGTAGGTTGGGCAGTACAGGATCCCTGTCCTGCTTTCCCCTATTTTTTTCTCATTCCCGTGTTGTTTTAAATTTCTAGTTGAGCTGCTAGCTATTGCGTGAATTATAAAACTTAGCATTCAAATGCGATAAAAGGAAAGGGTAGATATGGTAGATATGGTAGTCTAGGGAATAAAGGTTATTGGCCTGATGTGGGTGATGTTGCCTATTTGAGGTAACCTATATGTATTTGAACATCAGACCTTATTTAACATGGTGAATTTTACCCTGCATTGAGTAACTACTTGCATTGTAATGATAAATGTGTAGTTAGTGAGGAACCGTGAGATTATGGTGGAACCAAGTTTTTAGGTATTGGTAGAATTATGATTGTCCATTGTGGGGAATTTTGAACTAGTTGTCTTATGCATGATCGATGATCCTTAGTGGTAGGATCAGTTGAGGGAAGGGGTTTTCCACAGCGGGTCTCAGTTCCTCGTGGTATGGAAAAAAAATTGGTCTATTATGTTTGAGTTTCCTTGCTCTGGTATTTCGATGAGGCCCCAGATTTCTTGGATCAGGGAGGAGTACTCTTATTGGTCTCATGCAGCTCAAAGGAAGGGATTCCTTCGCAGAGCAGGATAGAAATTAATTATGATTGACTTTCGATACACTGAGATATTTGGAAGTTTTGGTGGTTCACGTAAGGTTATAATTATGCTACCATGGTAGAGCGTTAAGGTTCAAGGGGCTGGCTCATTCTTTTTCTTTCGCTGTAGAGATCGTTCGGGGATGAACGATGGGTAAATTGGTATCTATTGTAATGACTTATTCAGTCATTATTAAAAGGCATCTCATTATAGGTGATCTATTCATGCGAATAACGAGATAGAAAGCTTCCGGATTGGGGAGTTATAAATTTTGGGCAAGACTAGTCTCGGATGAATTCAGAGCGAGGTAAGGTCTAGGGAAATCCAAGAAAGTATTAGGTAAAATTTCTAATATTGATCTAATTTTTCCATTAGCTAAGGCATTAGGGAGTCCGTAGGACTTTTCGGAAGTGAATTCGGGTGAGTAGAACTCTCGATATCAAAGTTGACATGAAAGGGTTGATTCAGAACATCAGGATCTCGAAGTATGTTGTAAAATGGGCAATTTTGGAGGATTTCCCGAGGTTTTGTCCTGTGTACCGCTATAGCGGTGACATTGTTCTACAACAATGACCGCTATAATAGATAAATTTCGCTGTAGCGGAAGTCAAGGCGGTTAACTCTGCTATAGAGGGTGGTTACCACTATGGCGATATTGCTATAGTGGGATTGGGACACTATAGCAAGACGACATGACAAGAAAACCAAAAATGGGTTTTACAATTTCATTCTCTCATCTTCAGTGTCAAGGAGGCGAGGGTTGCTCCAAAAACCCTCCTAGGCTGCTCTAAAGCTTGGGAGCAATAGGGAGGGGAGATTTTCGCTCAATGGGGTGAAAATCATGAATTCCAGGTCCGTTTTTTGCCAGGAATTGCCTCCACAAAGCTAGAAGTTCGTATTCAAACCTCTACAGCAGATGCTTGGTGTCCAGGTAGGCTAGGTTTAATTGAGCAGTTGTAGACCAGTATTTTCTTGCATATTATTATGTGGAATGACCGGAAGATTCATGCTTAGGCCTTTGGGCATGGAATCTGGAGGAATATTATATTTTTCTGGCTGGTTGATTGAATAGGGAATGATGGGGTCGGGGTGATGAGTTTTCATTACGAGTTTGTTTTACTTGTTAACTTGTGTGTGATTCTAGATTCTAAGGAACTAGATTATGGGTAGGTTAGGGGAACCAGAAATATTGTGAGGGAATAAGTTGCTAGGTCATAGCGGGTTCCTGGGAATACTTCAATTAAAGGAAATGGGATGAATAGGAAGGGTTTGAAGTCCTTTATGATAGTAAATGAATTCCCTAAGATGCGCTCACATTTCGAGAAGGGGGCCCGAAGTTGGGGTAAGCGATTATATGTGTTTAGAGGGTAAACCGGGAATTAGTCTTCGGATAGGATTTCTATGTTGGGGGTTATGAACCCGATTGTTGGGTAGGTGATGGTTATTGTTTTCCAAATGCAATGTGTGTAAATATAACTTTAGCTTAGTAATATATGTGCCTTGCATGTTTATGGAATGAAATTATGAATGTCTAAGTGTCCGGGTGTCGATCATGTGAAATAAACTTGGTTCTGTTGCTTGTTGGTTTTACAAGTTTGATATTGTTCATTTATTTTATTGATTGTTGGACTTTATGTGTTATTCGGTTGGCTCAGGTACCATGCCTGGTACGTAATACTTATCGTTCAGGTACCATGCCTTGTATAGGTTCTATATTGGTTGGATCGGATACCACACCTGGTGAGAGATACATATTGGTTGGCTTGGGTACAACACCTGGTATGGGATACATATTGGTTGGCTCAGGTACCACTCCAGGTATGGGATACTTGTTGGTTGGCTCGGGTACCACTCCTAGTACATGTTCTATAATGGTTGACTCGGGTACCATGCTTGGTACGAGTTTACTTATTGTTTATTACATATTGGTTTCTTGAGTGAACCAGGTTTATCTGTTAGCGATGTTCTTTATATTTTGGTTCCTTGAGTGAACCGGATTTATCTGTTATTGACGTTCTTTACATGTTGGTTCCTTGAGTGAATTGGGATTATCAGTTATTGATATTCTTTACAGGTTGGTTCCTTGAGTGAACTGGGTTTATCTGTTGTTGATGTTCTTTACATGTTGGGTTCCTGAGAGAGCCGAGATTTATTATTACTTGACATGTATATTAGTTCTTGAGGGCTGGGTTGGTATGCTTAAGTGATAAGGTGGCTTTTTCTATAAACCAGGGTCGTATGTTAAATGGCATAGATGATGTTCTAGGGATCCTTGGGAGGTCTGAGTAGTTTTCAAGTTGTGACATAATTATATGTGGTCTAGTTACTTGCACAGTGGGATATGACTTATAAGGTTGTTGAGTCCGGTTGTTGACTGGGGGTATTTTTTATAGTCACATGGACTTGGTTGTTTATATTGTTTGGTAATAATTGGTTAATGTCGTACCTTTGAAATAGCCAATTCGACAAGAGTGGCAGGCCGGCTAGTGGTGATGTCTGGGCTAGTTGGGCACAGGACTAAAGGTTGTGAGGCATTTTGCTTGACGGGTCCAAGATAGGTGATCTTGGGGGAAACTAAGGTTCCTAGGAAGTTAGGTTTGACTGGGTTAGTGAAACAAGGTTAGTATTTGGTGAGTGCCTGAACCGACGAAATACCAAGGGTAAGGAACCTTGGGGGTGGAATACGCAGAACTCTCTCGTAGCCTATTGTTTGGCTAAGGTCTAAGGGTCAAGGTGTTTGACTTAGGATCCTAACTTGAGTCAGGGTGGTAAATCAAGGTTTTGTAGGTTGCCTCTCAACTGGCTAGCAGGGGCGGGTAGTAAACCTGATTGTTGAGACTGGAACCACTGAGGTGCTTATAGTGGTTGGTAAGATGAGTGACTTGGGAAGTCCTAATGTGAAGTTTGACTTGGGAAGTCTAGTGTTAAGAGTGACTTGGGAAGTCTAGTGTAAGGTGTGACTTGGGAAGTCTTAGAGTTACGTGTGGCCTGAGAGGTCCTAGTGTTAAATGTGATTGTAGGAAAGTCCTAGGTGTTATGTTGGACCAGGATGGGATGGTATGGAGTCTTCCAGCTGCGGAGTTTGCAGCGGAGCAGAGTAGGAAGGCTTGAGAGTGGAGTGTACAAGGCTGTAGCGGTAATAGTATGGAGGTAGAGATGGATGAGGAAAGACAAGATTATTGTAACTTATTGCATATTTTCTCTTGATTTCTTATATGATGGTATGCGGTGGAGTTGGGTCGACCGATGATGCCTACTTGTATGTGTTGTTTATATTGATACTACTCTTGCTATACCTTTTTTGGGGTATAGTTTGGTTGCATGATCAGTGATATTTCTTAGGTACAGCACGATGGTGATCTCCAGCAGCTTCTACTCTTCATCTTCATAGTGGAAGTTGTGTCTTATTTTTATATGTGTATTTCTCATTAGAGCTCTTGTACCTGTTTAGACTAGTTCCTAGGGATGGTTGTAATCAAGTTTTGTAAAGGATTTTTGTTGTACTAAAGTTTTCAAATGTTTTCCCATGATTAAAAAGGATATTTTATCATGTTTTACTTTCAATTTCCACTTTGCCTGTTGGATCGGGTTGTAAGGGTTCTCCTATCTAGGTGCTACAGAGTAGGTGCTCGCACGGCCCGATAGTTGGGTCATGACATTGGAGAAATAGCTTGCACCCTAAAGCTGGTTGAACAAGTCATCAATCCTCGGAATGTGATACTTATTCTTGATTGTGACCTTGTTCAACTGACAGTAGTCGATACACATTCTGAGTAAACTATCTTTCTTATGCACGAAGAGGATAGGAGCACTCCATGGAGAGATGTTGGGTCTGATGAAGCCTTTATCTAGGAGATCCTTCAACTGATCCTTCAGTTCCTTAAGTTCAGCTGGAGCCATCCTATAGGGAGGAATGGATATGGGATGCGTATCTAGGAGAAGGTATATCCCAAAGTCAATCCCTCTTTCAGGAGGAACTCTGGGAAGATCCTTGAAAAACATATCTGGAAATTCGTATACTACAGGAACTGACTGGAGAGATGGGGTTTCGGACTCCGAATCCATAACCCAAACTATATGGTAGATATACCCTTTAGAAATCAATTTCCTTGCCTTGAGATAAGATATGAAACGAATCTTTGAGGATGGAGGACTACCCTGCCACTCTATGACATGCTCATTTGGAAACTTGAAGCTGACTACTCTGGTTTGACAATCAATAAAGGCATAACATGTATGTAAACAATCCATACCAAGAATAACATCAAAATCAATCATCTCCAACTCTACTAGATCGGCTGAAGTGACTCTATGAAGGACTGAGATAGGACAAATGTTGTAAACTCTCTTTCCTAGGACTGACTCACCAATGGGAGTGGAGACATAAAAGGGTTCTAAGAGTTGTTCAGGTCTGACTTCAAATTTACAAGCAACATAAGGGCTGACAAAAGACAAGGAAGCTCCGGGGTCTAACAAAGTATAAACATTGAAGGAGAAAACTCGTAATATACCGGTGACTACATCAGGTGAGTCCTCTTGATCCTGGCGAGATAACATGGAATAGAGACGGTTTTTGCACTACCCGCCACCAGTGCCAGAAATGGTACCCTGCTGAGTTGTACTACCTGTTGGAGCTGCTGAAGTATACTGTGTCCTGCCACCTCTATTTACCTTCTTGTTTGAAAGGAAATCCCTGATCCTATGACCAATCTGTCTGCACCTAAAGCATACACCAGAGCCATAAAGATACTCTCCGGGGTGACTCTTCCCACACTTGTTGCAAACAGGGTAGGGAGCCCCTTTTGCAACACTTCTCTGTGAATGAGAACCTGATCCTTTACCTGCCTGATCATGCCTAGGCCTGGGTGCCTGAGTAGGAGCACTAGCTGATGATGGTACTGTTCCTAATAACCTCTTTTGGAAAGAAGACCGGTGTCCACCTCTGGACCTCTGATGACTAAAATCTGAATTCTCTGTCCTTGCCCTCTTGTTTTCACTTTCCATTTCCTTCAATTTATCTTATTCAATGCACTGAGCATGTGTCATGAACCTGGAGATATCCATATCCCCTAATAAAATAGTTGTCATGCACTTCTTCTTCACCAAGTTGGATACCCTAAAAACAAACTTACTCATTTAATCCCTCAGCTCGGCAACCATAGAAGGAGCATACTTAGAAAGGTGAGTAAACTTCAACTCATGCTCTTTGACTGACATCGAACCTTGCCTCAAATTCGCAAACTCTTCAACCTTGGCCTCTCTCAACTCCCTAGGGAAGAACCTATCCAGAAATGCTCCCTCAAAGCACTCCCAAGTCACAGGAGTTGCATTCCTGCCCCTAGCATCCTTCCAATGAGTATACCAAATGTGAGCTACATCCTTGAGCAGATAAGAACATAGCACAACACCATCGGCATCGGTTACTTGCATCACCTCAAGAATCTTCATCACCTCATCAATGAAATTTTATAAGTCCTTCCTAACCTTCTACACTAAAAACTCTGGCGGGTTCATACAAATGAAATCTCTGACTCTGGCAGTGACTGTCCCACAATTTAGGTTGGTAGGAAGAGACGCTTGCTGATTAGGCTGGTTGGTCATCGCCTGAGCTAGCATTTGGATTGCACTTTTGAACACAATATTCATGACCTCGTGGTCCGGCACTGGAGGATTTGCATTACATGTGTTGGCTCTGTGAAGAGGCATGACTTGAAATGCATAAAGAATGGATTAGAGGGACAAATAGAGTCAAACTCTATCGCACGATATTAATCATGAAAGAAGTGAAGTTTTTCCTAAAACACCTCGTAGCCTCCCTCTCATAAGTTTGGAACGCTTCACACCCATTAAAGAGACTCTACTGAATGCGGCTTTCAGACATCCTAGAACTCGTGAACCTGATACTCTGATACCAAGTTTCTCATGCCTCGAGGCTACCTCCTGGATGTAACACGAAACATAAGACCACAAGTGGTTTCAAGCTAACCCTTGGCCTTAGCATGACTTACACAAAATATAATCAAAATGAGCAGAAGCTTAATAATAGGCAAAGAGCAAATCCATATATAAAGATAAAGCATAGGTCTAGGAGCAACAATCTGAAACATCAAAACACAGATTGTCTAACTATGTATGAGAAGCCTCTAAAACTAACATAATAAATTGCTAGGACAAGACCCCAGCTAACTCTAAGTACTAAATAAAAGTCAATAAGACAGCTAAACCCATAACTAGTCCTCAAAGGATGAGGACTTACCAACAGTGACTGTAAAACCTACGGTCTCTAGCCACGAGTCTGAGAATGAGCGCTAGAATATGCATCATGATAGGATGTAGCACAAGAAGTATGCATCAGTATTATAGGATATACTGAGTGTCATGACCCAAACCACCACGAGTGGCACCCATCCGAAACCCCAGGATGAGCGAACCAATATGCAACTTAACACTTAGCAAAACTAACAGCTCAAAACCAGTTTGCATTAAAAATAAAGAACTATCATTCACATCTAAACCAAAATTAATAATATCCTGCAGAAATTACCCCTACAAACTAAAATTCATCGTATCAAACTATCTACCAAATGTCTAGAAATGGGGATGCAACCCCAAAAATAAATAAGAGTTTAAGTTCGGAAACAGATGGACTATAACTAAAATGGGAAAAAAACAAGGTTGCCCGATAGAAGTAGCTCATCCTTGAAATCTGGAATTGCTAGGACTATATCTAAGGTTGCATAGGAACTGTCAAAAGATGTCCTATACTCGTAAAAAAAGCAAGTACAGAATCAGTACACAACCATCGTGTACTGGTAGGATCATCGGTCAGCTCGAACAAATAATATAGATACAATAAACCAAAACTGAGTAAAGTAGCACAAACATGTAGAAAAAACCGATAATGTAATTCCAGGCAACCAGCCTACCTTCTAACTTATCAACCATATGTAATAGGTTCAACAACCATCTAACAATGAACAATAATCATGACATTTACTCTTTTTTACATCACTCGGACAATCTAAGGTTCCCTAGACCAACACCTAAGTGTTAACATGCAATGCCCGGTCCACCCTACATTTAAGTGTAACAACCTGGCCTATCAAGGACCAGTATAATCAATCATAGATTCAACAATCAACTCGGTCCACTCATGGAACAATCATCAAATACAGTCAACAATGCATAATTAAAACCCATACCAGGCGTGGTACCTGAGCCAACAAATAAAGAACGTGTACCAGGCGTGGTACCCTAGCCAACTGATATAGAACCTATACTATGCATGGTACTCAAGCCAACTGATATAGAACCTATACCAGGCGTTTGGTGGAAAATTACTGAAAATTGCCTCCCTTCGCCTATGCCCTTCCCCAAAATGTTCTTCAGAAATTCTAAATGTTTTTGGGAAAGTTTCAACATTAATCTCGACAAAGTATGCTATAGTGGTCTGTACACCACTATAGCAGCACCGCCATAGTGGAACCAATCGCTATGGCGGTGCTAACTGACGTTGACTTCCGCATAGCAAAAATTTCTCCGCTATAGTGGTGGTCGCTGTAGCGCAGTGTCAACCGCTATGACGATTGACATGGGAAAGAAACTCAAAAAATCCATCAAAAGTTTCCATTTTACAACAGACCTTAAATCCTGACATTCCGAAACAACCCCTTCACGTCAACCTTGATACCGGGAGTTCTACTCACCCGAATTCACTTATAAAAAGTCCTCCAGACTCATTAAGGTCTTGGATAATGGAAAAATTAGCTCGACCTAAGATATTCTACCCAATCCTCATCCAGATTGCTCTAGACCATACCTCACTCAAAATTTGTTTGAGGCTAGCCTAGCCCAGAATTGTCATATTTCTAGTGGGATAAAAATAGCGCTTTCATAATTCGTATATCACTAGTCTCGATACCGCGTCTTATCCACTTTTTCCTTCTAACTCTCAAACTCGAAAGTTTTCTAACTCATAACTTGGCACGAATAAATTACCCATAACGACGGACCCGGTCATTACACTGAGTATGTGAACTTATGCAATGTCATGATAAAACATACTTGAAAACATAATTAAAATTGAGTTCATGCATAATTTGAATAAATCATAAGTATATATCATAATTTGAACATAAGTCATTAAACAATGATCCAAGCTTCAAAATAGAATATTATATAACTTAGTAGCTTAAAATCATTCTTGCGGGAGTTTCTCTTAACCGATAGTAAATCATGTTGAGCATCATGGAGTCTAGTGTCATACACTCACACTGAAAAAGGTTTTTCTAACTGGCCAAGGTTAGAACCATAAACATAAGGATCCTAAAATAATTCATAAGGGCAACATATGGTGGTAACGTAGTTTTGGACTTGTGTTATCTAGAACCCTCATCGCTCGGTGATAAATACTACTCCCAAAATAAATCATAGTGTTCACATAACATGTGACATATCTAGATGTCAAGTCTTATTCATAACCATAATGGCAAACACGGATGTCATACTACTCACGAACCTTATTTTGAAAAATAATCCATGAGCATTGATGGCATATCGGGATGTCATATCTTTCATAATAGATCATATCTTAAAGGCTTGGATGGAACTAGTCTAAATGCATAATCATGTAGAAATCCATAAATTTAGGAACTAAGCATGAAATTTCTTAAAATATATAAGGTCATGTTATCTAAACATGCCAATTTTCTTAAAGCAAGTCATGCATGAAAAATTAGATTAGGGTTATCCTCAAATCATGAGATAAGTAATTACTTGTAAAATCCCATGCAAAATTATGTAATTAGAATGAGGAATCATAGGAAAACATGAGGAAAACGAATTTGTAGAAACTCATATAATTGGGTAAGAACCCTAAATTGAAAAGTTCGTGAAATCGAATAAAAGCTTGGGGGTTTTGGGGATAAGGGTGAAAGGAATCCCCTAAACTTGAAGCTTTCTTAACTTAGAGCTTTAAGATGGAGGGCTAAGGAACCCTAGATCTTGGAGCTTGGGAGAGTTGAACTTTTTTTCTTCTCTTGGAACTTGATTGAGAGAATGGAAGAGAACTTAGGCTAAGTGGGAATAAAGCCCTTCTACTTTTACCCAAAACAACTTAACTTAGGAGTTAAAAGAGTGGGAATTATAAAAATACCCCTGGGAAATAAGCTTTAAAAACTGTTGAAGAAACTCAGCTTCAGGTTCCACAAACCCCATCTATGGCCCGTAGATGGAATCACGGCTCATGGTTTATGGACGTGGTTTTTGAGAAAAATGATAGGTTGTGGGTCTGATTTCCATGGATGGGCCATATGGCCCGTGGAACCATCCACGGTTTGTAGAACATGTCCATGGTTCCTGAGGGAATTGATGACCCTCAGGTCTGATTCCACGAGGGGAAACCATGGTCTATGGTTTGATCCACGACCTGTGGATCCTAGTCGTAGTTTCAGATCAGAGGATGAACTCTGCAGGTCTGCTTCCACGAGTCCTTTCCATGCTTGTGGTTCCATCCACGGCTCGTGGTCTGGGCCCGTGGATCTTGGGAACTACAGAAAATTTCAAAAATCTAAGTTAAAAAGTTGGTTTGAATTCTGGGGTGTTACATAGCCTCAGGAGGCAAAATATCAACAAGCGCATTCGAGTGACGATGCAAATTAAAGCCACAGAAGCCAAAGGCTTAAGAAGTTTCTGATTAGTCGTGTTGAGTATCCTAATTCCTAACATAGTAATTAGATCCCATAGTCGAACCGATGATAGAATTATTTTGGTCAATCATCTCCATGAAAGTTTTGATAACTAACGGTACCGATCGGATCCGTTTGACCTCTTCATGTGCACGTATATGTTCACGGTGGAGATTCTTTAGTTCGTCCTTCATGTATTCCTCTAGAATCTCGATGAACTCTAGTTGTTGTTATAGCGATTTCAAGCAGGCATAGAGGTCATCATCACTGTTTTTAGAGGGAACATCATCTGATGATGTCATGACCCAAACTGTTGTGAGTGGCACCTACCCAAAACTCCCGGATGAGTGAACCAATTCCCAATCCAACACCTAGTGAATCTAACAGTTCAAAACCAATTGCAATAAGATAAACTAACATTCATAGTCAAAATACTACTAAAATAAGATCCTGCTAAAATACATCCCTAGAATCTGAAAGTCGCAGTACCAAAACATCAATCAAATGTCTAGAGAACGGGGATGCAACCCTAAAAACAAGAGTTTAAGTCTTAAATAAGGGACTATAACTAAACGGGACAAAAACAAGGTAGCCCAGAAGAAGCAGATCAACCTTGAAATTTGAAATTGTTGGGACTACAATAAAGGTCGCGTAGAAGCCACCGGAAGATGTCCTATACTCACAAAAAGAAAGCAAGTGCAGAATCAGTATACAACCACAGTATACTGGTAGGATCATCGGCCAACTCTAATAAAAAATATATAAACAATAAACTATAACTGAGTAAAGCAGTACATATATATAACAACAGACAGTAATATAATTCCAGACTCTCAGTTTACCTTCTAACTTATCAACCATATGAAAACAGGTTCAATAATTATTAAGACAATGAACAATAACAATAATACTTACCCTTTTTACGTCACCCGGACCAACTAAGGACCCCCAGACCAACACCAAAGTATTAACATGAAATGCCAAGCCCTCCCAAGGGCCAACCTCACATTTAAGTACAGTTACCCGGCCTTTCATGGACCAATATGCAATAATTATAGTTTCAACAATCAACTCGGTCTACTCATGGAACCATAACACACAATAAACAATGTATATTTAAACACGTACCAGGCGTGGTACCCGAGCCAACTGATAATGAACTTGTACCAGGCGTGGTACCCAAGCCAACTGTTAGTATCCAAGTGTGGTACCCAAGCCAACCGAATGTCACACAAAATCCAACAATCAATAATTAAATGAACAGCAACATACTTGTAACACCAACAAGCAACAAAACCAAGTTCATTTCACATAATTGACAACCAGACACTTAGACATTCATAAACTCATTCCCTAAACATGGAAGACACATACATTACTAAGTTAAAGTTACATGCATACATATTGCATTTGGAAAATAATACCATCACCTACCTCGAAAAACTTGAAAACTCTATTGGGCCAGAGCTTTCCCATTTTCTGAAGCCTTTGCTTGTTCTTGGTCTAACAATGATTACAACACACCATAATCAATCCAATGGCCTAAAAATACCTGGATTATAAACAAATCCTAATCCCCAGGCCAAACCATAATCATTCCACCCATCCTAGGACTTTCCCACCATTAATTCACCTAAAAACTACCATTTAAAGGTTACATTAAGCAAATAACAGTGATTTAATCATGAATGAGCGATAATGAACATAACCCAAGAAATACACAACCTGGAATCCCCTTTTTCCTCAGATTCTACATTTTTAGGTTAACCTAAACCTTCCTCCAAGCCCTTAGTTAATGATTCTACTGCGTAGGAATCATAGTACTAAGTTAAGGGAGCGAAATCCTTACCTCTAGGATGAAATTTGGTGGAAAACTACCTTGGAATCGCCAAAATCGCCTCTGCCCTTCCCCAAAACGTTCTTGAAAAATTCTAAACATTTTTGGAGAATTTTATGCATTTACCCTGACTTATTCCACTATAGCAGTCCGTACATCACTATAACAGTGCCGCTATAGTGGAACCAACTGTTGTGGCAGTGCTGACCAGCGTTGACTTCCGTTATAGCGGGAATTTCTCCGGTATAGTGTAAGTCGTTATAGCATAGTGTCAACCTCTATAGCGGTATAAAAGTTGAAATGGGACAAAAACTCGTAAAATCCCCCAAAAGTGCCCATTTGACAACACACTTCAAATCCTTACATTTTAAAACAACCCCTTCACATCAACTTTGATACCGGTAGTTTTACTCACCCGAATTCACTTCTGAAATGTCCCTTGGACTCCTTAATATCTTAGCTAATGGAAAAACTAGCTCAACATAAGGTATATCACCCAATTCTTACCCGTATTATCCTAGACAATACCTCACTTAGAATCTATCTGAGACTAGCCTAACCCTAATTTTCCAACTCCCAAACCTGAAAGTTTTCTAACCCAATTAGCACAAAAAGTTCACCCATAACGATAGAACAGGTCATTAAATTAGATATCAATTTACCCATCATTCATCCCTAAATGATCAAACCCAAAAAAAGATGATTTAAAAAGGGAGAAAGTGTAGTACCTGAATCCTCAAATGAGTGAGGGTACTTGCCCCGCATGTTCTTCTCGATTTCACAAGTGGCTTACTCAACCGAATGATGCTTCCATTGAACTTTCACCAACCTGACCTCCTTTATCCTTAATTTCTGAACATCCCAATCAAGAATTGCAACCGGCTCCTCTTTATATTGAAGGTCCTTGTCTAGAAAAATGGAATCCCATTTGATAATATATTCCCCATCCCCATGATATCGCTTCAGCATGGATACGTGCAAGATTGGATGGACTTCGGATAAACTGGGTGGCAGTTGTAACCTATAAGCCACTGGCCCTACATTCTCGAGAACCTCAAATAGACTGATGTACCGAGGGCTAAGCTTGCCCTTCTTGCCAAATTTCATTATCCCCTTTATTGGTGACACCTTCAACAATGCCTGTTCACCAACCTAGAATTCCATGTCCCTTACCTTGTGATCTGCATACTCTTTCTTCCTGCTTTGGGCTGCTAGCAACTTTGTTTGGATACCCCTTACTTTTTCCTGAGCTTCCGCACCAAGTCCATGCCCAAAGGTTTCACATTGCCTGCCTCAAACCACCTTATGGGTGATCTACATCCTCTCTCATAAGTGCCTGAAAAGGTGCCATGTCAATACTGGCATGATAGCTATTGTTGTATGAGAACTCATACAACGGTAGAAACGGGTACCAATGACCCCCAAAATCAATCACACATGCTCTCAGCAGGTCCTCTAATACCTGAATGGTCCTCTCTGACTAATCGTCTGTCTGAGAATGAAATAATGTGCTGAAAGTGAGTTAGGTGCCCAACTCTTCATGAAACTTACCCCAGAACTTGGAAATAAACTGCCTACCCCTATTTAAAATGATAGAGAGTGGCACCCAATGCAACCTCACAATTTCCTTAATATCGATCTTAGCCAACAGTTGTGAGTTATAATCCACCCTGACCAGAATAAAATGAGCTAATTTGGTCAGCCTGTCCAAGATGACCCAAATTGAGTCATACTTCCCCAAGGTCTTAGGAAGCCCCACCATAAAATCCATGGCTATCTTTTCCCACTTCCACTCGGGGATGGGCATTCTCTGAAGCAATCCTGCAGGCCTTTGGTTCTCATATTTAACCTGCTGACATTTCTGACACTTAGAAACATAGTCAGCTATGTCCCTTTTCATCCCAGGCCACCAATAAAGTCACCTCAAGTCTCAGTACATTTTGGTTACTCCCGAATGAACTGAATACCTCAAACCATGAGCCTCTACCAATATATTCTGAATTAGGTCATCAACTCGAGGGACACGAATCTTCCCTTTGAAACTCATCACCCCGCTAGTGTCCAACGCGGCATCCCCAGACTCTCTGAATACTACCTTACTCTGAAACTTATTCAATTGTGCATCCTGAAACTATTTGGCTTTAATTTCCTCTATTAACGTGGGTTTAACCTCAATACTGGCCAACACCCCACCCTATTCAGGGATTCCCAACTACATGAATTTAGATTCTAGTACCCAAATAACCCTAGCCAAGGGTCGTTTGGATACCTCCAAGCAAGCCAAACTGCCCATGCTAACCACTTTTTGGCTCAATGCGTCTGCCACCATATTAGCCTTGCCCGGATGATACTAGATGGTCACATCGTAATCCTTCAACAACTACATCCACCTTCTCTGCCTCATGTTCAAATCCTTCTGAGTAAACAAATGTTGTAGGCTGCGATGATCCATGAACACTTCACACTTGACACCATAAAGGTAGTGTCTCCAAATCTTTAGTGCAAAGACCATCGTTGTTAACTCCAGGTCGTAGGTTGGATAATTTTTCTCATGGGGCTTCAACTGCCTTGAAGCATAAGTTATAACATTCCTCTCCTGCATCAACACAGCACCCAAACCCGAATGTGAAGCATCACAATACACAATGAAATCCTTACCTTCAACCGGCAATGATAGGATGGGAGCGGTGGTAAAAAGTGTCTTGAGCTTTTGGAAGCTCTCCTCACACATGTCGGACCACACAAATGGTACCTCCTTTTGAGTCAACCTTATCAAATAAGTAGCATTGGATGCAAAGTCCTTGACAAACCTGCGGTAGTAGCCTGCAAGCCCCATAAAATTCTAATCTCGGTCACCGAGCTAGGCCAAACCCATCTCTTAACTGCTTCAATCTTTTAGGGATCCACCATCACCCCATTTTATGATACACATGCGCTAAGAAGGAAGCAAAAGTCAACCAAAATTTACACTTGGAAAACTTGGCATATAATTTTTGGAGCCTCAAAATATCCAAAACAATGCGAAGTTGCTCAGCATGCTCCTCCTTACTTTTGGAGTAAATCAGAATATCATATATAAACACAATGACAAACGAATCCAGATACAATTTGAAAACCCCATTCATCAAGCTCATTAATACCTTCGGTGCATTGGTCAACCCAAATGACATCACCAAGAACTCATGATGCCCATACCAAGTTCGGAATGCCATCTTAGGGATGTCCTTAAGCCTAATTTTTAACTGATGGTACCCTGACCTTAAGACAATTTTTGAAAATATAGATGCACCCTGCAGCTGGTCAAAGAGGTCATCTATGTGGGGTAAAGGATATTTGTTTCGGATTGTAACCTTGTTTAGTTGCTTGTAGTCTATACACATCCTCATACTACCATCATTCTTTTTTACAAACAAAACTGGAGCACCCCAAGGTGAAGCACTGAATGAATAAAACCTTTATCTAACAGTTCCTGAAGCTGAGTCTTAAGTTCCCTCAACTCTGCCAGAGCCATACGATAAGGAGGAATATATATTGGGCAAGTGCCCTGCTCCAAGTCTATGCAAAGTCAATGTCTCTATCCAGAGGCATGCCAGGCAAATCCGCCAGAAACACCTCCTGAAACCCAGAAACTACCGGAACTGACTCAATCAAAAGGGCTCCACACTAACATTTCGCAAATGTGCTAAGAAGGCCAAACAACCCCTTCCCACTCTAGCCCCAGCAAAGGATATAATTTTTGCCGGCTTAGGCCTGTACACACCTTTCCACTCTAGTGTATCCTTACCCGAAATCTCTAGAGTCACTGTCTTAGCATTATAATTCAGTACAGCATGATATGAAGATAGCCAGGTCATACCCAAAATAACATCAAAGTCTAGCATGTCCAGAATAACCTAATCTACCCAAGTCTAAAATCCCATAAAAACCACAGAGCGAGTACGATATACATGGGTTACTATCACAGACTCCCATACCGGGGTAGAAACATGAATAGGAATCAAGGACATCATATACCAAATCCAGACCCAAAGCAAATTTCACAGAAATATATGAATAAGTAGAACCTGGGTCAAACAGTACAGAGGCCATCATGTCGAAGACTAGAATTGTACTTGTGATCACAGCATCTGACGCCTCAACCTCAGACTTTCCTGGGAATGCATAACAATAAGCACGGTCATCAATTCAGGCAACTTCTTTGGCTGGCTGCGCCACTCTCCTACCCATGCCACCATTTCCTCTATTTCCCCAAACTCCTTGAAAGTTACCACACCCACTCTGTGGATGACCCCTGGCATAGCCACTTCCACCTGTCGGAACCACAGCCTTAGAATGTTGCTGAGTCTGATTACCTGCATGTATGTGGGGGAACTACCTCTTAAAGTGACCCAGATCGTCATAATGAAAGCATTTGTGGTCAAGAGTAGGCCTGCTAGTAGAAGTATAAGAAGCCCTCTGGCCTCTATGAGCTAAAAACTGCTGACTGGCTCCCGGACGACCACCTGTAGAAGTTGGCAGGGCTGACTGAATAGGACGAGCAGAATACACTTGTTGGTTGTGACCCTTGGAGTATGAACCACTGAAATTACCTTTATTTCGGGACTTCTTGGCTAACACCTTAGCCTGCCCAACCTACCTGAACCCCTCCAGTTTCTTCACATAATCTGTCACCTCATTAAAACTTTTTCCTGCTGAGGTCATCTGCACAGATAACACTTGCAACTCAGTATTCAAGCCCTTCATATATAGACGAATCCTCTCCTCCTTAGTACCCAGAAGTTGAGTAGCATAACGTGACAAGGCATGAAATTTGGCCTCATATGCTGAAACCAACATGTTACCCTACTCAAGAGCCAGAAACTCATCCTTTTTACGATCTCTCAAGGTGCGAGGCACATACTTCTCCAAGAACAGAGCATGAAACTGTGCCCAAGTCATTGGAGGCAAAGCTTATGGGCGACATTCTACATGAGCTCTCCACCATCGCTTGGCATCACCCTAAAGCTGAAAAGTGATAAACTCTACCCCATGCTGCTGCATAATGCCAAGCTTATTCAGCTTCTCATAACAATCTAGAATGAACTCAAAAGCATCCTCTTTCTCTGTACACTAAAATTTCAGAGGTTTCAGCTTCAATAATTCGATCACCATCTGATGTTCATTCCCAGTCATAATAGGACCTAGCATCAGACGGAAAAAGTCATCAGTACCCGACGCTGCATCCATCCTAGGAGCCGCTGCAACTGTTGGCTGAGTGCTTGGAACCTGATCTGATGTACCAGTGGGAGTGGCTCCAGCACCTGCTAGTCCATTCAGAAAAGCCCATACTTGTTGAAATGTCTAGGGCGATATAGGGTAAAGCCTGCACCTCCAGCCAGTGTCACCGCCTCTTGGTCGGCACCCTCCTCAAGAACATCCTCGACTTCCTCCTCGACAGGATCCTAGGGTGGGGGAGGGGTCGCCTCTCTTGGTTCAGCAGTTGCTTGAGCTTCACCCCCAGCGGGTGCTGCTCTTCCTATGTCTCTGCCTCTGCCCCTGCCCCTTCCCCTACCCCTTTCTCACCCCCTGGCTGCTGGTTCCACCATCAAAATGGCTGCTCTCACTCTGTTGTGCCTTGTGTTAACCATCTGCGAAAAAAAGAGTGAAAGAGGTTAGATACCAATTTATATCATCAGATACCAATTGGAATCAAGTTATAGCACGAAGGAAGAAAGAAGATATAGTTTCCTAAAGTCGTATAACCTCTCGAAGAAAAGTACAGACGTCTCTGTACCGTTTTGCAAGACTCTACTAGACTCATTTTGGTACGATGAGATTAACAAACCTAGGACTCTGATACCATCTTTGTCATGACCTAAACCGCTGCGAGTGGCACCCACCCAAAAACCCCAGATGAGCGAACCAATTCCCAATCTAACACTTAGTGGATCTAAAATCTCAAAACCAATTGCAATAAGATAAACTAACATTCATAGTCAAAATACTGCTAAAATAAGATCCTGCGAAAATACACCCCTAGAATTTGAAAGTCGCAGTACCAAAACATCTATCAAATATCTAGAGAATGGGGATGTAACCCCAAAAACAAGAGTTTAAGTCTGAAACAAGGGACTATAACTAAACAGGACAAAAACAAGGTAGCCCGGAAGAAGCAGCTCACCCTTGAAATCTAGAATCATTGAGACTACAACTGAGGTCGCGTAGCAGCTACCGGAAGATGTCCTGTACTCATTAAAAGAAAGCAAATGTAGAATCAGTACACAATCACAGTGTACTAGTAGGATCATCGGTCAGCTCCAATAAGTAATATATAAACAATAAACTATAACCGAGTAAAGTAGTACATACATGTAACAGCAGCCAGTAATATAATTCCAAACTCTCAGTCTGCCTTCTAACTTATAAACCATATGAAAGTAGGTTCAATAATCATTTAAACAATTAACAATAACAATAATACTTACTCTTTTTACGTCACCCGGACCAACTAAGGACCCCTAGACCAACACCTAAGTGTTAACATGCAATGCCCGGCCCACCGAAGGGCCAACCCCACATTTAAGTACAGCTATTCGTCCTCCCATGGACCAATATGCAACAATTATAGTTTCAGCAATCAACCCAATCCACTCATGGAACTATTAAACACGCAATCAACAATGTATATTTAAACCCATACCAGGCGTAGTACCCGAGCCAACTGATATAAAACTTGTACAAGGAGTGGTACCCGAGACAACTATTAGTATCTCGTAGCAGACATGGTATCTGATGCAATCGAATATCACACAAAATCTAACAATCAATAATTAAATAAACAGCAACACACTTGTAACACCAACAAGCAACAAAACCAAGTCCATTTCACATCATTGACACCCGAACGCTTAGACATTCATAAACTCAATCCCTAAACATGCAAGACACATACATTACTAAGTTAAAGTTACATGCATACATATTGCATTTGGAAAACAATACCTTCACCTACCTCAAAAAGTTTGAAAACTCTATTGGGCCCGAGCCTTCTCATTTTCCGAACCCTTCATTTGTTCTTAGTCTAACAATGATTATAACACACCATAATCAGTCCAATGACCTAAAATTACCCGAATTATACATAAATCCTAATTTCCAGGCCAAATCATAATCATTCCACCAATCCCAGGGCTTTCCCATCATTAATTTACCTAAAAACTACCATTTAAGGGTTACATTAAGAAAATAATGGTGATTTAATCATGAATGAGCGATAGTAAACATAAACCAAGAATTACACAACCAAGAATCCCCTTTTCCCCGGATTCTATATTTTTATGTTAACTCAAACCTTTTCTCAAGCCTGCAGTTAACGATTACTATGTAAGAATCATTGTACTAAGTTAGGGGAGCGAAATCCTTATCTCTAGGACGAAATTTGGTGGAAAACTGCCTTGGAATCGTCAAAATTGCCTCTGGCCTTCCCCAAAATGTTCTAGAGAAATTCTGAACGTTTTTTAGAAAGTTTCTGCATTTACCTTGATTTATTCCACTATAGCGGTCCATACACCGCTATAGCAGCACCGCCATAGCAGAACCGACCGTTATGGCGGTGATGATCAGCGTTGACTTCTACTATAGCAGAAATTTCTCCACTATAGTGGAAGCTGTTGTAGCGTAGTGTCAACCGCTATTGTAGTTGACACGGGATGGAAACTCAAAAAATCCCCCAAAAGTGCCCATTCTACAACACATTTCAAATTCTGACGTTCCGAAATAACCCCTTCATGTCAACTTTGATATCGGGAGTTCTACTCACCCGAATTTACTTCTGAAAAGTTTTTTCGACTCCTTAATATATTAGCTAACAGAAAAACTAGCTCAACATAAGGTATATCACTCAATCCTCACCTGGATTGTCTTAGACAATACCTCACTCAGAATCCGTCCGAGACTAGCCTAGCCCAAATTTTCCAACTCCCAAATCCGAAAGTTTTTTAATCCAAAATTTAGCACGAAAGGTTCACCCATAATGACGGAATAAGTCGTTACAGATGATGAGTTGGGTCGGGTTGTTAGTGGCTCCAGAAAGGGTTTTGCATCGAGAACCATGGGCGTTGCCTTTGTTGGAAAAGGAAAAAGAGCTTTGGGAGTTCCAATTCTATTACTACAAATTAAAGAATTTTCCACAAATTATTTTTGTCACAAAAGTTACAAAACGTAGCTATAAATTCATTTTGAGATTCTAAAACAATTGCTAAGTTACATATAAAATACATTTTATAATTTTGAAAATAGTCATAATATACATTTTTTTAAGACAACATCATGTATGAATCCAAAGCAACATTGTTTTCTCCTGTTTCTCCTTCTACGGTCTTTAACTGTATCTTAGCTTAATCATCCGTCTTTATTTATCACTTATATGCTTTAATTCCACTAATATGCCTGTCAATAATAATAAACTATTTTAGCACAAAAAAAATGAGGACCAACTGATTATATGTGCAAGTGTGTGTATATAGAATTTTAAGGAAAAAAATTACATCTTACTAAAAGTTTTAACATATAAAAACAAGAAAATAACCGAAGCAACCAAAGAAGTAAATAAACCTGTAAAGTTTTTAAACTTTTTAAAACATGTAGATATAGATCTCAAATTTCAATATCAATTCTAAAATCCACATGCACAAGCAAAAAATCTATGGTTATATCATTTGACTATTGCAATATTTTATTTATAACTTGATGCAAAAATATTTATTTAGCCACAATATTTTATTTTAAATAATTTATTATATCTAAAAGGTTATTATTACTACAATAAGTTTTAACTCATGGCAAAAATTAATAATTAGCTACAAAATTTTATCATAACAAAAAGGACATAGCTATATCATTTAACTATTGCCACAATTTTTTACAACTTCAAGCAAAAATAGTTGTTTAGCTATAATATTTTGTTTCACATAGTTTATTGTGGCTAAAAGGCTATTATTGCTACAATAACTTTTATTGTGTGGCAAAAACTTATGACCAGGTACAAAATTTTATTGTAGCAATAAAGTTGTAGCTATTTAGGCAATTATTGTCACGATTATTAGTAATTGTAGCAAAAATGAGAATTTAGCTTTGTCAGCTTGATCTTCGTAGCTAAGAAATTTTATAAATTTATAAATAGTAAGGGAATTCAAATTTTTATGACTATTACTAGGTATTAGCTACGATTTTTAAATTCATAGCTTAGATTTCATATAGCTATAGATACATTTGTTATAGTGCTTATGATAACGTAGTCCAATGGACAAATTATGAAGTCTATTGAGCTAAAGTGGACGATGCGTGTTATGGGTTTGAATTGGTATCAAAGTCGAACTCTCCCTCAATAAGGTAGTAGGGAAAAGTCCAGCAAGAACGTTGAGTCTCCAAGGGGAGGTATGTGATGCTCATGATGTACATAAGGAGGGCCGATAAGAAGGATACTTGTAAAAAGGGGTACGCATAACACTAGGCGAATAGCATATTAGAATGAGAGAAGAGAGTGAAAAGTTTTAATTATAATTAAAGTATATCACAGAAGTTCACATTTTACACATGCTACTGAGTTTGAAGATAATGTAGACAAAAAAAACAAATCTGTGAAATCTATTAAACCAAAATGAAACAATATGTACCATGCACTTGAACTGTAACATCATTCCTACATAAGAAAGAGCAACTGAGAAGCTGACGATGATATAGAAGGTATCTTTTGGGATTTTCTTTCTGCCCAAAAAACTTCTTGTAACTACTCCTCTGTCCAAATCCATCTTCTAGCAACCTTACATGTACTCCCTATTTAAATACAAGTGACCACATTCTACTGAGGAAATTTATGTCCTGCATCAAATTCAACCCAACTTTATGTTAAAATAATTATGGGTAGTATGGTTATTTGTTAGGAGGTGATTGATTCATGTATTAAATTTTTTATAATTTATGTCATGCTTTGTAATATTTATTTATTTTTCTATATATAAAATTAAATACACCAAATACAGTGTTTGATAAGTAATATTAGAATATCGCATAACTAATATATGTCTAAGTTATAAGGGAACATATATATTATTTTATGGAGAACAGAAGATAAAAAAGAGTTCAGGGTCAAAAATACACTTAGAATTTTGACATAGTGTTGAAAAATAATAGAAGAGTCAGATACATTCATCTTGTGATTCCAGAGAGAAATTTGTTGATTCCTAATGTTTATTTGAAATAGTTGTCTCATGTCTCTGTTATTTTACTATTATTAACTTATCATTAACTAGTTATAAATCGAAAAATCGAATCAAACTCACAAGAATTGAACTGATGATTTTTATTTTATTTTATTTGGTTTCGTTTTAGAAATTTAAAAACTGACTAAATTGGTTTGATTTTGATTTTAATCAAAAACCGATACAAACCTACCATGAACACCCCTAGTGTCAATGTCATAACATATTTTTAATTATTTAAATAAATATTGCATTTGTTTTAACGTCAACTACTATATTTCAATAATTATTCTTTTTGTATTTTTTTTATTGATCAATATGATATGCACGTATAATGAACGTACACTAAACTAGTTAAATTTAAAAGTGTGCGTTGGTAATGGTTGAGTCCGTTAATTCCAACAAATTCCTAAAGATATTATAAGTTAACGTTTGGCCATAGATTTCCAAATATTTTTGACAAATAATATTTGAGTTTAGATTTGGGTGAAATCTCACCATGTGTTTGGCCATAGTTTTTGAGAAAAATATTTGTCTTTTTTAAGAAATAATGATTTATACCTATAAGTTTTAAAAACTATTAAAAGTATTCATAACTTTGTATTATCATTTTATAATGAACATATTCCATGTGAAAAATTAAACTCATAAATTATAAGCTCCAACCTACTTATAAACAATTTCACACATCAGTGAAAGAGCTACCGAAGTTTTCTTAGCTCACAAAGGAGCATCCAATTGTTTTATTTACATTACTTTTAACAAGTATTATGTAATAATACTATTATATACTTGAGTCAACTAACAAAGTTTAATAATGGGGTTGGTTGGTAAATAGATATTAGTTAGAATTAATAAACAGTGGGGTATTTTTATAAAATATAAAAATTTGAGGTAAAGTTTAAATTTTTAAAAGTTCCCAAATAATAGAATTTGGCTCAAATACTAATTTTTTCTTGTATTTGAAAATTTGAATTATTTGCTAAAAATATTTGCCAAAATAATGACAAATTGTATGACCAAACATCATTTGCCAAGTTTTTTTTCCAAATAATACTTGAAAAATCTATGAACAAACGGGTCCTAAATACCAATATCTTCTCCAAAATGAATATTAATTAGAATTAATTGTCTCTTACTGCTCACTATAAATCACAAACTTTGTTCTTGAGAGAAAATCGAGTTAATTATTTAAAAATCAAATTTTATTGGCTTTGTAAAATTCTAGAGGAATTCTACCACAATTCCTGTAGCAACTAAATAGGAGGCTTAAATTCATTAATAACAATGAATACATTATTTTCTACTTTCTATGTCACAATCCTTATAGTGATTTTTAATTTTTGATGTATTTTTACCATTTTAATCTTCTTCATATTTGTATTAAGGTATTCGTGGTTTGCGAGAATAGGTGGCATGGTTCCCCAGATGGTTGGTTGAGAATTATGTAAGTTTCTCATTTTAAAAGGTTGAAAAGCTGATGTGATTGACTTTAGTCAACATCCGTAGAAGTTGAGCTCGTATCAAAATTCTATCAGCGCCATCAGCTCCGGAACGTCATTTTTAAATTAGTGGAACTATTGGTTCGGATCCGGAGATATTTGGATGAGTTTTGAAAGAGTTTTTGAGTTTTGCAAGTTGAAAACTTAAGAGAGTTGACCAAAGTCAACATTTGAGGTTAGAAAGGTCATTTCTGAGTTTTGATGATTCCACTAGGTCCGAAGGATTACTTTTGGTCTAGTTGAAGGTTTGGTTCAGTTCCCGAGATTTTTGAATAAGTTTTGAGTCGTTATTTGAAAATTTGAAGATTTCTAAGTTAAGAGTTGACTTCGGTCAACATTTGGTAAGATGACTTCGCTTGGGTGTTTTGATGATTCCATCAGGTCCAGAATATATTTTTCAAGTGGTTTGCACTATTGGTTCAGGTCTCGAAGCATTCGAATGCGTTTTGGGTAGTTGGTTGAAAATTTGAAAGTTTTGACCTAGAGTTGACTTGGGTCAACATTCATGGATAATGACCTTCATTGGAAAATTTGATAATTTCATTGAGTCTAAAATATTATTTTCAATCTAGTAGCATATTTGATTTGTGTTTGGAAGATTTTGGATGAGTTTCGAGTGAATTTTTAAATATTTTGAGTGCTTTAGCCTTGTTTAAGCAAAATCTGTCGATTAAATGATCCGTTTTTAGTTCTAAAGATCAAAAAAATATTTCGAGACTTCTAAAATTTTGAGCATGAATTATAGGACTAATCTGAAAAGTTTAGTGTCATTTCAATAAGTCGAGATCGAGTTGTTATTCCGGAACATGAAATAATTTTTTAACAAGTAAAAATAATATATGACTAGGCAAATGAATGTGAAATGAAGTTATGATTGAATGAGTAAGTCCGTATCATTATTTAGGATCTATTGGAAAAAGAATCGGGGTATTTTACTATCGTATGAGGGTTACGACCTTTTTAATGAAAAATTAAGTTGTTGGTGCGATTTTCTAGTGCATATAATGATATAAAAAGCTGGTGCAGATTTTCTGCACAGTATTTCTAAATCTCAAACTATGCTATTTGGTATTTTTGAGCATTATTGGAGTTCTGGAGCTTTAAATTAAGTGATTTTTGTGACTTTTTTCTCAGTTTAACAAAGGGGTAAGAATCGAATCCTTCTTTTGGTATTATTCAATAATTTCTTCGGTGAGTTTTTATTTTTATCTGTGGG
Organism: Jaltomata sinuosa; assembly: GCA_003996215.1. Classification (NCBI taxonomy): domain Eukaryota; kingdom Viridiplantae; phylum Streptophyta; class Magnoliopsida; order Solanales; family Solanaceae; genus Jaltomata; species Jaltomata sinuosa. Next base: position 178,720 of record QJPP01001040.1, on the reverse strand, counting down.
TTTGTTGAATTTCTTTTTAGGTCTTTTATGATTTGAACTCGATTTTTGATGAAATTATATATCTAAAGTCCGTGTAGTATGGGTAAACTGATTTCGGCATAAATTTATCTAATTTTTTTATTTTAAACTGCATTTAAACTTAGCAATTTGGGGGTTTTCTGCTAAAGTTAAAGAATGATATTTTGATAATTCCAAGATCGATTTAACTTTATTTTCAATGAAATTTTATATTTGAACTCCTTAAATTATGAGTAATATGATTTTCAAATAAAATTTTAATTTTTCTCTTATGGGTTCAGGATTGACTTTTTGGACCTATTTTAGAACTTTAGCAATATGAGTATCATTAGACTCATGCTTACGTGTAGAACTTGTTCTTGATAGAGTGATTGCATTTGGAGACTCTTTGTAAAGGAAATGCTCAGGTGTGATTTTGTAGAGTTTGCAGTTCGGCTTCGAGGTAGGTTATAGCTTAACTTTCTTCATACTTTGCTTGAGTGGGGATTTATCGTATAAAGTATGCTATGGGATGGGTGACTTAGTTGTTATAATAGAATTGAGTTAATTTTGTGTTATTGTGATGCCTGCGTGGGGGCTTGTGTTAATTATGACAATAAATGAGATGATTTATCATTGTGATGCCCAATTGGAGGTTTACATTATTTTCGTGATATGGGACTTGGATCCCTAATTTGATATTGAGGCTTATATTGTGTTGGATGACAAAGGACATAGATTCCTGAATTGATATGGACATAGATTTCTGGATTGACATTGAGGCTCGTAGCTTGTGTTTATTGATTCGTTGTGGTTCTGAGATTTGAGACATATTAGTTATTTCTGGCTTACTTTTACTTTTGTTTTCATGCTTATTCATTCATCTCATGGTACATGAAGATAATAAATTTGAAAAAAATACTGATTTTAATCTCAGTTCGAGTCCAAGTAATTAATACTGATTTTAGTCTCGATTCGAGTATGGGTAATTAATATTTATTTTAGTCTCAATTCAAGTCCGGACAATACTTACTGAAATCCTGATTCAAGTTCGGGTAATTGATATTAATTTTAGTCTCAGTTTGAGTTCGGACATGACACTTGAAAGTTTCAGTTTGAGTTCGAACATGATACTTGGAAGTCTCGATTTGAGTTTGGGCATGATATATGAATCTCGTGAATTCTTCATGGGTCCTATCCTGGATCTATATATGCTCGAAAAGTGTATATCGGTATGCATTGATCATTGCATTTCATCCCATGTCATTGCATTGCGTTGCATTATCATTTGAATCGTTGTTTTGATTGAGATATACTGTGGTATTATTATTGTTGTTGAATTGCTGAGACTTTTCTGCGTGCAAGATTATGTTAGTATTCTTTACTCGATAGAGTAATTGCTTAAGCTCAGTCGGCCTATGATGCATACTGAATACAAGTGGACCATACTCACCCCTACGTTCTTGCATCCTTCCGATACAAATCCAAGTACAAGTGGAACACGTGGTTCAAGTTCGTGCTTTTGGGTATTTTTGAAGCTTTGGTGAGCTCCTATATTCGGAGACTGCCCCGGCTTCCTCTACCACTTATCTATGTTTTTTTTATTTTCTTAAACAGTATTGTAGTATTTGATTAGGACATTTTATACTTAGAGTCGCTCCTGTATTCATGACAATTGAGTCTTGAGATATTTTTGGAGTCTACTATTTGGTTATCTTTTGATTATCGTTGATTTGAGTTATTATTGAATATTCGTTGTGTTATTTCGCTATTTGTCTTATTTTAAGTTTCTTGTTTTTTGTCGAGCTAGGCTTACCTACCATCGTTGGGTTGGGGTAGGTGCCATCACAACTCTCGAAATTTTGGGTCATGACACTCTCCGAATTACTTTACTTGTCATCCTTATTTAGATAGATCAAAATAGTTGTCATTTTAAAAAATTAAGATATAACTGAGTATATTCTTTTGATTTTGCCTTTAGTAATAATTATTCTTGAAAGTAATAAACACTAACTAATTAGCAGTTTAGCACATAAAATCTAAGTAAAGAGCACATACACATATTTCAATATTATGACTGCTTAGACTAACTCTTTTGTTATGTATTGAAGAGAGATTAAATAGAAAATATTTATTGAAGAGAGATTAAATAGAAAATATTTATTGAAGATAGATTAAATAGAAAATATTTATTGAAGAGAGATTAATATTTTAAATAATTATAAATAATAAATAAGAATATAATAGTCAAAACATATAATTTTTTTAAAAATATGATAAGTAAAGTAGTGTGGAATGAGTAATACTTTAGAATACCTTTTGTTTGTTTGGCCCCATGTTTTAGCTCCTTCTTAATTAAACTCAAAATAGAGGCTCTAACGACCCTTCTTGCACAAGTAGCACAAAAGTTACCTGTTATATACAATAATAATATATATTTTCTCTATTTCAAAAAGAATGACTTACTTTCTTTTCAAATCCGATTCAAAAAGAATAATTCTTTTTTTTTTCATAACTCTTTAATTTAACTTTTACATGACATGTTTAGGACCACTAAATTAAAGGACATTTTGATATATTTGACATATTTTAAATTTAAGATCACAAATTTAAAATATTTATTTATTTTCTTAAACTTCCTGTCAAATCAAAACATGTGATTCTATTAAAAACGGAGGGAGTATTTGATAACTGAGCTTAGTAATCACATATATAATGCCCTATTTATGATTAAGCTGGTAGCTAATTTTGGGGTAATGGGGTCGTTGATTGGACAATTTTCATCAATTATAATTCTAATCTCATAATGCCATGTTCTCCACTTTATAGGTCCTATTATTCTCTTGATTTTCCATTGTCCATCCTTCCCTAAAATTGTTCCTTATGATAAGACTAGAATCTTTACCCGTGTTGATACTTCGAAATTTTAAGATATGCCTAATTTTGATATGCATATATTATTTTATTTAGATTAATAAAAAATTTAGATATGCATGCATTATTTTATTTAAATCAATGAAATTCATATAAGAATATTTTAAGTTGTTAATTATTGTGATTTATAATATTATTAATATACTTTTTTATTGTTATTTATAATACTTTTAATGTAATTTTAAAATATATAATGAGTTGTTAATTATTGTGATTTATAATTTTTTTAAGGTAAGATAAATAAATTAAAACTTCGTGCTACGCACGGACCCAATGTTAATACTCAATGAATTTTTTAAATATGCATACACTATTTTATTTAGATCAACGAAATTCATATAAGAATATTTTAAGTTGTTAATTATTGTGATTTATAATACTTTTAATTTAATTTTTTATTGTGATTCATAATACTTTTGATGTAATTTTTAAATATATAATAAATTGTTAATTATTGTGATTTATAATACTTTTAACGTAAGATAAATAAATTAAAACGAAGAAGACTATAAAATTTTCTGAAGTGAGACCCGCTGAAGCAGGCATGTCGACTGTCTGCTGCCTGCTTCATAATAAATTGTTAATTATTGTGATTTATAATACTTTTAACGTAAGACAGATAAATTAAAACGGAGAAGACTATAAAATTTTCTAAAGTGGGGCCCGCTGAAGCAGACATGTCAACCGCCTGCTGCCTGCTTCAGCAGCCGACCACCCCTTCTTATATAGGAGGAAATTTAACAGTCCATATATAGCAAAAATGAATAACAAAAAACATTTTTTGCTTTATTTGCGTTGTACGATATTTTCAGCTAAGGGAATTCAAGTAAAACTCTTGAAAACCCCTTGCCTCCCTTTAGATTTCCTACAAGTGATCCCACAAATTGAATTTTTCTTTAAAAAAAGAAAATAAAATAAAAATTCATATAAAAAAAAAAGGTTATGGTTTAATCAAAATCATCTAGCCTTATATAGCTAGTATTCCTAACCGTCCAAGAAATAGATGATAGACTTATTTTAAGCAATGAGTTTGGTAGTTTGGTTAGGACAATTTATTGGCACAAGCACTATGGAATGAGCCTTGCCTAACTTGGGTCTCACAATTAAATATGTTGCAAGTTATGATTAGATCATGAAACAAAGCTGGTGAATCCAAATTTTTCCTTCTTTATCTCTTTATTACTACATTATTCTTTTATTTATTGGATCTATCTAATATTTGAAATTACTTTAATTTGTTTGGCAAGGGGTTGGAGAAAAAGTATACGCCAAGAAAGAAAAAGAAGGGAAGATCACACTATGTGACCCCATTTCAAAATAAAGCAAAATGAGGGGTTAGTAAAAAAAAAGCATCATATATTTAAAAAAGTTATGGTGGGTGGATAAGTATTTCTTCAATATTAATCATCACTTTTGAACTTAAGCCCGGGGTATGAAATCACTTTTGTTTATGAGCGTATTATCTCTAATATGAGTATAAATTCGAATTTATTCGGACTCTGAGTTTAAGCTCAGGGTATGAAATCACTTTTGTTTATGAGCGTATTACCTTTAATATGAGCATAAATTCGAATTTATTCGGACTCCAATACCGAGAAACCAAAAAGAATGCACCTTATAAACATATGGTAAAGATAGAAGCAATAAACAAAAAAGTAAGAAAAGAAAGCTAGCTGTCCACTGCCCTTTTGCCTCCCCCTCTTACTTTTCTTTTAAAAACTTCACTCTTCCAAACACAATTTCAAAACAAAAAAGGGACACCAAACATATTCATCATAATTCTTAATGTTCATCAAATCTCAAGATCTAAATTCAAAGTAGCTCAAAGAACATTCAGCAATAAACTCAAGAAAATAACAGCATGAAAGGTAGTAGAAAGTGTAAAGAAGCTCCTTCAACAGATCTATTAGTCTGTTTTCCTTCTAGAGCTCATTTAACCCTTATGCCAAGTCCAGCAACTCACCATCATCATCATCACCATTTGAAGAGATCTAATACCAGAGGCATTGGTCCTGCTGGCCAAGCTAGTCCTATGTTATGGAAGAGAACAGAGATTTCAGAGCCCACATCCCCAAAAGTCACTTGTGCTGGACAAATCAAAGTAAGGCACAAACCGAAAACTTGCAAGATCAAGAATTGGCAATCAGTAATGGAAGAGATTGAGAAGCTACATGTCAAAAAGCACAAAAAGAAAAAACCTGTTTGGATGGAATCAGTTGGATTCAAGAAGGACGCGATGCAGTTCCTCACATGTTTGCGAAACATAAGGTTTGATTTTCGATGTTTTGGTTCGTTTCGTGCAGATGAAACAGATATTATCACTTCTGATGATGATCAAGAAGATGAAGAAGAGTTTCAAGAAAATGATAATGAAGCAGAAGCATCAAGAACTATGTTCTCTAAGTGGTTCATGGTTATACAAGAAAACCAGAAAACAGAATACACAAAAAAAACAGAGGAAAAAACAGAGTACTCTGTTTTTGGTCATGATGATAGTCCTTCATGTGCACCACCACCCAACGCACTTTTGCTCATGCGTTGTCGTTCTGCTCCAGCAAAAAGCTTGCTGGTGCAGAAACACGATGACAACAACGACGATGATGATGATGATGATGATGAACGAAAGAATGAAAAATCAAGAACGGATGAATTTGAGAGCACTAAAAAGAATAATAAGAAGAAAAACTTAGTAGTGATGAGATATGGGAGTGATTTATACAAATTTTCATCTGATATAGCAAAGGAGAATTGGATTGTTGGTGGAATTAAAGATCCATTATCAAGAAGTCGAAGTACCAAGAGGTAATTAAAATCATGATGATCAAAATTCAAGGTCATTGCTCTTTGGCTAAATATTCCCACTTTTGTTCTGAATTTTTTTTAAAGTTTCTTCAAATACTAGAATTTAAATTTTTAATGTCTGAATTATCTTTTTGTTATGTGTACGTAGATGTGTAATCCTGTATAGTACTTTTTGTTTTTCTTTATCTCTGGTTGTTTACTCAAACAATATACAATCTCGAGATTTATTTTTAATGCGTACGCACGTAAATGTGAAATTACACTGTTGTTGTTATTGCTCTCTTAAGTTGTTTTTGTATGTTGGACTGTCTGGCCATTTTTATTTTCTTTCTTAGGTATTCAAAGCCGTCATATTCAAAATTTAAATTGCGTGAGTTCAATTCTTAAATTTAAAGTTACTATTTGCAATTTTAGTACATTTTTCTACTTAAATTTATATTTTACTTTTAAAAAATATCGAATTCAAATGAATGTGATGTTGTCATAAGATCTACGCCAATGTATGTCTTAATACGCTATGTGTGATTTTATATTTTTGAATCACGTTTGGCGATGAAACTCCAATTTGCCACCCTTAATTATTAGAAGGAACACATGTTAAGTGCAGAAAACCCTCAAAAAGACAACGCGCTACAAACAAAATTAGGGATATGATGGATCATAATTGTTGAAATTTAAAATTGGTTATGATAAATGTTTCAGTCCTTGACATTTAACTTGAAAAAAATATATATATAATTTATGACTTCGATGAAGCTGATAAAATATTTAAACTTTACACTTCTTTTTTTTTAAATTAAAGTCACACTATTAGGGCTCGTTTGAAGTTTGAACATGCAATATGAAATCATTATTTGAAATTATGACTTGAAATCAGATTGATTTGAAGTTAGAGTTTTGTTTGGATATGCAATTTGAAAGTTATATTTTTTCTCATAAAAATGAAAACTCACAAGTTGTGAAAATATTACAATCTTACCGAATGAGCAAATCATGGTTCATAAAACAAGATATCGAAATTCCGAAGGCGCTGCATTGTTAAATCACATATCTCCATGTCTATTTTATAAAAAAAATATTTGCGAGTACAAATTTTAAAATATACATAATTTTATAAAAGTCTACTAGTCAATAATAGTATAAATTAGTTATTCTTTAATATAATCCTTTAAGCTAGGCACAGACAATCTCTTCATGTCAAGCATGAGTCTTTATTTGCAAAATTTAAAATGATGAGTCTTTTTTTTTACAGAATATAAATTTATGGTCAAGTTTTATATTTAAAAGAATTGAAATCATGATCTTAGATCGCATGTTCAAATGTTGATTTAAAATTATTATTTCATATCGCATGTCCAAACACAAGCATAGTTTGACATAAACAGTATTCTTCCTTCATTTCAGTCTACATGAAGTAGTTTTACTGACGCAAAATTTGAGAAGAATAAAAAAAAATTATAATAAAAAGTATATCATAACATTTATATGACTATAACATTTATATAATAACATTTATATAATTATAAAAACTTTTAATATCACATAAAGTAGCATGAAGGGAGAATAATAAACAACCACAACAGCATACCCAGTATAGTTTACAAGTAAAATTTGGGGAAAGTAAAGTGTAGGCAAACCTTACTTCTACCTTGTCAGATAAGAAAGTTATTTCCGAAAAATATCGGCTCAAAGAAAGCAAAAATATGACATTTAAGAAAACATCAAGGGAGAATAATAAACAAAATTAATTATGTTTCATGTGGAAAACGTTATCAAAAAAGGAAAGACACATTTTTTTTAAAATGGATTAAAAAAATTATGATTTCAAACCGCATGTGCAAACACTAATTCAAAATCATAACTTCAAATTGTATGTTCAAACACTAATTCGAAATCATAACTTCATATCGCATATCCAAATGCAAGCTTTATTTGTCGTAAAGAGTATTCTTCCTTCTGTCCAATTTACATAAAGTAGTTTTACTGACACGAAATTTGAGAAGAGAAATTTTTAAAAAAATTTATAATTTGAAATATATCATAACATTTATAGTCAGATTAATGATCTTGAAGATATAATAATACTTATATAATTATAAAAACTTTTGATATCACATAATGTAGTATGAAGCGAGAATAACAAAACAAAATAATAAAAATTAATTATGTTTGAATCCCAAACAAACCGAATTTAATTACTTTTTCCATTTTAATTTGTTTGTCAAATTTTAACTTAACACAGAGTTTAAAAAATTGAGGACTTTTGAATTTTATAGTTTTAAACTAAATATATGCAGAATGTATCAAAATGTCTTTTGTGGATTTTAAACTAAATATATGCAGAATGTATCAAAATGTCTTTTGTGGAAAAAACTATCAAAAAAAAAAAAAAAAACTCACGCCCAGTGGGACTCGAACCCACAATCGCTTGATTAGAAGTCAAGCGCCTTATCCATTAGGCCATGGGCGCTATTGTTCTATTAATTATAAGTAAATTTATATAGTCGAAACAGTACCATGTGTCACTAACATGAGTTTTCCATTATTTATGTAGGAGTATAATTATTTAATTGGATACAAAAAATGAAATTTAAAAAGAGATCTTTTCAAACTTGTAATTTTAACATTTATGATATTTTGTGACAATGAAAATATACCATGAAGAAAAGAATAAAAAAATTAAAGTTAAATTATTTTAAAATATAAAAAATAGTACTCTCTATGTTTTAATTTATATGACATTCTTTTCTTTTCAATCAGTATAAAAAATAATGATTTTTTCTTTTATATTTACTAATAATTAAATTTTTAACTTTTCATTTTGCTTATAATAAAATGATTTGTAATTGCATAAATATTTATAATTTATTTTAAAATATAATTATTTTAAAAAAAATTATTCTTAAATTTTATGTCAAGCCAATATCACGAAAATTAGAAAAGAAGAAACTCCCATAGCAGGATACAATGTATGACTATGATCTTGTCACTCAACAGGAAGGAATATAATGGCAAAAGGAATGTTTAGTGGTCGTAATTATGGCTAATTATTATGTCTCTCTTTATTATCCTCATTTGTGCTGGTCCTGCTCCTATATTTAGATTGGTACTATATTATCCTTAATATTAAAAATCAATGAATAATTTACTCATTTATTTTCATTACTTCATTACTCTTGATATTAAATACTATTTATTATTTTCAAAATATTAAATTTATTATATTTAAAAAATAATATTGTGAAATTACTCTATTATTTATTATTATTTAAGATGTGTATCAAGTCAATAGTGAATAAGTATTGTTGAACTGAGAAAATATTAATTGGCAAAATTATTAAAATAATTAAAAAATAAATTAGCAAAAGATATATTTTATCTGTTTTAGTTTGTTTATTTTATTTTTTAGTCCATTTAAAAAATAATGTCACTTTCTTTTTTCGATAATTTTTAATTTTAACTTTTTGCATGACATGCTTAACACCACAAGATTAAAGAGTAATTTGATATATTCTACATATCTTTAATTTAAGACCACATGATTCAAAAATCTTTTTTACTTTCTTAAATTCTGCGTCAAATCAAAATTAGATAAATAAATTAAAACAGAGAGAGAACTTCTTAAATGACGTGTGAATGAGAAATGTGATAACTAATATGATGTCCAAAATCTAAATGATGGACAAAAAGATAAAATTGACCAAAATAATGTGCAAGAATAAAGTTTACTTTATCGACGTATAGCGCTCTAATTTAGTATGTCATATGACCTTTTTAAATATTTTGTTGGAAAATGATTTGACTTAAATTATTTTAAATACTTATACAAATTTTCAAAATTAATTAAGCAAGAGTCGCTACTCTATTTTATAAAGGAAATTAAGAAAATCTTAAAAGACTTAAATAGATAAAGACTTTAAAACTTAAGAAATTCTGAGTAAGGTTCACATTATTTTTTTGGAAGGTTTTTGAGGCACCAAAAATATTCGATCCGTCGATTTTAAAACTCATATTTTTGACGAATTTGATTTAATGAAATAAGCCAAATAAAAAAGTTGATTTTCATAATAATTTAATTAAGGCAAGTGAAAAAACTTAAGAAGAATATCTTTTTAAAAATAATGGTATCTCTTTTGGAAACTTCAACTAAGTTAAAAAGAAATTAGAATTGAAAAAATTATGCAAAATGTCAGCCCACTGCAATTATTAACAAGTAAAATAGCTCAACTTTGTAAAAAAATACCCGAAATAGCCCATGTTGATACATCTTCGACAATAACATCATTTATTACCTATTCTCTCGTTGTTGTTGTGGGTTTCGCCAGAATTCGACGTTATGAGATTTTGAGCGTTGGTTTCTGACGGAGTGATAATGGTGGTCGAAGCTTAGAGTTCGTGGTTGTTGGTCGTGATTTGGGTGGAAAAGATGTGAAGTAGTGGAGTAGTGGTGAGATTCCCAGAGCTTGGACCTCCGACGTGGAGGAGATGCAATGTCGTGGTGAAGAACTAAAGGATAGAGGAGATCTGAGTGGTTGTTGGAGGCAACAATGGTGTTTCCATTGGTGGTCTTTGTCGGAGAAGAAGGAAGGGGAGCACTGATTTGTGGTTGGTTGCTAGGTTGCGCCGAAATTAAACGGAGATGTTCGAATTTCGACGGGGTGGTGGCCGGAGCTAGTTTCATTCAGTGGTGTTTGTGGGTGTGTTTGGTTGACTGAGATCGGTGAATGTTCGTCCGATATAAGTGAAATTTGATTGAATCTCCATTTTTATTTTTGGAGAAAATCTCTTCGAGTTTCAAAGCTTGTTGTAGTTACCGAAAAATTGAGAAGTGATAATTAAAACAACAACGTTTTGATAGCTAGAGTTGTTTTGAGGCTTTGAGAAAAAATTGAAGAAAGGGGAAGTAAGATATAAGAGATGGGGAAGAAGAGAAGAGTACACCTGGATTGAAGGCCTGGGAGAAAGGGAGGACATGTGAGTGAAATGGAGCAAGACGTTGAGATTCCAAGTTAAGACGACCCATAGAGATACCAAGAGTGTGTATACTTTTTTGTTTTTGCTAGTGTTTGTTTAAGAAAATGGATATCGATATATTACATATACATTATACAATATCGATACACGTTTAAATATCATTTATACAATATCAATACATGTTTATACACTATTTATACAATATCGATACACATTTATATATCATTTATACAATTTTGATACATTACATAACTTTTATACAATATCGATACACGTTTATACACCATTTATATAATTTTGATATATTACATAAGCTTTTATATACTATCGATACATTACATATACATGCGGCTATTTTTTTTTGTAATTATTTTTTGTGGCTAGTTCATTTTTGGGCTATTTTTTTTGTAATGAAAACTTGACTATATTTATTGTAAACTAATTACTTTATTGTATATATTTGAAATTATCCCATTAGAATTGGGGACAACTACACAAATGTCACTCAAAGGGAGTGACTTTGCATTTTTGCCCCCCATAAAAAATGTCTTACGAAAATAGTCTTCCTTCTTTTTATGTATAGAATAACTACCTTTTTGCCCCTTTATATCTCAAATATTTTTAAATAACTCTCCAGGACATGACACAGTTGCAGCTTACCGAGGACATGGCCCTAGATAGGAAGGTGTGGAGGACACGGATTAGGGTAAAAGAGTAGTAGGTAGAAGTGTGTCTATGCTAGTAGGTAGGAGTGTTTTCCCTTGTTGTCCCACTAGTAATCGTAGTGCTAGTAGGTAGTTTCTTGTTCTTAAATTCCTCTTAGTATTATTTTGTGGCAGTGCTCTTTTTCTATCTGTTGTTTGTTACTACATATTACTACCTATTGCCTCTTGTATTTTTATTATGTATTTTTATCCTGTATCTTTATTACGTCCTTTTTAGCCTATTTTTAAACTGTTTTTGTCTTGAGCCGGGGGTCTATCGGAAACAGCCTCTCTACCTCACCTCTGAGGTAGGTAGAGGTACGAACTGCGTACACTCTATCTCCCCAGACCCCACGTTGTGGGAATACACTGGGTATGTTGTTGTTGTTGTTGTATTTTTTTCTTCTGCGTTTTTTCTTTTTTATCAATCTTTATTTTTTTTCTTTTCTCCTCTCAATTCTATTTTTTTTCTCCTTTTTATTTTTTCTTTAATTTTTTTCTTTTTTTTTTATTTTTCTCAATCTTTATTTTTTCATTTATTTTTTGTTTTCTTTTTCTTCTTCTTTTTTTTTTCTTTTCTCCTCTCAACTTCTATTTTTTTATTTTTCTCTTTTTTTCTTCTCTTTTTATTTTATCATTTTTCTCAACCTTTATTTTTTTAATTTTTTTATGAGATGTTCTATAACTCTTGCTTTAGAGGCAAGACTTAGCCCAAGGACTTCCAAACAATAAATTACGCCCCATGAGCAAGGCTTGACACTAGCACATTGTATCTTGATTTATGAGATGCTTTATAACACTTGCCTTAGAGGCAAGATTTAGCCCAAGGACCTCTCAAAAAAATAAGTTACGCTCCATTGACAAGAGTTCATACTACTTCATTGTGTCTTAATTTATGAGAAACTCTATAACTCTTGCCTTAGAGGCAAGACTTAGCTCAAGGAATTTTAAACAACAAGTTATGCCCCACGAGCAAGACTTGACACTACCTCATTATGTCTTGATTAGATATTCTATAACTCTTGCGTTAGAGACAAGACTTAACCCAAAGACTTTCAAACAATAAGTTACGCCCCATGGGCAAGAGTTGACACTATCATATTGTTCTTGATTTATGAGATGCTCTATAATGCTTACCAGAGAGGCAAGACTTAGCCCAATGACTTCCAAATAACAAGTTACGCCCCATGGGCAAGAGTTGACACTACCACATTGTGCTTGATTTATGAGATGTTCTATAACTCTTGCCTTAGAGGCAAGACTTAGCTCAAGGACTTTCAAACAACAAGTTATGCCTCATGGGCAAGAGTTGACACTAGCACATTGTGTCTTGATCTATGAGATGCTCTATAACGTTTGCCTTAGAGGCAAGACTTAGCCCAAGGGCCTCCCAAAAAATAAGTTACGCCCCATCGACAAGAGTTAACACTACTTCATTGTGTCTTAATTTATGAGATACTCTATAACTCTTGCCGTAGAGGCAAGACTTAGCTCAAGAATTTTCAAACAACAAGTTATGTTCCACGAGCTAGACTTGACATTACCTCATTGTGTCTTGATTTATGAGATGTTCTATAACTTTTGTCTTAGAGGCAAGGCTTGTTCCAAAGGACTTCGAAACAACAAAGGACGCCCTTAAGTTTACTTCGATGTCAAAGAAAGAAGATCCTCTTTGCGGATTATCCAACTTTTTGTTCATTAGCAAAAAATAATAGATGTTAAGAAAAAAGAAAAAAGAGAAGAAAAAAAAGAGAAAAAGAAAAAGGAAAAATAAAGATTAAAAAAAAAGAAAAAAAGAGAGAAAAAGAATAAAGGATAAGAAAAAAAGAAAAAAGAGAAAAAAGAAAGAGAACAAAAAAATAAAGGTTGAGAGAAAAAGAACAAAAAAATAAAGGTTGAGAGAAAAAGAACAAAAAAATAAAGAATGAGAAAAAAGAAAATGAGAATTAAATAAAAATTGAGAAAAAAGAAAAAAGAAAAGGTAAAAGAAAAAGAAAAAATAAAAATTAAAAGTTGAGAGACAAATGAACATGGAGAGTTGTGGTGTAGATGGCTAAAAATGTATTTGTTCTATACATAAAAAGGAAGGAAGAGTATTCTTTAAAGATTTTTTTTATGGGAGGCAAAAATTGAAGACCACTCACTTTGAAGGACACCCATGTAATTTTCTATTAGAATTAGTATTCAAACAATGAAATATAAGTAAGTAAAGAGAAGAAGATTGGACTTGGGCTTTTCAGGCCCATTTTCATTTCAACCGCTACTACTTCTATTTCATGGGCTTTGGTCCATTTTATTGCTTCTTTCCTGTTTTAGTTGGGACAACTACACAAATGCCCTTTAAAGGGAGTGGCTTTGTATTTTTGCCCCTCATAAAAATGGTCTTACAAAAATAGCCTTCCTTGTTTTTTATGTATAGAGCAACTACCTTTTTGCCCCTCTACACTTCAAGTATTTTCAAATAACTCTCAATGCTCATTTGTCTCTCAACTTTTATATATATTTCTTTTTTTCTTTTCTTTTTTTTCTTTCTATTTTTTTTTTATTTTTATTTCTATTTTTTTTTCTTTTTTTCTCAACCTTTATTTTTCTTTTATTTTTTGTTTTATTCTTTCTTCTACGTTTTTTCTTTTTTCTCAATCTTTATTTTTTTTCTTTTCTCCTCTCAATTCTATTTTTTTCTCCTTTTATTTTTTATTTTTTTATTTTTTTATTTTTCTCAACCTTTATTTTTTGTTGTCTTTTTTTTGTCGTTTTTTTCTTTTTTTCTCAATATTTATTTTTTTCTCCCAACTTCTATTTTTTTATTTTTTCTTTGGTTTTTAATTTTTCTTTTCTCTTTTTTTTAATCAATTTTTTCGACCTTTATTTTTTTTATGAGATGTTCTATAATTCTTGCTTTAGAGGCAAGACTTAGCACAAAGACTTCCAAACAACAAATTACGCCCATGAGCAAGACTTGACACTAGTATATTGTATCTTGATTTATAAAATGTTTTATAACACTTGCCTCAGAGGCAAGACTTAGCCCAAGGACCTCTAAAAAAATACAAGTTACGCTCCATGGGCAAGAGTTCACACTACTTTATTATGTCTAAATTTATGAGATACTCTATAACTCTTGCCTTAGAGGCAAGACTTAGCACAAGGATTTTCAAACAAGAAGTTATGCCCCACGAGCAAGACTTGACACTACCTCATTGTGTCTTGATTTATGAGACATTCTATAACTCTTGCCTTAGAGACAAGACTTAGCCCAAGGACTTTCAAACAGCAAGTTACGCCCCATGGGCAAGAGTTGACACTATCGTATTGTGCTTGATTTATGGGATGCTCTATAACGCTTGCCTAAGAGGCAAGACTTAGTCCAAGGACTTTCAAATAACAAATTACGCCCCATGGGCAAGAGTTGACACTACCACATTGTGTCTTGATTTATGCGATGCTCTATAACTCTTGCCTTAGAGGCAAAACTTAGCTCAAAGACTTTCAAACAACAAGTTACGCCTCTTTGGCAAGAGTTGACACTAGCACATTATGTCTTGATCATGAGATTCTCTATAACGTTTGCCTTAGAGGCAAGACTTAGCCCAAGGGCCTCCCAAAAAATAAGTTATGCCCCATGGGCAAGAGTTAACACTACTTCATTGTGTCTTAATTTATGAGATGCTCTATAACTCTTGCCTTAGAGGTAAGACTTAGCTCAAGAATTTTTCAAACAACAAGTTATGCTCTACGAGCAAGGCTTGACACTACCTCATTGTGTCTTGATTTATGAGATGTTCTATAACATTTGTCTTAGAGGTAAGACTTGTTCCAAAGGACTTCCAAACAACAAAGCACGCTCTTAAGTTTACTTCGATTTCAAAGAAAGAAGATCTTCTTTGCAGATTATCCAACTTTTTTTGTTCATTAGCAAAAAATAATAGAGGTTAAGAAAAAAGAAAAAAAGAGAAGAATAAAAGAGAAAAGAAAAAAAAAAAGAAAAAAAAAAAAGAGAAAAAAAAAAAAAAAAAAGAAAAAAAAAAAAAAAAAAAAAAAAAAAAAAAAAAAAAAAAAAAAAAAAAAAAAAAAAAAAAAAAAAAAAAAAAAAGTTGAGAAAAAAAAAGAACAAAAAAAAAAGTTAAGAGAAAAAAAGAAAATAAAGTTTGAGAAAAAAAAAACAAAAAAAAAGTTAAGAGAAAAAAAGAAAATAAAGGTTGAGAAAAAAGAAAACGAGAATTAAAAAAAAATTGAGAAAAAAAAAATAAGATAAAAAATTAAAAAGATAAAAGAAAAAAGAAAAATGAAAATTAAGAGTTGAGAGACAAATGAACATGGAGAGTTATGGTGTAGAGGGGCAAAAATGTATATGTTCTATACATAAAAAGGAAGGAAGGGTATTTTTTAAAGACTTTTCTTATGAGGGGCATAAATTGAAGACCACTCACTTTTGAGGACACTCCATGTAATTTCCTGGTTTTAGTTTATTTTGAGCTTTGATCCATAACATAATTGTTGCTGTCTCATCTACTTGAGCTTTGTCTAAAGAGAAAAATTTCGCAAACAGCAAAGATCAGCTCATAATCAAGAAGAAATACAAAACTTTTATAATTACGTCCGATAATAATATTTTTGATAAAATGTTATCATTTTATATGTATTTCCCGCGATTTTAAAACAGCCAAATCAGCAGCAGCAGAGCCTGCATTTGTATCTATTGCTTGAGAAATACTCAAATTGAAAGATGGTGCATTCTCAATATTGGCATTGTTACGTGGTGTACCTCTTGTAAACCTCTTAGTTGGTGTGTATTTTGCCATTAAAACGGACTTCCACCCCTGCTAACAACTGTAAATCAAATATAACAATGAAAGATTGAAAAAAATATAATGAAATCGATCAAAATACAACTATCGTCAAATATATTTATGAATGAAATACTAGCAATAATTGATAATGTTGGTTACCTGATTTTGTGGAAGACACGATTTTAAGAGAGAAACTGGTTGGAATCGTGAAGAAACTGCTAGTAGGTGTAATAGCAAAAATTTTGGGAAAGTAAAAAAGAGATTGAATTCAAAAAGGAAGTGAAAAATTAAATTAGGCGTTATATTAGGAGTCTGATACTCTTTCAATTGTATTTAGAGTGAACGAATGAGCCCGGTGTAAATATTACTCCCTCCGTCCCATTTTATGTGGCATACTTTCCTTTTTAGTCTGTCCCAAAAAGAATGTCACCTTTCTATAATTAGAAAAAAATTAACTTTGAAATTCTCCTTTTACCCTTAATGAAATGATTTACAACCACACAAATATTCAAGGATTATTTTGGACCACAAGTTTCAAAAGTCTTCCTTTTTTTCTTAAACATCATGCCAAGTCAAAGATTGTCACATAAAATGGGACGGGGGAAGTATTATTTTTGCTGCGGATTATAATTATTTTAAAGTATTGTTATGAATCATAATTAAGGACTTATGTTTGTTATGCTATGTAGTTTTCTCTTGTCCAAATAACATTTATTTATTTTTAGCCTCTTGAAGCTTGCTGCTACTGATTGGGCTTTGACCCATTTCTTCGCTTTCTTCAACCTGTATTTTAACTTATATTTATCTCGTGACGAGGCTGACTCGAAGATAAGCATTGAGGCCAAACCCCAACTAAATGACATTGAGGTCAAAATATATAGTCTAAGGTAATGGTTATTTCTTTTGATTATAGTATTCACAGTTCAAATGACATTGAGGTCAAAGTATATAGACTAAAGATTGATTCTTGAACTAGTGTTGATTATTGTGATGAGACATTCTTTACTCAAAAAAGTGTTGTTATTGCGAGGAGACATTAATTAATGTAGGCTCTTTTGTGGATGAAAATTTTTATTGGGGAATTTCTATTTCTAATCCTCATCCTAATGTGCGTAAAGGTAGAACATTATTGTTTTTGATTTAGATAATGAGAAATGGAAAAAGGTGGAGAAGCCCTCCTACAGAGAAGAAGAGACTGAATTGCTTATGAAAAAGCTGGGAAGTGATCTTTCTGTCTTTACTAATTATAAGAAAACTTATTTAGGTGCTTGGGTTATAAAAGAGTATAGGGTTAAAAAATCTTGGATAAAGATATTTACCATCACGTATCCAAATGATCCAGACTGATATCCAACCTTTTTCATGTCAAATAAAGGTGAAATATTATCAGTGTTTGGAGCAACTTTCAAATATACAATTCAAAAAAATGACTCCATTCAGATATTCAGATGTTACTTACTGTCAAAATGATCAATATGAACACTTCTACCTTGAAAGCCTAGTTTGCCCCTTTTTCAACTGAAGGGACAAAAAATGCTGCAAAAGAAAGTCAAAAAAAGCTCATATCAAAATAATCGAGTAACAAATAATTTGTAAGAGTACTTTCTTTTCAAGTATTTTTTTTTCATTGTGAAAATCTTAATTAAAAATAAGTCAATTATACAACCTTTGCCTTTAAAAATCATGGACCATATTTGATGATGCACTAACATTTACTTGTATTGTTTCTTCCTATTTTTCATATTCTTGGGTTAGATACTACTTTCTTAGAGGAATTATTAAGAGGAAAGTGGATGCGCTCTGGTCTAGTGGCAAGAGTGTAATGCGTGATATGTGGAATAGAAGTACGCTACGGGTTTAAACACGATATAGATAAAAAATTGATATTTAAATAAAGAAAGTTAGAGAGACAACTCTACGATCCACGAGTTTCAAGCATGTGCCACTAAATCCTTTAAGTGAGCTATGCTATGTAATTTCCTTACGGTTAATAGAGAACACAAAATTTGTTACCTAATAGTAACTGATTATCAATTTAATAATATCCCTTTAATTGATTAAATCTGTAGTATTGTAAAAATTATCGGTGAATTCAGCAATGTCTGCTATAAAAAAAGAAGGCTAAACATGCGCAATTAAATAAAAATTTTAAATTAATTTGTGTTACTTAAAAGCTCATTGGTACATAACTTGAAAAATGCTTATACAATAGTAGATGTATAGATGCTTGATTTGAATTTTTTTTTCTCACTTCTAGCAAATAATATTATTTTTGCTGCATAAAATTAGCGCCAAAATAAAGTTTAAGTTGCCTATTTGATATCCTAAACACTTGCTTTACCATTGTATATTAGATTCTCTCTAATTTTTTTTCAAACTATTTTTACTTGAGCCGAGAAACTTCTCTATCTCTCAAGATAGAAATGAAATTTGCGTACACAATTTTCTTCCCCGACATACATTGAATATATTGTTATAATTACTACTTGCTTTGTATTGATTTGGTAAGTATAATTCTAATTTCTCAATTAAAAACGACAAAAAGTTGAGATACTTTAATAATTATATTATTAATCTAATTTTTAAAATATAATATCTAATAGTACTTAATACTCTTATTTAAAGAATACGGGGTCGCTGGACATGCAAAGTAAGTTTGAAATTAAAATTATATTTTATTTGCCTAAAATTATATTAATTTATCCCATTTAAGAGATAGTAAATTAAATTTAAAATTAAAGTTATATTCTAATTACCTGAAACTATATTATTTTATTTTATCACATCTAATAAATAATAAATTAATTTCAAAATTCAAACCAAATGAGCCCATAATCAGTATACTAGGTTATTCACAACAGTTGAACTTCAAAGAGTTCAAATTTATGCAAATTCCAACAAAAAAGAGCTCAGATTTCTGCAACCCAAATGGATTCTGAAGCCTCCAATGGACACCCAAAGCGAGCAATAGCAGAAAACGAGCTCAATTTCCATCAAATTCAATGCAAGATTTGAACTTGACAATCTCTATTCTGCCAACAGAACTCATCACTGAAATCCTGTCAAGGCTTTCAGTGAAATCCCTCTTGCAGTTCAGGTCTGTTTCAAAATCTTGGCTTGCTTTAATCTCTAGTCCTGAATTTATCAAGACCCATCTTAGTTTATCAGCTAACAAGGAAGACACCCAACATATGCTTATTTTGAGTCTTAGCGGAGTTAACTGGAATTTTAAAGAATGTCTTCTTAGGTCTTTATTTTCTGACTCTGTTACTGAGGCTTTTGACTTGGATTATCCCATTGAAAACAACACAAGTAAGTATATCAGGATTGTGGGTTCTTGCAATGGATTGATTTTCCTTGCCCATTATTCAGAATATTCGTTTTTATGGAATCCAACAATTAGAAAGTACAAGAGTTTGCCTGATTTTAGATCTAATGGAAGAAAAACTTCGTGAGATATGGTTTTGGATATGATGAGCTCCATGATGATTATAAGGTAGTGGGTGTTTCTTATAATTATATTCGTGACAGTTCAAATGACGTTGAGGTCAAAATATACAGTCTAAAGAGTGGTTCTTGGACTAATGTTGATTATTTTGATGAGACATTCTTTATCAAAAAATGTGTTGGTTATTATGGGGAGACATTAAGTTATCCAGGCTTGTTTGTGGATGGGAAGCTTCATTGGGGTACTTCTATTTCTAATCCCGATCCTAATGTGCGTAAAGGCATGACCATTGTTTCTTTTGATTTAGCTAATGAGAAGTGGGAAAAGATGGAGAAGCCCTCCTATGAAGTAGGAGAGATTGAATTGTGTGTGAGAATGTTGGGAAGTGATCTTTGTGTCTTTAGTGATTATAACAGAACTCATTTAGGTGCTTGGGTTATGAATGAGTATGGGGTTAAAGAATCTTGGATAAAGAAGTTTACCATCAGATATCCAAATGATCGAAATTTGTATCCACCACTCTTTTTCAACTCTTTTAGATCTTGTTCTTTTTTTCCTGCAGAAATTAAAGTGAACATAATGATAAAATTTTAATGCATTTTTGATTATTTCCTAAGGATATTTTTATGTTTAAATAACTTACAGTTGACCAATTTGTCAAAGCACATGCGTTGAGCCTCAGAAACTTTGTAAAAAGTTTGGTTTTGAGCTCATTTTTTGTTTGAGAAAGAAGCCCAATTTGACAAGGCGAAAACCGAACTGAACCTTGAAAAATACTTCGGTTCGGTTTCAAATACTAACATTACAAAATCGAAAGCAGAACAGAACTTCTGTAAAACCAAATTGACCCGACGCCAACCCCTAGTTTGACCTGCCAATCAAAAGAAGAAAATTGTATCTATAGTTTTGACTCTTTTTGAGAATTTGTATATTTTCTGTTCCATCATTCAAAATGCTAAAGGTTAAAATATTAGGCGCAACGGTTACGTTTCACCCTGCGATAGATCGAAACACTTGTTTATTGCATTTCATGAGCAGGGTGGAGGCACACGGGATGAAGCTGTGTCATCCGACATTTGCTTCATTGGACAATTTTACTAGTATGAAGAAAATAAATCATAAAATAAAAATGACACCACTTGACCAAGGGAGCTTCCTGTGCCGCTGGTGAAGCGTGCCATTTCTGTCATTAAGGTTAAGGGTTTCGAACCTTGCTAACCTTCTATCTTACAATTTTTAGCTTCTATCTTCTTTTGCTAAAAAGTTATCAGTTGAATAGAATTGAAGTCTTGACCTCCTCTAATATAAGAAAAATACACTAAACCTGTGAGTCAAGGCTCAATAATACAAACAAGAATGATAATAAATTATATAGTGATTTATTTAATCCTTCTATAAATGTCGACGCCTCTTATCTCTCTATGTCATGCTATCAACTCTGTATTGTGATATTTGGGAATTTTGATCTAAGTCATTGCAAGGAAAAATAGCTAATCCTTGTAGGAAAAAACTGTCGAGTTTGACAGACCTGCATTCACTTATACTTGTTGGGATCGAAATCGAGAGGGCGTCATGCGGAAGCTATTAATTGCAAATCATTAATGCAATAAATCAGACGACACATAAAACTATAGTAAAAAACATATTATTAATAGGTTTTGGTCAATTGACCTACATATGGAAAACTAAATTAAAAAACATAAAATCTATGAAAGAATTATCTCTCCCTAAATCAGACTCTTTGATGACTATATTGTGGATTCTATTGCGTTATGTTTGAGAAGAAAAAATCTTCTATTTATAGAAGTCCAAAACTTCTCCTTCAAGAAATAATTAACTAATTATGGAAGAGATCTTGTCCTAGAAAGAAACCTTTTCCACCAAGAAAACCTTTTCGAGGTAAAACACAATTATGGTATAATTCAGATAACGTAGGAAATTCAGGGCAAACCCTAACAATACTGTGTTCTATTTGTTGATTTGCATCTGTTGTGAGAAGCCAACGTGTGTGTGTGGGGAGGATTCTTGCTAGTTGTATCTAGTGGAGCTAGAGAGGATCATGGTTTCTTGCTATGTAAATCACGTAATTACTCCTTTTTGGGCAGCATAATATGATCATGTGATTGGCATTACTTCTTGTGACTTTTCTTAACTTCAGTTCGTTTGATATTTTGTAATAGACTACATATACCACTTGAAGTTGCATTGGTCTTGAATTTACCACTTGAAGTAAACTATGGTATATTTGTTTTTGTTCATTGCTTAAGTTTGAACGGTTTAGTGTTTTTGTGATGTCCTAGATGTAGCTGGTATTTAGAGTTGGCAATTTCAGTCCATATTTATAAAATTAGTTTCATTTAATCCATATTTTAGCAGGAAATTATACCTAGTGTCCCCCAAAGTGTCCGATCTTGAACTTTTGTTCCCCAAATATTCGGTCTTAAGTTTTTGTCCCTTAAAGTGTGTGGTCTTGACTTTTTGTCCTGGCTAAATAAGTTCCAACGTTTGTCTATAAGGCGGAACTTGTGGTCAATTGAACAAGTTCATTGTCTTAAAATATCTTGAACGTCTGCCTTATGGGCAAAAGTTAGAACTTATGTCCGATAGGCAACAACCCTAAGTTCTAACTTTTGCCTATAAGGCATAACTTCTGGTCAATTGAGCAGGTTCACTGTCTTAAAATATTCTGAATGTTTGCTTTATGGGCAACATATCTAAGTTCTAACTTTTACTATAAGACTGAACTTCTGATCAATTGTGCAGGTTCATTGTCTTGAAATGTCATGAACGTCTGTCTTACGAGCAAAAGTTAGAACCTTTTTGTAACGATCGGGTACGTCATTACTGGTAGTCTAATCGTGCTAAGTCTTAGAGTTAGAAAACTCTGAGTTTGGGAGTTTGAAATTCTGGGCTAAGCTAGCCTCGGCCGGTTTTGGAGCGAGGTGGAGTCTAGGGAAATTCGGGTAAGGATTGGGTTAGGTGTCTTGGTTTGAGCTAGTTTTCCACGTAGCCAAGACATAAAGGAGTCCGGGGAACTTTTCGGAATCGAATTTGGGTAAGTAGAACTCCCGAAATTGTGTTTGACGTGAAGGGGTTGTTTCGGGTCATCGGGGGAAGCAAGTGTGTTGTAAAATGGCCAAATCTGGGAGATTTCCGGACATTCTGTCCATGACGAGCGCAAAAGTCCGTCGTAGCGACCTCCGCTATAGCGGTGGTCAAGACGGTCAATGCTGCTTAAGACCGCTATAGCGGAAGTCATCCGCTATAGCGGAGCGGGGACCGCTATAGCGGGCCGACAAGATTTTAATGCAGAAACATTTCCCAAAACGTTCAATTTTCACAACTTCATTTTGGGAGAAGGGCTAGGCGATTTCATGCGATTTTCCTCCATTTTCCTTTGATTTTCTTCCCTAAGGTAAGGTTTCTACTCCCTAATCTTCGTACTACTTTTCCTATGCGGTAGAATTGCTAGGAGAGAACTTGGGGGAAAGTTGAAATAGCCTAGGAATGGTAGAATCTGGAGAAGGAAGGAGATTTAAAGCATGAATGTTCTTGGATATTGTTAAAAGTAAGATATTATGATCATAGGTTGTTAAATTCTCTATTTTTATCCGTAAAAATGATAGAACTAGGGAAATTAACGGTGGGAAAGCCCAAAAAAAAAGGGTGGAATGATCATGGGTGGCCTGAGATTTTGGGATTGGTGTAATTCGGGTAATGTGCAGGCCTTGTTTGTTAATTTTATGTACTTGTATGTTATTTTAGACCAAGAACGAGAAAGGAATCCGGAATACGGGCAAGCTCGGGTTGAGTAGAGCTTGGATCATTTCGCGGTAGGTGATGGCTTACGATTCATGTGAATGTTGTATAAATTTATAATCTTATCTAAGTGTTTGTATGAATTACATTGCTTAGGAAAGTTGTGTAGAATGTCTAAGGTTCCTATTTTACAGTCTGTGAGTTGAACGGTGTGTTTACTTGTTGGTTTACAAGTTATTTGTTCATCATTTGACTGTGGATTGTTGACATTCAGTTGGCTCGGGTACCACGCCTAGTACGGGAATACTAACGGTTGGCTCGGGTACCACGCCTGGTATGAGAATACCAACGGTTGGCTCGGGTACCACGCCTGGTATGGGTTTATTTTACTGCATCATTGCATTTATATTATTGTGTTGCATTTACTGATATTGGTTCCATGAGTCGATCGGGTTGTTTATTGAAATGTGTTACTTGTTTGGTGGTCCTTGAGTGACCGGGAAATTCTGTTATATCGTTGAGTTGGTCTTGGATTAGGACAGATTGTTCATTGACACTTAAGTGTTGTCTAGAGGGGATCCCAGGGTGGGTCCGGGCTAGACGAAAAGGTATGGGTTATGGCCATGTGATGGTGGGTTAGAGTATAAGAGGTGGATTTCATGCGGGAACAAGCTAAGTAGAGACTTGTAGTCTAGGTGTGCCTGTTAACATTGTTGCATGCCTTCCGTACTATTTACTTGATATTGTTGTACTGCTTATACACTGTTTATTTGGAAACTAGCTGATGATCCTACCAGTACACAATGGTGGTGAACTGATACTGCACTTGCTTTTATTTTGGTGAGTACATGAAATCTTCCAGCCACTGAGACGCGACCTCATCTATAGCACCAGCGATTTCGGACTTCAAGGGTGAGCTGCTCGATCAGGCTACCTTGGATCTATCTTTAAAGTTTCAGCCTACTTGTTTCGGGCTTAAAACTACTTCCGTATTTTCCTTTTGGGGTTGCATCCCCGTACTTTAGATGTTGGTAGAATTGTTTAGTACTGCGACTTTCAGTTTCTAGGGAGATTTTCCGCAGGATTATTAATGGTATAGTTCTTTGCTTATTTAATTGCTAGTTTACCATCTGTTTTGCTGGTTTTAGGCTGTTAGTCTAGGCTAAGGGTTGAACTCTATTGGTTCGCTCATCCGGGGGTTGGGTGGATGCCACTCACGACAGCCTGAGTCGTGACAAAGATGGTATCAGAGCCCTAGGTATCTTGATCTCGTCGTACCAGTCAGGTCTAGTAGAGTCTTGCAAAATGGTGCGGAGACGTCCGTACTTTTTTTCGAGAGGCTATGGGGCTTTAGGAAAAACTATCTCTTCCTTCTTTTCTTTGTTGTAACACCCCAGAACTTCCAAGCCCAGACTAAGTTCAGAAAACCAGTAGAAAATAAAAATTTTAAGAAAAGTTCAAGTTTTCAGGAATCACGGTTAGGACTACGGACCGTAGTTTGAAACCATGGTCCGTCCTGTACACTCGTAGTCCTAAGTTCTAGAGGACCCCAAAAAGGTCCCAGAGAAGATGGGTCGAACGACGGTCCGTCATCCACAACCGTAATCCCCGACTCCAGTAGCCTAGGTGTTCTACCCTAAGGACCGTGGTTTGGAACCACGGCTCGACCTGTCACACGTGGTTTCCATGAATCAGAGGACCCCCAGTTCCAGGCCCAGGAACCACGGGTCATATGACGGGCCATCGTTCAGAAGAATGGTACGTCCTGTTGAGTCGTAGTTCCTAGGACCAGAGACCCCTAAACTCTTAGGCAGAACCACGACTTAGGTTGACGGTCCGTTGTTCAGAAGGGCGGTCCGTCAACCAAGCTGTGATCCCTGAAGCACGATTTTCTGCAGATTCTTTTAAACTTTTCCAAGGGTATTTCAAACTTTTCCTTTCTCTTATAAGGCCTAAGCTACATTGTTTTATGTCGTGTAAGCCTGATTTAAGTAGTCAAAACCTACCTTAAACATCTATTCTCCAAAATCTATCAGACTTAGAAAGAATAGAAACACAAAGGGCGACAGTTTTCTCTCAAGAACAGGAAAAGGTCTTCACCAAGTTCATCCCCAAAAATCCAAGGATTTCTCCGTGGTTTTCTTCACCAGGTATGTGGGATTTCACTAGTGGGTTCCTTTTACCCACTAGGTCCTTAGATTCTAGTAAATCTTCAGTTTTCTCCAGGCATGTTTCAGACCTAGGGTTCCTAAATCTTAGAAAATTATTGTAATTCAGTTCTTACAGCTTTTATGGTATTGATCACATATTTCTTGGAGAATTAGTACAGTTTCATGAACAATGCTCAGAAACCCTAACTTGTAGATAATCCAATATTTCATGAATTTGACTTGTTAGGCAGAACAATTTTATGCCTATGCTACAGAAATTGAATGCTATAACCTTCAGTATATTTATGTTGCATTCTTGGTCAGTTACCAACATTTTGAGCTATTCCTTGTTTCAGTATATTGTCCTTACATTCAGTGGGAGTAGACTTAGTACCGAGCGGACTAGGGGATGAGGGCTTAGCTGTCAGTTTAGGCTATGACCTTTAGTAACAGTCCCCGAGTCCCAGAACTACGGCGCCACCGTAGGTTTAATGGAGTCAGTTGCCAGACTAGGTTGTACCTCCTTGTCCCTTATGGACATCAGTAGTGGATCCACGTCAGACCTGTTCGTACCCTTGGCAAGGTATGAACACCCTTCCATCCAGGGTTACAGGTTGGCCCCACAGTTAGCTCAACTTGAGGGTATGTCGGTTAGTAGTGTCTCCCACAGTCATGTTCATGTGCATCGACCTTGTATCCAGTATTTACGTTCAGTATTCAGTTCAGCATGATATGTCATGATTTATACTTGGTCATTGCATTCAGTTCAACTTTTAGTTATATTTCAGCATATCTATTTTCATGTTCAGTTATATACGTGCATATTGTTCAGTCTAGCCTATATCCTGCATGCTCAGTACATTCAAAGTACTGACGCATACTTTTGTGCTATATCGTTTTATGATGTAGGTTCAGGTACTCAGCACCCAGACCACGCTTAGTTTGACTTTCGGTTCGTATTCAGCAGCTCAGTGGTGAGTTCTCATTAGTTCGAGGGCGATAGACATGCTTATACCTTCCGTACTTATTTTAAGTTTTAGATTTCTTAGAGTTAGCTGGGGGCATATCCCAGCAACTCCTATTCAGTTAGATGGCTTTTAGACATAGATTAGACTCAGCAGTTGTTAGTGTTGTTTTCAGTCAGGACTATACTATTTATATTCTTTATATATCCAGACATTTGGGTTCTTCCTGTTTTCAGATATTTAAATTGTTTTAGCTTTCGCACAATGCATGCTTTACTCTGATTTTGTATAGCAATGCCATGCCATGGGTTAGCTTGGGATCACTGGTGACACTAAGCACCGTGTTGCGTCCAGGGGTTAGTTTTGGGGCATGATAAACTTGGTATCAGAGCATAAGGTTCAAGTGTCCTAGGATGTCTGAAAGCTGCGTCAAGTAGAGTTTCCTTCATGGGTGTGAAGCGCGCCACACTTATGGGGGGGAGCTATAAGGCGTCATTAGGAATAACTTCCCTTCTTTCTTTTCCAGCTCATGCTATGGAGTGTGAACTTTATTTAATCTCCTTCTATTCTAACTCATGCTCTTCGCATTTCAGAAAAATGCCTCCCAGAAGAGCTAACGCTAGGAATCAGCCAGCAACCCCACATACCCTTTGAACGAGCAAGTCACGCATGCTGAATTTAGGGCTGCCATGACCGCCCAGGTCAATCAGCAAGTTGCGGCACCAGCTCCGCCTCAGGTTAATGCTGCTGCAGCCAGAATCCGGGACTTCACTCGGATGAACCCTCTAGAGTTTTATGGGTCCAAGTCAGAAGAGGATCCCCAAGAGTTCTTAGACGATATTCAGAAGGTGACTGACATTATGGGTGTCACTCTAATCGAGAGTGCAGACTTAGCTGCCTATCAGCTGAAAGAGGTGGCTTACACTTGGTACCAGCAATGGAAAGATTCTCACTGTGCCAATGCAGGACCAGTGACTTGGGATCTTTTCAAGACTGCTTTTCTGGACCGATTTTTCCCACTAGAGCTCAGGGAAGCTAAGGTTCAGGAGTTCATCAACTTGAGGCAGGATGACATGAGTGTAAAAGACTATGCTCTTAAGTTCACGCAGTTATCCAAGTATGCTCCAGCGATAGTAGACGACTCTCGAGCTCGTATGAGCAAGTTCGTGTCGGATGTGTCCGATGATGTGGTCAAGGAATGCAAAACGACCATGCTTGTTAAGGAAATGGACTTCTCCAGGTTAGTTACTTATGCTCAACAGATTGAGGAGGAGAAGATCAAGGAAAAGGGAGGAGATGCTAAGAGGGCTAGGACAGGTGATTATAACCACTATCAGCAGAGGTCAGAGGGTGGAAATCGCTTTCAGTTTCACCCGAAAAATTCAGCTCCAGCTCCATCTACTGCTAGTGCCCCTACACCTAAATTCAAGAAGGATAGGCGGGATAGAGCGTCTGGCTCCAAGTCCCAAGGTACTGTCACTAGTGGACGCACAAATCCTTTATGTAAGAAGTGTGGTAGGAACCACCAAGGTGAGTGTATGACAGGCATCAGAAATTGCTTTGGGTGTGGTAAGCGAGGCCACATAATGAGGGATTGTCCCACAGCCTCTCAGAATGGTAAGGATGTTCTCCCTCAGACTCAAACTGGTTCTACAACAGCTCCAGCAGGTCGCCCCACTCAACAGGGTGCCTCGTCTGGTACAGGTGGCGGTCATCGCCAGAACAGGTTGTATGCTCTTCAGGCTAGACAGGATCAGGAGGATTCTTCTGATGTAGTCACGGGTACGTTACGAGTCTTTAATACTGATGTTTATGCATTGTTAGACCCAGGGGATACACTTTCCTTTATAACTCCATATATAGCAGTAAACTTTGATGTCTGTCCAGAAACTCATCTAGAACCCTTCTCAGTCTCTACTCCTGTCGGTGACCCAGTTATAGCTAGACGGGTATACAGAAATTGCCCAGTCACAGTTTCTCAGAAAGTCACCTCAGCAGATCTTGTAGAGTTAGAAATGGTAGACTTTGATATCATTCTAGGCATGGATTGGTTACATTCCTGTTATGCCTCAGTCGATTGTAGAACTAGGATCGTTCGATTTCAGTTTCCTAACGAGCCAGTCCTAGAGTGGAAGGGTAGTAATTCAGTGCATGTAGGTCATTTCATCTCCTACCTTAAGGCCAGAAAGATGATTTTCAAAGGGTATATCTATCATCTGGTTCGGGTTAAGGATTCAAACTCCGAAACCCCAACCCTTAAGTCAGTTCCAGTAGTTAGTGAGTTTCTATAAGTATTCCCAGAAGATCTTCCCGGAGTTCCTCCCGAAAGGGAAATCGATTTTGGAATAGATCTCCTTCCAGATACCCAGCCTATTTCGATTCCTCCTTACAGAATGGCTCTAGTTGAGCTTAAGGAATTGAAAGATCAGTTGAAGGACCTTCTAGATAAGGGCTTCATCAGACCCAGCATCTCGCCCTGGGGTGCTCCAGTGTTGTTCGTGCGTAAGAAAGACGGTTCTCTCAGGATGTGCATTGACTACCGTCAGTTGAACAAGGTCACAATCAAGAACAAATATCCCATCCCTAGGATTGATAATTTGTTTGACCAACTTCAGGGTGCTAACTTCTTTTCTAAGATAGACCTCAAATCTGGCTATCATCAGCTCAGAGTCAGAGATAGTGATATCCCGAAGACATCCTTTAGAACTCGGTATGGTCACTACAAATTTGTTGTTATGTCTTTTGGACTAACCAATGCTCCTGCAGCTTTCATGGACTTAATGAACATGGTATTCATACAGTATTTGGACTTGTTCGTCATCGTCTTCATTGATGATATCCTTGTTTATTCTCGAAATGAGAAAAAGCATGCCAGTCATCTAAGGATCGTTCTACAGACTCTCAAAGATAGCCAGCTATTCGCTAAGTTCAGCAAGTGTGAATTCTGGTTACAGTCTGTCGCTTTCCTTGGTCATGTGGCATCCAGAGAAGAGATCCGTGTTGATTCCCAAAAAATCGAGGCAGTAAGCACTGGCCCAGACCCACCTCCCTGACCAACATCAGAAGTTTCTTGGGTTTGGCTGGTTACTACCGGAGATTCGTTGCAGGATTTTCATTCATAGCTGCCCTATTGACCAGGTTGACTCAAAAAAAGGTCAGGTTTCAGTGGTTAGACGAGTATGAGAAGAGTTTCTTAGAACTAAAGACCAGGTTGACTGCAGCTTCTGTCTTGACTCTACCAGAGGGTTCAGATGGTTATGTGGTTTATTGCGATGCATCTAGAGTCGGCCTGGGTTGCGTTTTGATGTAGTAGGGTAAGGTCATAGATTATGCTTTCAAACAGCTTAAGGTCCATGAGAAGAACTACCCAACTTATGACCTCGAGCTTGCAGCAGTTGTGTTTGCCCTAAAGATTTGGAGACACTATTTGTATGGTGTTCATGTTGATGTGTTCACAGATCATAAGAGCCTCCAATATGTGTTCACCCAGAAAGAGTTGAATCTTCGTCAGAGGAGATGGCTTGAGTTCCTCAAGGACTATGACATGAATGTGCTCTACCATCCGGTCAAGGCCAATGTAGTGGTTGATGCTCTCGGCAGACTGTCTATGGGTAGTGTATCTCATGTTGAGGAAGAAAAGAGAGAATTAGCCAGGGATGTTCATCAGCTTGCTCGCTTAGGAGTTTGCCTTATGGACACGTCAGATGGTGGTGTGATAGTTCAGAATGGGTCAGAATCATCATTGGTAGCAGAGGTCAAGGAGAAACAAGATAGTGACCCTATATTGCTTCAGTTAAAAGGTGTAGTTCATAAGCAGAAAGTGGAGGTCTTCTCCCAAGGGGAAGATGGTGTGCTTCTCTACCAGGGTCGCTTGTGTGTTTCAAACGTGGGTGAACTGAGGCATCAGATTCTTACAGAAGCCCATAATTCTAGATATTCCATTCATTCAGGTTCCACTAAGATGTACCGTGATCTACCGGAAGTCTATTGGTGGAACGGCATGAAGAAGGACATTGCAAATTTTGTGGCTAAGTGTCCCAATTGTCAGCAGGTCAAGGTAGAGCATAAAAAACCAGGAGGTGTGACTCAGGAGATTGACATTCCTACTTGGAAGTAGGAAGTGATCAATATGGATTTCATTACGGGTTTACCTCGTACCCGTAGGCAGCATGACTCCATTTGGGTAATAGTGGACAAAATTACTAAGTCAGCTCACTTCTTAGTAGTCAAGACTACAGATTCAGCGAAAGACTATGCCAGACTCTACATCAGTGAGATAGTCAGGCTGCATGGGGTTCCTTTGTCTATCATCTCAGATAGAGGCCCTCAGTTTACATCTCACTTCTAAAAGTCATTTCAGAAAGGTCTTGGTACTCAGGTGAAGCTCAACATAATATTTCATCCACAGACGGATAGTCAGTCAGAGCGTACCATTCAGACCCTAGAGGACATTCATTTCAGAAAGGTCTTGGTACTCAGGTGAAGCTCAGCATAATATTTCATCCGCAGATGGATAGTCAGTCAGAGCATACCATTCAGACCCTAGAGGACATGTTGAGAGCTTGTATGATCGATTTCAAGGGTAGTTGGGATGATCACCTACCTCTCATAGAGTTCGCCTACAATAACAGCTTCCACTCCAGCATTCAGATGGCCCCAAATGAGGCACTCTATAGGCGTAGATGTAGATCACCTGTTGGTTGGTTCGAAGTAGGTGAAGCGGCCTTGCTTGGACCAGATTCGGTGCATGAAGCTATGAAGAAAGTTCAGCTCATCAGAGACAGGCTTAAGATAGCTCAGAGCCGTCAGAAATCCTATGCAGATGTTAGGAGAAGAGACATAGAGTTTGAAATTAATGAGTGGGTTTTCCTGAAAGTGTCACCCATGAAGGGTGTGATGAGATTTGGCAAGAAAGGGAAGCTCAGTCCCAGGTATGTAGGTCCTTACAAAATCCTGAAAAGGGTCGGTAGTTTGGCTTATGAGTTAGAGTTGCCAGCAGAACTAGCAGCGGTTCATCCAGTCTTTCACATTTTCTTACTGAAGAAGTGTGTGGGTGATTCGACAGCGATAATACCCTTAGAGAGTGTGGATGTGAAGGATAGCCTCACCTATGAGAAGGTTCTAGTTATGATTCTTGACCGTCAGGTTCGTAGGTTGAGGAATAAAAAAGTCACTTCGGTTAAAGTTTTGTGGAGAAATCAGTCAATAGAGGGAGCTACTTGGGAAGCAGAAGCGGCCATGATGTCCAAGTATCCTCACCTCTTTCCATCCGAGTCAGTTTCAGCTTGAGGTAAATGGCTCCTCTTCAGTCTCTCAGTTTACTCTTGTGAAATTCAGTCTCAGTACCTTGTTCCATCAGTTTTCCTTGCATTTCAGTATACCTGCATGTTTATGGAACTCAGTTCAGTTAGATATCAGTTTCTAGTACTCAATTGGTAGGGATTGCAGCTCTTTCCCTCCAAACTCAGCTTGTTTAGTCTTCATTCGAGGACGAATGATCCCAAGGGGGAGATATTGTAACACCCCAGAACTTCCAAGCCCAGACTAAGCTCAGAAAATCAGTAGAAAATAAAAATTTCAAGAAAATTTCAAGTTTTCAGGAATCACGGTTAGGACTACGGACCGTAGTTTGAAACCACGGTCCGTCCTGTACACTCATAGTCCTAAGTTCCAGTGGACCCCAAAAAGGTCCCAGAGAAGACGGGTCGAACGACGGTCCGTCCTTATGGACGACAGACCGTCATCCGCAACTGTAATCCCCGACTCCAGTAGCCTAGGTGTTCTGCCCTAAGGACCACGGTTCAAACCACGGACGATGGTTTGGAACCACGGCTCGACTTGTCACACGTGGTTTCCATGAATCAGAGGACCCCAGTTCCAGACCCAGGAACCACGGGTCAAATGACGGGCCATCGTTCAGAAGAACGGTTCGTCCTGTTGAGTAGTAGTTCCTAGGACCAGAGACCCCTAAACTCTTAGGCAGAACCACGACTCAGGTTGACGGTCCATTGTTCAGAAGGACGGTCCATCAACCAAGCTGTGATCCCTGAAGCACGATTTTCTGCAGATTCTTTTAAACTTTCCCAGAGGTATTTCAGACTTTTCCTTTCTCTTTTAAGGCCTAAGCTACGTTGTTTTATGTCGTCTAAGCTTGATTTAAGTAGTCAAAACCTACCTTAAACATCTATTCTCCAAAATCTATCAGACTTAGAAAGAATAGAAACACAAAGGGCGACAATTTTCTATCAAGAACAGGAAAAGGCCTTCACCAAGTTCATCCCCAAAAATCCAAGGATTTCTCCGTGGATTTCTTCACCAGGTATGTGGGATTTCACTAGTGGGTTTCTTTCACCCACTAGGTCCCTAGTAACTAGTAAATCTTCAGTTTTCTCTAGGCATGTTTCAGACCTAGGGTTGCTAAATCTTAGGAAATTATTGTAATTCAGTTCTTACAGCTTTTATGGTATAGATCACATGTTTCTTGGAGAATTAGTACAGTTTTATGAACAATGCTCAGAAACCCTAACTTGTAGATAATCCAATATTTCATGAATTTGACTTGTTAGGCAGAATAATTTTATGCCCATGCTTCAGAAATTGAATGTTATAACCTTCAGTATATTTATGTTGCATTCTCGGTCAGTTATCAACATTTTGAGCTATTCCTTGTTTCAGTATATTGTCCTTACATTCAGTGGGAGTAGACTTAGTACCGAGTGAACTAGGGGATGAGGGCTTAGCTGTCAGTTTATGCTATGACATTTAGTAACAGTCCCCAAGTCCCAGAACTACGGCGCCACCGTAGGTTTAATAGAGTCAGTTGTCAGACTAGGTTGTACCTCTTTGTCCCTTATGGACATCAGTAGTGGATCCACGTCAGACCTGTTCGTACCCTTGGCAAGGTATGAACACCCTTCCATCCATAGTTACAGGTTGGCCCCACAGTTAGCTCAACTTGAGGGTATGTTGGTTAGTAGTGTCTCCCACAGTCATGTTCATGTGCATCGACCTTGTATCCAGTATTTATGTTCAGTATTCAGTTCAGCATGATATGTCATGATTTATACTTGGTCATTGCATTCAGTTCAGCTTTCAGTTATATTTCAGCATATCTATTTTCATGTTCAGTTATATACGTGCATATTGTTCAGTCTAGCCTATATCCTGCATGCTCAGTACATTCAAAGTACTGACGCATACTTTTGTGCTACATCATTTTATGATGTAGGTTCAGGTACTCAGCACCCAGACCACGCTTAGTTTGACTTTCGGTCCGTATTCAGCAGCTCAGTGGTGAGTCCTCATTAGTTCGAGGACGATAGACATGCTTATACCTTCCGTACTTATTTTAAGTTTTAGATTTATTAGAGTTAGCTTGGGGCGTATCCCAGCAACTCCTATTCAGTTAGATGGCTTTTAGACATAGATTAGACTCAGCAGTTGTTAGTGTTGTTTTCAGTCAGGACTATACTATTTATATTCTTTATATATCTAGACATTTGGGTTCTTCCCGTTTTCAGATATTTAAATTGTTTTAGCTTTCGCACAATGCATGCTTTACTCTGATTTTGTATAGCAATGCCATGCCATGGGTTAGCTTGGGGTCACTGGTGACACTAAGCACCTGTTGCGTCCAGGGGGTAGTTTCGGGGCGTGACATTCGTGCTATAACTTGATTCCAATTGGTATCTGGTGATACAAATTGGTATCTAACCTCATTCACTCTTCTGTCCGCAGATGATTACTACAAGGAACAACGAAGCAAGGCCAGTGGTCCTGGCAGTGGATCCGACAGTTCGTGGCAGAGGTAGGGAAAGGGGCAGGGGACGAGCTAGAGCCGCACCCGCCAGGAGTGGAGCTCAAGCTGCTGCCGAAGTTCGTGAAGCAACCCTTCCCCCACCTCAGGATCATGTTGCGAAAGACGTAGAAGTGGTTGTAGAGGATGAAGGGGTGCAGGCGGAGGCAGCACCAGTTGGGGGTGTAGGCCTTCCTACTATGACACCGGAAGCCTTTCAGCAGACTTGGAATATTCTGAGTGGGTTGGTTGGTGCTGGAGCCATACCTGCGACATTTGCGAATCAGGCCTTGGATACTCAGCCAGCGATCACTACGGTGCCTAGGATGGATGCAACTTCAGGCACCCATGATTTCTTCAGTCCAATGCTAGGTCCCGTGATGACAGGGAATGAGCATTTGTTGCTGACCAAGT
Source organism: Jaltomata sinuosa (assembly GCA_003996215.1). Lineage (NCBI taxonomy): Eukaryota > Viridiplantae > Streptophyta > Magnoliopsida > Solanales > Solanaceae > Jaltomata > Jaltomata sinuosa. Next base: position 143,988 of record QJPP01001040.1, on the reverse strand, counting down.
TTCTTAAGATGAAACGTCCGACATTTCAGGGTACAGACAAGGAGGATGCCTATGAGTTCATCATGGATTGCTATGAGAGGTTGCACAAGTTGGGTATTGTACGTCAGCATGGGGTTGAATTTGTCACTTTTCAGCTGCAGGTGATGCCAAGCAGTGGTAGAGGTCTCATGTTGAGTGTCGGTCTTCTGTTCTACCTCCACTGACTTGGGAGCACTTTCACGCTTTGTTTCTAGAAAAGTATGTCCCCCGTACTTTGGGGACCAGAAGAAAGATGAGTTCTTGAACTTAGAGCAGGGTGGCATGTCAGTCTCTGCTTACGAGGCTAAGTTCCACGCCTTGTCTCATTTTGCCACACAGATGTTGGGTTCCGAGGAGGAACGGGTCCAGTTTTTTGTAAAAGGGTTGAATACTGAGCTACAGGTACTCTCAGTGCATATGACTTCTTCAGGGAAGGGCTTTAATGATGTGGTGGATTATGTGTAGAAACTTGAGGGAGTCAAGCACGCGGGGCAGGCTAAGGCTTTAGCCAAGAAGCCTCGGAATGAGGGAAATTTTAGTGGTTCATACTCCAGGGGCCAGAATCAGCAGGCTTACTCGGCTCGTCCTATTCAGTCAGCTCTGCCAGCTACTACAAGTGGTCGTCAGGGAGCTCAGTCTTCAGTTCCTAGAGGCCAGGGAATGTCATATACATCAACTAGCAGACCTAGACTTGACCGTGGTTGCTTTCATTGTGGTGATCTGGGCCAATTTAAAAGGGAGTATCCACATAGGTAGACAGGTAATCAGGGTCAACAGCAGTCTAGAGCAGTAGTCCCGGTAGGCAGAGGCGGTAATGCCAGGGGTCGTCCACAGGGTGGGTGAGGTAATTTTCAGGGAGGTCGGGGATATAGGGGAAACAGCGCCGCAGGCAAGGGTGCAGCGCAGCCGTCCCGAAAAGTTGTCCGGATTGATGATCGGGCTCATTGCTATGCTTTTCCAAGGAGGACCGAGGCAGAAGCCTCAGATGCGGTGATCACAAGTACCATTCTTGTCTGCGATAAAATAGCTTCGGTATTATTTGACTCAGGTTCTACATATTCTTATGTGTCTGTGAGTTTTGCGTTAGGTCTGGACCTAATTTGTGATATCCTTGATTCTCCTATCCATGTTTCTACCCCGGTTGGAGAGTCTGTGATTGTGACTCATTTTTATCGTGACTGTTCTGTGGTGTTTATGGGGTTGCATACTTGGGTAGACTTGGTAATTCTGGATATGGCTGATTTTGATATTATCTTGGATATGACCTGACTATCTCCTTATCATGCTGTGTTGAACTGTAACACTAAGACTGTGACTCTAGAGATTTCGGGTAAGGATAGACTAGAGTGAGAAGGTGAGGCCTAAGCCAGTTAAGATAATATCGTTTGTTCGGGCTAGGAAGCTAGTGGGGAGGGGGTGTCTAGCCTTCTTGGCTCATCTCCGGGATGATAGTGTGGAGTCCCCGTCTATTGAGTCAGTTCTAGTGGTTTCTGAACTTTTAGAGGTGTTTTCAGCGGACTTGCCTGGTATGCCTCCGAACAGGGATATAGATTTTTGTATTGATTTGGAGCCAGGCACTCGTCCCATTTCCATTCCTCCATATCGTATGGCTCCGGCAAAGTTAAGGGAACTTAAGACTCAGCTGCAGAAACTCCTAGATAAGGGATTTATACGTCCCAGTGCTTCGCCTTGGGGTGCTCCAATTTTATTTGTAAAGAAGAAGGATGGTAGTATGCGGATGTGCATAGATTATAGTCAGTTGAACAAGGTGACCATCCGGAATAAGTACCCTCTACCCCGTATAGATGATTTGTTTGACCAGCTTCAGGGTGCATCAGTATTTTCGAAAATCAACTTGAGGTCGGGGTACCATCAGTTAAAAATTAGGCATGAGGACATTTCGAAAACTGCTTTCTGAACTCGGTATGGGCATTACGAGTTTATAGTAATTTCATTTGGTTTGACCAATGCGCCGACAACATTAATGAGTTTGATGAATGGGGTATTTAAGTCATACTTAGATTCCTTCGTTATCGTATTCATCGATGATATTTTGATCTACTCTAAGAGTAGGGAGGAGCATGCTAATCATCTTCGTATTGTGCTGGATATTTTGAGATCCCAAAAACTTTATGCAAAATTCATAAAGTGTGAGTTTTGGTTGACTTCAGTGACGTTCTTGGGGCATGTAGTGTCAGAACGGGGGGTAATAGTAGATCTCCAGAAGATCGAGGTAGTCAAGAGTTGGGCCCGGCCTAGCTCGGTGACAGAGGTGAGGAGTTTTGTTGGACTCGCAAGATACTACAGAAGGTTCGTAAAGGGTTTTGCGTCTATTGCTACGCATCTAACCAGGCTGACACAGAAAGATGTACCATTTGTGTGGTCCGACAAGTGCGAGGAGACTTTCAAAAGCTCAAGACACTTTTGACCACGGCTCCTATATTGTCCTTGCCGGCTGAAGGTAAAAACTTTATTATTTACTGTGATGCTTCACATTCTAGTTTGGGTGCTGTGTTGATGCATGATAGGAATGTGATAGCCTATGCATCCAGGTAGTTGAAGGTGCATGAGAGGAATTACCCGACTCACGACTTAGAGTTGGCAGAGGTGATTTTTGCACTAAAGATTTGGAGACACTACCTTTATGGTGTCAAGTGTGAGGTATTCACAGATCATCGCAGTCTGCAGCACGTATTCACTCAAAAGGATTTGAATTTGAGGCAGATAAGGTGGATAGAGCTATTGAAGGACTATGATGTGACCATTCAATATCATTCGGGTAAGGCTAATATGGTGGCAGACGCATTAAGCCAGAAAACAGTTAGCATGGGTAGCTTGGCTTGTTTGGGGGTGTCCAAAAGACCACTAGCTAAGGAAATTTGGGCTTTGGAGGCCAAGTTCATGCACTTGAGTGTTTCAGATCAAGGTGGGTTGTTGGCCAACATTGAGGTCAAAGCCACCTTCATGGAGGAAATAAAGGCCAAATAGTTTCAGGATTTGAAACTGAGTAAGCTATGAGGCAAGGTAATATCCGGGGAGTCCAGAGACGTCATGTTAGACTCTGGTGGAGTGTTGCATTTCAGGGAGAGGATTTGTGTTCCTCGGGTGGATGATATGATTCAGAAAATCCTGGCAGAAGCTCATGGTTCGCGATACTCATTTCATCCGGGTGTGACTAAAATGTACAAGAACTTGAGGCAGCGTTACTGGTGGCCCGGGATGAAAAGGGACATAGTTGATTTTGTGTCCAAATGTCAGAACTGCCAACAGGTAAAGTATAAACATCAGAGACCTGCAGGACTACTTCAGAGGATGCCAATTCCAGAGTGGAAGTGGGAAAGGATAGCCATAGATTTCGTGGTGGGTCTTCCCAAGACATTGGGGAAGTATGACTCAATTTGGGTCATTGTTGACAGGCTGACCAAGTTCGCTCATTTCATTCTGGTCAGGGTAGATTACAACTCGCAGCAATTGGCTAAGATTTACGTGAAGGAGATTGTGAGATTGCATGGGGTGCCACTGTCCATCATTTCAGACAGTTCTGAGACAAGTTACATGAAGAGTTGGGTACACAACTCACTTTTAGCACAACCTTCCATCCTCAGACTGATGGTCAGTCAGAGAGGACGATCCAGGTATTGAAGGACATGCTGAGAGCATGTGTGATGGATTTTGGGGGACACTGGGACGAGTTCCTACCGTTGTGCGAATTCTTGTACAACAACAATTACCACTCCAGTATTGACATGGCACTGTTCGAGGCATTGTATGGGAGGAACTGCAGATCACCGGTTGGGTGGTTTGAGGAAGGTGATGTAAAGCTTAGGGGTGGGCATAAATACCGAAAAACCAAAAAACCGAACCGAACCGAACTAATTCGGTTTTTCGGTTTTGGTTTTTTGGTTTTTTGGTTCGGTTTTGGTTCGGTTATGGTTCTATTTTTTTTTTTAAATTTGGTATTCGGTTCGGTTTTCGGTTTTAGGATACCGATTTTTTGGTTTTTCGATTTAACCATTTTTTTTTTAATTTCAATATTTTTAATTTTTTTTTTCCAGACAACCAAAAACAAAAAATAACTTATTTTCATCCTACCAAACCCACTCTTTTAAGTTTCTGAAAACTCTATATTAAACTCTTGCATTGTTACTCATTTTCTTTTGGGCCTCAGGTAGGCCCAGCTCTCCTTGGGCCTGTGTTTCTGCATTCTGTCTCTTAGTGGACTTGTAATACATCACGTAAAGTAGCAGTTGGGCTAGTCCAAGAGCAGTTCCTATAGAATTTGGTACCTAAACAAAGAAGACAAAACTGCCCCATTAAGAAGGCCCAGAACCGAAAAAACTGAAATTGATAAACCGAAACCGAACCGAATTGAACTGAATTAATTTCGGTTCAGTTTTTGGTACCCCTTTCTCATAACCGAAAACCGAAAAAACCAAATCGAATAACCGAATGCCCACCCCTAGTAAAGCCTTTGGGCGTGGACTTAGTAAAGGAAGCGCAGGAAAAGGTAAGGGGAATTCAGACCAAGTTGCTAGCTGCCCAAAGCAGGAAAAAAATTATGCAGATCGCAAGGTCCGGGACATGGACTTTCAGCTTGGTGAACGGGTATTATTGAAAGTTTCACCAATGAAAGGGGTCATGCGGTTTGGTAAGAAGGGCAAGCTTAGCCCTTGGTTCATCGGTCCGTTTGAGGTTCTTGAAATTATGGGGCCAGTGGCTTACAAGTTAGCACTGCCACCTAGTTTATCGGTCGGCCATCCGGTATTCATGTATCCATGCTTAAGCGATACCATGGGGATGGGGATTACATCATCAAGTGGGATGAGGTGCTTTTCGATAAGGATCTTCGTTATTAAGAGGAACTAGTCTTGATTCTTACTCGGGATGTCCGAAGGTTGAGGACAAAGGTGATTGATATGATGAAAGTTCAGTGGAAGCATCGTTCGGTTGAGGAAGCCACTTGGGAAACCGAGAAGGACATGCGAGACAAGTACCCTCAAATGTTTGAGGATTCAGGTACTACACTTCCCTTCTTTTATTTCCGTAATTTCGAGTTTGATCGCTCGGGGATGAACGATGGGTAAATTGGTATCTGTTGTAATGACCGGGTTCATCGTTACGGGTAGTCCAATCGTGCCAAGTTTAAGAGTTAGAAAACTCTGAATTAAGGAGTTTGAAATTCAGGGCTAGGCTAGCCTCGGTCGGTTTTGGAGTGAGGTGGAGTCTAGGTAAATACAGATAAGGATTGGGTCAGGTGTCTTGGTTTGAGCTAGTTTCCCATGTATCCAAGACATAAAGGAGTCCGAGAGATTTTTTGGAATTGAATTTGGGTAAGTAGAACTTCCAGAATCACGTTTGACATGAAAGGGGTTATTTTGGGTCGTCGGGGGAAGCAAGTGTGTTGTAAAATGGCCAAATATGGGAGATTTTTGGACATTCTGTCCGTGACGAGCGCAACGGTCCGCCGTAGCGACCTCCACTATAACAGCGGAAAATACCGCTATAGCGGTGGTCAAGACGATCAATGCTGCTTAAGACCGCTATAGCAGAAGTCATCCGCTATAGCGGAAGTCGTCCGCTATAGCGGGACCGCTATAGAGGAGCGGGGACCGCTATAGCGGGCCGACGGGATTTTAATGCAGAAACATTCCCCAAAACATTCAGTTTTCATAACTTTGTTTTGGGAGAAGGGCTAGGCGATTCCAGGCGATTTTCCTCCATTTTCCTTTGATTTTCTTCCCTAAGGTAAGGTTTCTACTCCCCAATATTCGTACTACTTTTCCTATGCGGTAGAATTGCTAAGAGGGAACTTGGGAGAAGGTTGGAATAACCTAGGAATGGTAGAATCCGGGGAAGGAAGGAGATTTAAAGGATGAATGTTCTTGGGTATTGTTAAAAGTAAGATATTATGATCATAGATTGTTAAATTCTCTATTTTTATCCGTAAAAATGATAGAACTAAGGAAATTAACGGTGGAAAAGCCCAAAAAAAGGGTGGAATGATCAAAGGTGGCCTGGGGATTTGGGATTGGTGTAATCCGGGTAATGTGCAGACCTTGTTTGTTAATTTCATGTACTTGTATGTTATTTTAGACTAAGAATGAGAAAGGAATCCGGAACACGGGCAAGCTCGGGTTGAGTAGAGCTTGGATCATTTCGAGGTAGGTGATGGCTTACGATTCCTGTGAATGTTGTATAATTTTGTACTCTTATCTAAGTGTTTGTATGAATTACATTGCTTAGTAAAGTTGTGTAGAATGTCTAAGGTTCCTGTTTTACAGTCTGTGAGTTGAACGGTGTGTTTACTTGTTGGTTTACAAGTTGTTTGTTCATCTATTTGACTGTGGATTGTTGACATTAGGTTGGCTCGGGTACCACGCCTAGTACAGGTTTATTTTACTGCATCATTGCATTTATATTGTTGTATTGCATTGACTGATATTGGTTCAGTGAGTGGACCGGGTTGTTTATTAAAATATGTTACTTGTTTGGTGGTCCTTGAGTGACCGGGAAATTCTGTTATATCGTTGAGTTGGTCTTGGATTAGGCCAGGTTGTTCATTGACACTTAGGTGTTGTCTAGAGGGGATCCCAGGGTAGGTCCGGGCTAGACGGAAAGGTATGGGTTATGGCCATGTGATGGTGGGTTAGAGTATAAGAGGTGGATTTCATGCGGGAACAAGCTAAGTAGAGACTTGTAGTCTAGGTGTGCCTGTTAACATTGTTGCATGCCTTCCGTACTATTTACTTGATATTGTTGTACTGCTTATACACTGTTTATTTGGAAACTGGCTGATGATCCTACCAGTACACAATGGTGGTGTACTGATACTGCACTTGCTTTTCTTTTGGTGAGTACATGAAATCTTCCAGCGACTGAGACGCGACTTCATCTATAGCACCAGCGATTTCGGACTTCAAGGGTGAGCTGCTCGATCAGGCTACCTTGGATCTATCTTTAGAGTTTCAGCCCACTTGTTTCGGGCTTAAAACTACTTCCGTATTTTCCTTTTGGGGTTGCATCCCCGTACTCTAGATGTTGGTAGAATTGTTTGGTACTGCGACTTTCAGTTTCTAGGGGAATTTTCCGCAGGATTATTAATGGTATAGTTCTTTGCTTATTTAATTGCTAGTTTACCATCTGTTTTGCTGGTTTTAGTCTGTTAGTCTAGGCTAAGGGTTGAACTCTATTGGTTCGCTCATCCGGGGGTTGGGTGGGTGCCACTCACGACGGCCTGGGTCGTGACACTTTTATTGTGGTGACTATAATTTTCTTGCATTATGGAGAAAATTTCTTAATATCTATAAGCTTTAATCAAGTGAAGAAAGTTGGTAAGACATACAAAAAAAAGGGTAAATCTCATAGTTGTTTCTTTGAATAAATGAATTTGGAGTCATGACTTTCTTTTAATAAATGAGCTTAAGGTGTAAAGTTCATTAGCCTATTAAAGATAAATTTGGATCATAAACTCCACCAACATCAAGTGTTTCCAACATCTTTGAAATTCAATCTTCTTAACACATGTGTACATTTCTTAACATTATTAATTAGTAGTAACTTCCTCTAATTTACAACGTTACTATAGTAGCAAAAGGATGATGCATAAAGTATAGCTGAAACACTGCATAAAAAAAAATTCTATTACAAAGTTGCTATGTCAATTTTGACTATTTTTATGCCGACTGTAAACTGTCTTCTTTCATCTGAACTTGGAATTGACTATATTTTGCACGACAGCAACGTTGATAATAAAAGGGGAATGGGATGTACAACTTTCAAAAGTAGGGGTGAGAGTTGTCAAACTGCCAAAGTTTAGGGGAACATAGTATAGGTGTGAACCAATTAAATTGTGTTAAAATCAGGGGATTTTGGGTATTAACTATCATGCCTAAATAAATTGAACTAATCAGAAGGAAAAAGTGGAATAAATAGAATGGCAAAGTTATACTTAAAATAATTAGATTACTTAGAAGGTAAAGCAGATACTGTAGTAGTAACTATAGGGAAAAGTTTACGTAATGTCTAAGAAATTAAGGAATGTATTAAAGAGGAAGTGTCCATTAATTTACTCAGTCAGTTTTTTCTTCACGATTAAGCATTGTTTATCTTTCTGTTTTCTTAGCTACTATGGCCTCCAGCAATAATGGTGGTCGGCCTTTCCCTGAAGATTTAGCAACAGAGATTCTACGGAGGTTGCCGGTGGAGTCCTTGTTGTGATTCAAATGTGTGAGTAAGAAGTGGTACAAAGTTATCAAGAGCCCTATCTTCATCAGAGAACAGTTGAATTGGAACAACAAGAACATGACCACCAAAATCTTGATTTATGATCATGCAGATTCCCCTCGCAATCCCATCACCTTCATTTTGGTTTCTGATGCTGGTGATGTTGGTGTTGTACGTGAAAATTCTGATTATCTCTGGATGTTCAGAGGTATGACGTATGTTTTAGGTTCTATCGATGGCTTGTTTTTGTTGGAGAGAGTAATTGATGGCCCGATATTCAACATCTCATTGGCTTTGTGGAATCCTGCCACCAGGGAGGTGAGGTCCCTTCCCCCACTCAACTTTGAGCTTCAACCATCTTTTAGATTAAGCAACTCTAAATTTGGGATGGGAATAGACCCCATGACTAATGACTATAAGGTGGTCTGGTTTTGGTCCTTCTGGGACGACATCACAAATCGTCTGGTCCCTCAAGCAAATGCAACCGTCTATTCCTGTTCGAGGGACTCATGGAGAATCCTTCAACCTGAAATTTACGAAATCCCCGTACACAAAAGGGTGTATGGAAGCCCTTGGAACTGCTTATTTGAATGGAGCTTATTACTGGCTGCTAGAGCGGGAAAGGGGTAAGTGTAACATTCTTTCATTTGACTTTGTCAATGAAGTGTTTGCAGTGATTGGAGGGCCAGATACTCCCCACCCTTTCGCTTATTGCAAGCTGATTTTGACATTGCTTGATGACTCCATTGCCATATTCACTGAAGTTGACTCAAATGTTTATGATATATGGGTAATGATACATCCAGGGGTTTGGAACAAACTTCTTACCTTCCAATGCTTTGGATATTTCAAGTCTTGCAATAAACTATGTAACAACTGGTTTAACTAATAGCACTACCTTCATGGTTTGGATATTATATTGACAGTACGTTGTGTTGTTGTTATTGGAGTGTTGTTTCAGTTATAACTTAACAGTTACTATCTTCTGGCTTAGAGATCAAAATCTTCACTTGTTTGAATATGTGATTGTCTTTTTCGTTTAGCATTTCTATATCTTTAATATATGTATTCATTTTGGTGCAATTTGGAATATTACATAATTCTTTTTTCAGAATTGTACTTGGAAGTCTTGTTTTGACAGATAGAATAGCCTCTATTGTTTACATGTCATTCTTACAAATATTTCAAGTCTTGAAGTATTCTGCCTTGTCACACATTAACACTTGTTGCAACTTTAATTATGTACTTCCATAGCAACACTAATAATTTCATTCATCCTGCTCCAATATGGTATGTGACATTATCGTCAATCTTTCCATTTCCTTGTATAATTGATCCAAGATATTCGAAATTTTATCTCTTGGATATGACTTGTCACTTGAGTATCAATCTTTACTTTCACATTTGCCACATGAGTAACGTTAATAAACTTGCACTCCAAATATTCTATTTTAGTCCAGATAAAAGCAAAGGCAAAAATATCATTTTTTTGTATCCAAGGTTGGACATATAGCCTATATGTCATTTGGTGCGTCAACTTGATTTAAGTAGTTCTCTTTGATAAGTACAAATAGTTCTATCCTAATTTACGAGTGCTTACTTATTACTTTCGTTTTTACGTCAATAGATGAAGAGCTTAATAACTTCAAAGTTTATATTGTGTATTTCTTATTAAAAAAATAGCCAGCGTATAATATCAAAAGTTCTGGAGTAGTTAATACTTTATTTTTTAGTATATATAATTTACACAGATTTCATATACAAAGTAATCACAAAATCTTTCAAAATGATATAGACCAGTTTCCATAAACATTTAATACACAAGCTAGTAATCAAAAACTTTCTATTACAAATGGGAAAAAGATCAGGTCAAGTAAAATTTGATCAAGTAATATTTAATGACTTTGTAGATTCATGTCATGTGTATTATAAATAATTTATGGTTAAGATCTATTTTAATTTATATACTTATTAAATAAAATAAAAATGGCAAAACATAAACTAATGGTAGTAACAAATACTAACGGTAGTTAATTTTATTTATTTGGAATTGCAACAAACTTTTGTACTTGAGACCCACTTCTTACCTCTTAATTTTTTTTATATTTAAATGTAAAATAAAATAAAATGCAAAAGTTGACACTATATTTTCAAAACTAATCCAACTCCATGATTGGGGTATCCTTGATATGATTTGATCGATTATTTTATTTTGTATGATAAAAATTAGACTTTACGAAATCATCTCATTGTCTTAATTTCCCCCCCCCCCCCCCCCCCCCCCCCCCCCCCCCCCCGTCCCCCCCCCCCCCCCCCCCCCCCCCCCCCCCCCCCCCCGCCCCCCCCCCCCCCCCCCCTCTCCCGCCGTATTAGTATAAGTTTATTCTGTAGAAAAGCGAGAGAGCACTCAACTACTAATTAACCTTTAACTCTAGTTCACAACCTCAAGAAACCAAGACAATGAGATGATTTAGTAAAATCTAAATTTTATTATACAAAATAAAATAATCGATCAAATCATATCAATGACACCCCAATCATGGAGTTGGATTAGTTTTGAAAATATAGTGTCAACTTTTGCATTTTATTTTATTTTATATTTAAATATAAAAAAAAATAAAAGGTAACAAGTGGGTCTCAAGTACAAAAGTTTATTGCAATTACAAATAAATAAAATTAACTTTGTTACTAACATTAGTATTTGTTTTGCCATTTTTATTTTATTTAATAAGTGTATAAATTAAACTAGATTTTAATCATAAATTATTTATAATACACATGACATGAATCTATAAGGCCATTGAATATTACTTGATCAAATTATATTTGACCGTATCTTTTTTCATTACAAATGTATACAATTGTTTTTTAGATATTTCATACACACAATTACAACATACATTTTAGAGCTTTTACGTAAAGGATCAAATTTGAAAGAAAATCGCACGTAGAAAACTTGATGTATACGTATTATATGTTTATTATTGTATATACATCCAACTGTAATACATGTGCGATTTCTTACCACTATTGTTACGTCAACAAAAATATTTGATTTGAATACATAAATAATACATTTATAATATAATTATATGGAATTTGAAATGAAAATAATAGTATATTGCTATGGTGTAAATAGGGGATCTTGAATATCCATGTCTTTTTCAGGAGCTTTTTAAGTATTCTTGGCAATCTCCTCCTCCTTTATCTTCATACTTTTCATATTCAAAAACAAAAGAACGAACTTCTTGCTAAATTGAAAACCAGCAATAAATCACAATTCTAAGGATTTTACAAAGCATATAAAGTTTGTAGAAGTTTTTTATACTCATTATAAGCAACAATGAAACACAAAAACACAAATAAACTAGAAGAATATAATGAAATTGGGCAATAGACCAATAAGTAGTACAGTAACTCAATAACAACGGAAAAATTGATGAAGCTGTTTTTTTTTTTTTTTGACAACATGAAGCTGTAATCATGGGTTGAATTTTATTGAATAAGAAAACCAATTTTGGATGAAAACACCGGCTAAAAAAAGTGGCGCAGAGAGAAACTTCTAAAATTGAAAAAAAGAGAGTAACTGAAAAGAGCACAACATGTAAAAACATATAGAACAGAGCACTTTCCTTAAATTAAGCCCTAAAATCGTGAGACTTAATGACGTAGAGAACAAATCAAGTTCTTAAATTTAATCCCCCAAATTATAGGCTGAACAAAATCTAAATATGCTATAACATGTAAAATCTTGCTATGTTTATAAATAAGAAAAATTATTCATATATTTAGCAATATAAGATCTAATTAATTAAGTATAATATCTAGGTAGATATTTTTAATTATTATTGCTCTCTTCATTTCAATTTATTTATCTTAGTTTCTTTTTAATTTATTTAAAAAATATCTATATTCTTTTTGACATTTTTTTAATTTTTACTTTTTATATCATATACCGTAAAATTAAATAATATTTTGATATATTTGCTATATTCTTAATTTAAGATGATAAAATTAAAAAATTTAATTGATTTTCTTAAAATTGGTATCAAATCAAAACAAGACAAACATTAAAAAGGAGTGAGTACAAATAATGTACATTTTAAGTGCAATAGGTTAATGTATATTTATACACATGAAATCAAAACCCTTTCCCCTATAATGCGAGTTTGGAGAAAAATCAACAAAACTGCCTTCTCCGAAGAGAAGGATACAAGGCCGCAGATGGGCATTATTCTGTTTCGTTCAGCTTTAAAGGTGAGATTTAGAGTTAATATTGCGCAAATTTTACAAAATCAAAAGTGATTTATGGATTCTTTATGTTATAACCTTGATTTTTAGTATGAAATTCATTGGAACTGCTAGATATCAAGGATTCTATCAACAACCCTAACAGGGTAAGCTTTTGAGATTTCGACCTTAAAGGTAATTCTAAGTAACCCATGCCATTTGCATTAGTTAGTATTTTTGTAATGTATTAACAGCCTTGATTGTATTTAATTAGTTGTTATTGACGAATTGGGGGAAACTATGAGAATGGTTTAATTTGGGTCTCATGATTAATCACAAGTGAACTATTGGAGAATTATGATTTTAATTATTAAAAAATATTAGTACCCGAGTTATGTGCGGACATTACAACATACCTAGTGTATTTCCATAGGTGGGGTCTAGTGAGCTATATACGGACATTATTAAAGAATATATTAGGACTATGTATTTATTAAAAAAATATATGGAAGTACCAAAATATCATGTGCGGTTTATATTTAATTTGATTGGATTTTTTTTATGTGTTTTATATTGTTGTTTGATGATGGTTGTTGTTTTTGTTGTTGGAATATTCTCATGCTTCTCTCCTTCCAGATGTGGTACTGGTACACTGCTCTTGCTAACACCATCTTGTCACCCGAGTCTTTGGATTTCTACCTTTAGCCATTCTTTCTGCCCAAGAATTTTCTACATCCCATTGCGTTGAATCTCTGAAAAGTTGAGCCATTGCAGTAATCTCTTCCAAACATATGCTGAGACATCACGTTGAAAAAATAAGTGTGAATTCCTTTATCTTTCTGTTCACATAGAGGGCATTCCAGTTCTATAGGAAATCTCCATTTGTGTAATCTGTCCCTAGTGGAAAGCCTCTTATGAGAAGCCAATCGGAGAACAAAAATCCATCTAGGTAGTCCTAAGTTGTTGCAAATCAATTTCCTCCAAGACACCTTTTGATATTGACCTATGAGTTCAGTGTAGAAAAGCTTAGTGGAGAATGAATTCATAGTCAGTATATCAGCTACATCATAACCTGCTTGAGTAAAGTACTTAGTGGCTTCTAATTTTTTTTTGGGAATAATCCAGGATGCCTGTTTTGGCACCTCCTCCAACAGGTTCCTATTCTTTCCATAGTAGAAATGAATCCATCTAACCCAGAGTTTATCCTTCTTATTGCAAATGTTTTTGAGCTCTTTGCTTATTACTACTTTGTTCCCAGATGGTAATATCCAAAATGTTTAGGTCCCCAGCTGATTTAAGAAGGCAAATCCTATCCCAAGCCAATAGAACCTTCTTTGACAAGTCAGTATCACCCGTCCACAAAAAATTTCTACAAGTAGCCTCAGGGGTGTTCACGAGTCGGTTTGGGTCGGTTATTGGTCAAAACCAAAATCAAACAAATTTAATCGGTTTTTAAATTTCTAAAATCAAACCAAACCAAAAAAATAAATAACTGTCGGTTTGGTTTTTTCAGTTTATGACTAGCTAAAGATAAATTGATAATAGTATAAGAAATGACAATGGCCAAAAGGCTTGCCTAGATGCAAGTCCTAATAATGCCAACTAAGCAAATGTCTTTAACAAGCCTATATATCTTGTTTGACATTCCAAATAACAGTTTTGTCCCTTGAATTTGTGAACCAAATGCCAAAATAATAAGCATTAATACTATTGCCTATAGGATAAAAACCACAAGTGAATGTGTTATGTGGGGAAGCAACCACCAAGAAAATAGTTGCTCAAAAATACTTGTCAGAAAACTTGCAAGTTGCAACACAGTTGGAATTTTAAATAAATAAATCAAACAAAGCTTCCAAAGTACTAATTTTGTCCACTAAAAAGAAAAAAATTACATATTAACTAAACTACTCTGGAGTAACTAGAGGATCCAGAACGCAATCACAAGTAAAATGTAACAAAATATTTATATTTTATTTATGAATAATATATAAATAATTATAAAACTTGTATATATAATTTATCGGTTCGATTTGGTTATTTTTCGGTTATTTTGTAGTAAACCCAAACCCAAACCAAATGGTATCGGTTTTTAAAATTTAAAACCAAACCAAACCAAATGTCAGTTTGGTTCAGTCACTACCTTCTTTTACCAAACCATGAACAGCCCTAGCCTCAGTCACTACCTTCTTTTACCTTCTTTTGGAGGACAAAGATATGAGCCCAGAATAGTTGGATACAGTGTTCTGGAAAGCGAGCGCTTCAGCGAGGGTTTAGCGCTTCACTAGCTGAAGCGAGGCATGTGAAAAGAAGCGGTCGCTTCTGGGCTTGAAGCGCGAAGCGACCAGAAGCGGCGAAGCGAGAAAAGCGAGCGCTTTTATTTTTTTAATTAATAAGTGATCAATTTTAAAGAATAAAAAGAGTCGTGACTTACATGGTCCTTCAGAAATTAGAATAGCTAGGGTTTCAACTTACTCTTCCTTTAGGTACTTTTTCTCTTTTCTTTCTTCTTCTTCCTGATGCAGTGGCGCTGCTACCTAGGGTTTTACTTTCTTTTTTACTATGTTTTCCTCTGTCCTGTTTACCTTTGTTTTTTCAAGTTATATGTTGCTTATTTTTTTTCTTAACATTGTTTAAGTTATATGTTGCTGATTTTCCTTTCTTAATGATGATTAAAATATATGTTGCTGAATTTATTTTTTCTTAACAGTGATTAAAATATATGTTGTTGAATTGTTTTGTTTCTTAACAGTGACTAAAATGTTGCTGATTTTTTGTTTCTTAACAATGATTAAAAATGTTGATTTTTTTCTTATTAGTGATAAAATTATAATGTTGATTATTTTTCTTAAATCTTAACTGCGATTAAAAATGGCTGACCCGGAATGAAAATATGGGGAAAAAAGCTAGTGAGACCAATAGAACAACAATTGTATGTCTTTTTTGTTACAAGACAACTAAAGGGGAACCTTTTATTAGTTTTTAATATGATCTTTTGCTTATATATTGTCTCTATTTATTTTGGTCTTTTTCCTTTTAAATTGCACTTCACATCAATGAAGCGAGCGCTTCGCTTCACGCTTCGCTTAAAGCATGAAGCAGGACCTTGTCGCTTTTTTTCGCTTCACGCTTCCCTAAACACTGGTTGGATAAAGTAAAAAACAGATTTGATTAGTTTAGCTATCCCTGCATAGGAAAGAAATATATTGGTCTAGGGCTTAATTCTGTTTAGGATCTTATCCAGCAAAGGTTGACATTGTACAATGGAGACTTTCTTTGAGCTAAGGGGCACACCCAAATATCTGAAAGGTAGTTCACCTTTGCTAAAACCCAGTACATCTTGGATCTCCTGTTGAACATGAGGACGCATTTCAACACTGTATATGAAGCTTTTGGATGGATTTGCAATAAGCCCGGAAGCTCTAAAGAAATCCTGGAACTTATCCAACAGAAGTTGCACTAAGATGACATATCCTCTACAGAAAAGGAGGAGGTCATCTGCGAAGCCTAGTTAGAGAAGATTCATCTTGCTACATTTTGGATGGAAATTGAACCGAGGTAGATCACTTAATAGCTTTAAAGATCTACTAAGACATTCCATGACTAAGACAAAAAGAAAGGGTATAAGGGATCACCTTGTCTGAGACCCTTTTTAGCATCAAAGGGACTAGTGGGCTGACCATTGATAACAAATGAGTAAGATACAGTCTGAACACACATCATAATCTAGTCTACAAACCCCCTAGGAAAGTGTAAGGCTGAATGGATTTGTTCAAGGAAAATCCATTCCACTGAGTCGTAGGCCTTTTGCATGTCGATCTTTACTGTACATCTAGGAGAAACACCTTTTCTGTCATACCCCTTTACAAGTTAATGACTTAAGAGGATATTATCAGTGGTGACCTTATCGGATACAAAAGTAACCTGGCTAAGATCTATTAAACTATCCATTAGAGAGTAGAGCCTCTTAGTAAGAACCTTGGAAATCAATTCGTATAGCATGGTACAACAAGATATACGTCTATGTTCTCTAATATATATATTGTACCTTGGGGATGAGGGTGACAGTGCAATTGATGGCTTTGAACATACTTTTGTACTGGAATACATCTTGCACTGCACCTATTACTTCTGGTCCAATAGTGTGCCAGTTTTTCTTTTTTTAAAGAATACAACATCATATCCATCGCATCCTTGGGGTTGAGGTCAGCATAATCTTTTAGAGCCAATGTTACTTTCTCATAGCTTATAGGCTCTATATGGTTGAACTGTTGTTCCCTTGTCAACGCAAGACCACTATTCATGATGCGAGGGTCTATAATAGGCAATTCAGTAGTGTTGGAACCAAACAATTGTTTATAGAATCCCGTTATATCCTCCTCAATATCCCCCCTAGTTTGTATGATTCTTCTAGTATTTGTCACCAATCTTTTAATATGATTTTGGCCAATTCTATTTTTGATACTTACATGTAAATATATAGAGTTTGAGTCGCCCATACTAGCCATTGCACCCTTGATTTCTGTTTGAGGATGCTTTCTTCCACCATGATCCATTTCTTCAGATTCAGTATTAGTTCCTTTTCTTGGGCAAACAATTCCTGATCATCATACTTGTCCCTCGCTCCCGTCCTCGACTGAGAACAGGAGATTAGTCTACCTTTGTCCACAAAAGCCACTAAAACAAATATAAACTAAACAAAGGTGATATAGCGAAAAGCAAGTGTAACCAAAAGCAAGAATCAACAAGGTAGAATGAACAAACAATTCAAATTACTACAATACCTAATACCTAATACTGACAGAGAGTAGCACCTGGATATAATAGTTGAAAGCAAATACCAAAGGAAGAATAACAAAAATAGCTAATAGTACCAACAAATAACAAAGCAAGCTTACATGAAGGAAAACAAGGCAAGACGTCAAAAAAATAGAGGGAAGAGGGAAAACAAAACAAAAATATCTTGTAATTTGCAGTGGAGAAACAAGGGGAAAAGAACAAGAAACCTATACAAAACTATCTTGCCTGAGATATAAAAGTAAGAAAGAGAAGGGGATGGCGCAGAAGCTGGATGAGCAGATTATTGGACAGAGAGTGGAAAGTGGAAGATACAACCTAGGTGTGTCGTCGGACTGATATCGTCTCTGAACTACGCTAGTACCGCATTGTACGCTCCTTGTTACCGCCGAAACACTGCTACTAGCACCTGCAAAAAGGCATTACACAGAAACACAAAAGAAGAGCCCTAGGTCGGCTCTTGTGGCCCTAGGAGAGTGGGTGGAGAGAGGGGGAAAGAGAGACGACTTCAAGGGGACGTTGGCTGGAGCACCAGCGAGATCGATCGACAGAGGAGTCATCGAGAAGACGAGCGCTAGGAGAGAGAGGAGACGGAAGATCGTAGAGAGAGAATTCCTTTTTTTCCTCTTCTTCTCAAGTACTTTTCTTAAAATGAATAAAACTTTTCATTTTCTTTCCCAACTATGTGTAAACACATTGATTCGAGCAATGTTTTGTGCAATTATTTCATATGGATTTGCCTCAAAATCAATTTAGAGAAACTTTCAATGTGAGTCTAATGACAGGTTGGTGAGTATCGGATAGTAACAAAAACTAATTCATGTAGGATTTAGTTTTTAATATATTTGAAAGCAACATAAAATTTCTACTAAATATGATTTATTCCAAAATTGGAGAAGCTAATAATGTGCTTCTATAAGCGTTGCACTGGCTATAATCATACACAAATCACCATTCAATATTCAATAAATATTTATATTTTTTTTAAAAATTAACCATTAAATTGATTGTTTTTATGCATATTCAAATATTGTCAAAATATTTTAAAATTCTCGCCCAATATTTAAAATGTTCGCTTGTCTCAATCTTTAATTTTGTACATCCATAAAATAAAATATGCAGATTTTTTAAACTTTCTTGATGACTGAAATGAGTAAGCAGACACATTTGTTATTACTCTATGTCCATCTTTTATGGATACTAAAGATTTAAACCAGACTAAATTATTCTCCTAATAAGAAAAGTTTTGACTAAAAAAATTGGTCAGTATAAGAACGGAGCCATAAACTACATATATTTCAAGATGATAATATCTTGATTGGTCTCTATTACACCCTCATTTAGTTTTATGCCAAAATAGGTATTGGTGACACCTAAGAGTCCTCTAATTCAAACTATTCAAAAATTTACAAAATCTAAATTTCTCCTACAAATAGAACTCAATCCTAGGCAAAGAAACACACACAACAACAAATCATTTGATCCCCCATATCTAAACAAACATATTTCTCCTCCTCTTTCTCCACTTTAGCCATGCCTAGAACGAAAGTGAAGCTTGCTTTGATTGAAAATAAAACTGAGAGGAAAGCCTCATACAAGAAAAGACAAAAAGGGTTCTTCAAAAAGGCTTATGAACTCAACACACTTTGTGGTGTTGAAATAGCTACCGTCATTTATAATCCTTATCACAATGAACCTGAGGTGTTTCCAAATCGTGATGATGCAATCAATACCTTCAGAAAGTTCAGGGAGCTTTCAGTGTTAGATCAATCAAAAAACATGGTGACAACAGAAGAGTTCACCAAGCAAAGGATTGAGAAGATGAAGAAACAACTGCAGAAGTTAAGGAAGGCAAACAGGGTCAAGGAGTTCACAAATATGATGCATGAAGTGTTGAATGGAAAAGATATACCTGGTCAGCACCCTTACGATCTCAACGATCTGATGTACGTGATGAACCAAAACCTCAAATGGGTCTGTGAAGCGTTGAAAGCAAAGGCTGATGGAGAGGGTTCCACATCGAGTGTCTCTCAACCCATTTTTGAATCGATGGTACATAGTGGGACCATCTCTAAAGGGCCAAGGGCTCCTCTATTGGCCACTGTTGGGGCTCCAGTATCGGTGGAGCCATCGGTGGTTCCTGGTGGGACCAACTTCGAAGGGCCAAGTGCTCCTCTGTTAGTCCCTGCTGTTGATCCAATATCGATGGTTCCTCCCATGGATCCATCGCTGGTTCCTTCAATCGCTCCTACTCAAATGCCCAAACCAATGTTTCATTTGGTGGCTCCTCTTGTAGAACCTTCGAGGGTTCCTCCTTCTCCTCCTCTCTTTCCTTCATTTTCTTCACAAATGTTTCCTCCGATGGTTTTACAAATGTATCCGCCAATGCCTCAACAAATGGCTTTTAGAAGGGCTCTTGGAATTGCCCCTCCAATGCCTCCAACAACATTGGATTCTCCAATACCTTCACCAATGGTGGCTCCTCCAACGTCTACTCCAGTGTCTCCTCCAATGGCACCTCAAATAGACCCTTCAATGAATATTCCCTCAACGGGTGCATCAATGCCAATGAATAACTGCCAGAACTACTCCGTTGACTTTGCGCAGAGTTCTGCATTGTCTGAGATGCTGGATTGGAATGATGATGATGTAATGACTTTAATTGATGATCCATCTTTCAACAACATTAATGTTCAAGATCCAAATCACGACAATAATGTCTAAGGAACTAGGACTAACATGTCTCTTTTAATTAGTATGTTTTGTATGTTCACGTTGTCCCATGGGCTGTTTGATGTCTTTTACTATTTTGCATGTCTAAGTTGTGTCATAGGACTCTCCACATCTCTTTCCATGTGTCATCATTTGAACTGTTTGTCATGTTTCGTTGTTTTTTTTTCAAAGTCTCTTGTTTCATTCGCTTATTAAATCATGGTCAATTTTTTTTAATGTTTACCAGATACTTGTTTATCTGCGCCTTTATTACTGTTGTTATTGTTAGCATTGAAAATGTTGTTAGTATGGTTTTCTAAAATGACCTCTTACACATCAAAAATGTATCCAATCAGTTAAAATATCGGGTAAATTTTCGTTCTGGAACTTTCCAGTGTAAACTAATAACGCATCTAAAATTGAAAATGAACTAAAACAATAAAGAAGATTACCAAGAAAACTTATTTAATATCCATCTAATGAAAAAATAAGGTGATAGTACAAGATTCATTACTTTTCTGGATTTATTAAGTTAAGAAATGCAAGTATTTTGTTTTAAGTTAATTATCTAGAATTGTTTTTTGCACTCCAAAAACTTAAAATTGTATCGACATGTTTATGTTTTGGTTGCATTCTTCTAATATTCTTTTTGTTCTCTGTTCGTGAAGTCGGGAAATTTGTTCCACGTACGAGGTCTATTGGAAAAAGTCAATGTATTCCTTGCATCAGAAATATGAAATGGCTTTTCCTGTTTACTTAGAATTTAAAAGGCACAAATATTCAGAAAAAGAAACCAAAAAATGGGATGGGGAGGAAAGATAATTTATTAGTAAGTGAAATTTGAATAATTACAATTAATAATACTCCAAATTTGGGAAAAAACATAGATTTACAGATATTCTAAGGTTATCCGGCATGTCGGTCAAGGCTATATACAGAGGCAAACCCAGGATTTGAAGACTGCAGGGGCACCATTATCTTAATGTAGGAACTAGCAAAATTTGCCTAGCACAATTTCGAATGATGATTGAGGGATAATGTTGTGTCCCACTGGTCACTAGTGGCGTGAGCGGTAGCGAAAATACAAATATATAGGTCGAATATGAGTTCTAAGCTAATACTTAGACTTTAACATGCGTCACTTTTGCTGTCAATATGCCCTTTAAATCAAAACCAAAAATGATAATGGAAATGTGTTACTCTAGGTTTGATCCGGGGTCGCAGTTGCGGAAGGAACTACTTCAACCAACACCCAAAGGTGCACTTCTGTTTATAAGGGTGCACAGTTAAATATATATTAGTTCCTTAAGATATATACATATATACATAATTTTTTCCGAGGTTAACGGGGTGCAAGTGCACCCCCACCCATACACGTGGGTCCGCCTCTGGCTATATATGTATATATATATATATAAATAAAGGGAGAGAGGTGTTTGCAATATTGTTAAGCCAAGTGGCAGGCTAATATCAAGTCACTTGGTAGTTTTTGAACAAGTTAGGAAGCAATATTGAATTTGAATTGCATCTTGTCCTCCACCAAGGTCACTTCTACCTTGACCTCTGGGATCTGGATATCTTCATTTCTAATCCTATCTTTTCTAGTATGCCCACACATCCATAACATTCCTATTTCCGCAACTTCCATCTTCTGAACGTGAAAGTTCTTGATTGGTTAACACTCCGCCCCATAAAACATCTGAACATAGTCTAACCACCACATTGTAGAACTTGTTTTTAAGTTTTGATGGCACCTTCTTGTCACACAATACTCCGGATTATAATGTTACTTGGCACCACCACACTGTAGAAGTTGTCATTTGGATTTATTAAGTTCATATTGAATTTAAATGACGTGTAGACTTATATATAATCCAAATGATGTGTTAAGAAAAGTTACTTGGCAATTTTAGAACAATATTTATTAAGTTCATATTGAATTTAAACGGGAAGATAATGTTCTAAAATAAATGTTGTTAGTTTCTTATTTTTGAATTGAAAAACAATATTTCGAATTTATTTGCATAATCTGAACAGAGAGATTGAAACAAACCTTTGAATTTTACATAAGTTACTCCCTCCAGTCCACTTTAGTTGTCGTGCTTACTAAAAATAGCTGGCGTAAAATAGTTTCATTTTAAAAAATCAAGATATAATTAATTATTTGTTTCCACCTTTACCCTCAATAAATATGGAGAAGAGATTAATGTGGTGAAAACGAGAGTAGTTTTGAAATCAAAGTAATAAGAATAATTTAGTCAACTTACCCTTTTAGTTAATATTCTCTTAAAGGGCATGCTAAGAAAAACATAACACGTAAAATGGATCGGAGGGAGTAACATATAAAGATAAGTTGAAGCTTTTATAAATTCATTTATGTGCTTTTTTGCACCGTGTTGCAAGTAGTATTATTTCCTTCTAATGTCTTATCCAAAATTGGTTGAAAATAAATTATTGAAAAATATTATTCAATTTTTTTTGTGGGATTATCACGGCAGCAATATCCTTTTTTATAACGTCTTACAATCCTATATTACCAATTATGCATTTCTTTTTTCATAGAAAAAACATATCTTATTCATATCAACTTATTATCTGGTATGACTTTCAAATGTGAATTTAAACAGAATTTGAGTTGGAATGAAGTTTCAACTGACCTCCTATATATACCCCTTAGGAATTGATGACACATAAATTAAAGTTCGGTTTTCTTCTTAGAGTCACTTCCCATTCCACCTGACTTCTTTCAAAAATAATTTCTTCTTCCTATTTTGTTGTTGATCATTAATTAGTTCTATTATGCTTATCATATTTTTCTTCTCATGATAGAAAAGTTTGAAAGTGGCTCCTCTCCCGTAGGAGTTGGCTCCATTTTATCCAATTCGGCATCTGATGCTATACACATGTCATATTGTAAAACCCGTGGATAAGGTTTGTTTTGTTAAAATAGGACACATGTATAGCATTCGTCGTCGTACCGGACGAAATGGAGACAGCTCCTACTGGAGAGAGGAGCCGCTTCCTAAAAGTACTGCTCAAGTAAAACCTTATTTAATTTTCTTTTGTTGTTTCATTTTGTTTGCTTTTATCTTTTCTCTCTAGGATACTAACTTGTACGGTTATTACGCTTGCTCAAGTAGAACCTTATTTAATTTGCTAAACCAAATAAGATGGTTTTCATTCAATATATTTATCGCACGGATAACACTAGTTCTACAATAATAATTACTACGCCTTAGTCCCAAATAAGTTGGCGTCGTCTATATGAATCTTCACTTCTTCATATAAGCTCATTTAGATCCTCATGACATGATATGATATGAAATAAAATAAAAGTAAAATAATAATACTAGAAGTTCTCTAACAAGTCTTAAACCTCATACTGCTTTTGTAGCTGACTTTTTGCCTCTAAGAACACCCTTCTTACTTCCTCATCCTCTGGATTGTCTTGAATCAACACTTCACAATCTTGAATAGCTGCCTTCCATCTTCCCAACTGCATATATCACCAGGCAATACAAGTAAACAAACGTTTATCAATCCAAATTCTAGTCTTGTTTTACAAAACATGATTTGCTTTGCAGTTGCAGCCAAACTACATATAGGTAGTTGAATTGTATGACCATGTCAACTAAAACTTTCGGATATATACCTTGTGAAATTAGTGGGATCACATCATCTAAAAGCTTAAGCTGCTAGAAAGGGTACACTTTTATTTACTTAATTAATCATGTCTTCAACAGATGAGGTCGAATAATTACCTTGATGTTGCAGTCAGCTCTTCGCAATCTAGCCTTTGTATAGGAAGGACGCAGTACAAGAGCTGCAGTGCAATCTTCCACAGCTTTTTCAAATTGTCCTAGCTTGAATCGGCATGCTGCTCTGTTAAACAGCAGAACAGAATTGTATGAATCTTGTTCTAGTCCTTCAGTATACACAGAAGAAGCCTCTGAAAATTTATTTTCTCTGAACAGCTCGTTACCCTTTAACCGAGATGATGCCAACCCTTTAATTCTCCTCAGAATTGTGTTAATTACTTCATTGCTTTGATCCAATTTTGCTGCTTCTTGAGCTGCAGCTGTAGCATCCTCAAACCTGCCAACTGTTGCATAAGCCTCAGCTCGAGTGATAAACAAATAAGCTGTTTTTGCTGAACCAAATAGGCAAGCACATAGCTCGGTTTTAAAATCAGGTACTTTCTGAATTGTGATGTATGCTTCCTCATGTCTATGTAACTTCATTAATGCTTCAGCCCTCATGGCAAAGATCTTCAATTTAAATCAAGTAAAAGGAAAAAAGTTAGAATCTTTAAGCATCTAATTTTCTTTATTAGACTTTATACACTAGGGATGGACATAGTTGCAGTTAAACCTGTGGAGCTGAATCTGCTTCTAAGGTGATAGAATTTTGTGTTTCTTTAAGCAATGTATTGTAATCTCTCAGCTTCTGTGCTTCTGTGCATTTTAAGAGTTGCCTCTTAAGATCATGAGCCTCGACAATGTCCTTCTTGTCAACTTTTCGCCCTGATTGTTTGTAATGATCTATTGCTTTCTCTGCATCTCCCAGTCTGTCCAAATGAATAAAATTTTTGACTACATAAACTGAATTTAGACAAAATCATCTAAAGAAAAATATTTCAGTATTCAAAATGTTTCACCTAAGGTAGAGTCTTGCTAGACGATAATGTGCATTGTGATAAGAAGGGTCTAGGTGGATGGCCTCTATGCACGCAACACCTGCCTCAATCACGCGGCCTAAACTCATCAAAGCTGCACTCTTGTTGCTATAATAACAAGCATTTCTTGGATCAATTGCAATTGCTTGATTGTACAGAGCTAATGCCTCGTCAAGTTTCCCCTGTCTATACTGCTCATTGCCTATGGACTTGAGCACATCAGGGTCCAGTTTATTTGCAGAACCGTGAAATGTACTCCCCGGTTGATGGCTTCGTACAATACTAGGTTGCCTTACTATGTTCCCCGTCAAGACTTTGCCTTTCTTCTGGATACTCTTTTTGTCACTTGAGGAATTTTGGTTCCCTTGCAGCTTCAAGTTTCCCAAGTGGCCTAGTAGCTTAATATTGCCTGCTGAACCACGATTCAACGTTCCATTCCCCTTGGATTTCCGATGACTAAAGATTGTCATGCTCAATTCACTTGAGGTGAAAGTTGGTTCTCTTCTAAGCTTTTGTGTGTATGCCAAGTTCACAACTTGTGACACTTTGTTCATACTGGAAACCGAATTTCTTGGACCAGAGCTGCTATTACATCTTCTTGAATTCTTGACAACATTGGTGCCACTGGACTTGGTTGGAATTGGTGGTACTGTTGATTTACTTGAGTTAGTATTTCTTCTTGGAAAAAAAGCACCTATTAGACCACAACCCAATTGATTTACTACTGAAATATCTGCAACTTTTGACATGGTTGATTGACCACTTTCCCTACTTTCTTCCATCTCTTAACAGGGGTTTTCAAGAGTACTGATGCTAATCACTGATTACTGATCCCAACTAATTACTCAAAAAGAAGAAAGAAAATAGGAGCTTTATCAAAAGTGAAGTACTGATGTGATTCATAGAAGAGGGGTCAACTAGGAAAAATCAAATATATATATATATAATAAACAAGTAAACATAATCCAACATAATAGGAGACAAATCTTGAATGTGAAGCGTTCAATGTGATAGGCCTGTTTCTTATAATAGATGTGAGTGAAAATTAATATATATCCAACAAGAATCCTAGAGTGAATGCTATGAAAAATTAACTTTATTTTCTTTTGCCGCTAGAGGCCTGTGAAATAAATTAAAATATTATATCAGTTCGGTCTAATTACACATATTTTTGGTCAGTTTGGTCAAAATATTATTGAGAGCATTTATACAACATATGATGTAGATTCTTTTCTTTGTCAAAATTTCATGTAGCATTTTGCCCGCACAACCTACAATCTTTTCCCTCTGACTAAATACTACATAATGCATTACACGAGTTGATGAAATTTATTTGGAGACCCGTATCATCCGAGCATTTTATGACCACCGAAACCCATCGCTACTCCTTGTGTTGTGTCTCCAAACTAAGGATAACGGCCACAGTAAATTAGCTCATAGACGGGCAAAGGCAGTGAATAAGCTCGCTCTATGCCATCAATCAGCTAGGCTTGTTTCTTAATTATTATGGGCCATGCAACATGCGTAAGCTATTCTCTATACTCGTCCAAATAATCGACTTTTAGACCAGTTTTATTAGCTGAAGTCAGCCCATGGACGTGATATTGTTTGTTATGAGCTAAACTTGTAATGTTTTGTTCTCTAAAAAAGGCTTACATCACTTATTAAGAATATTCACCCTATTATGCAGCTGCCTTTCCTTATCACCTTTCAACGCGTGCCAAACTTTGTCCATACAAATAGATGTAACGGGCATACTAGGAGAGATAAGATTAGGAACAAAATTATATGGGGTAGGTGGGAGTGACCTTCATGGCGGACAAGATAAGGGAAGTGAGAGTGAGATGGTTCATGCATTGAAGAGGAGGTGCGAGTTGCCAATGAGAGGTTGGCTATGGAAGGAGCTAGGAGAGGTAGGTCGAAGAAGAATTGGGGAAGTGATTAAACAGAACATGACACAACTTCAGTTGAATGGGACATGACCTTAGATAGGAAGGCGTGGAGATAGAGAATTATGGTAGAAGGTTAGTAGGTAGCTGAGTATTGTCGCGCTTTGTGTGGAAGAGGTAGAAGGTTAACTTCTTCCTCTCTTCTTTTTGTAATTTTATTTAGTTATGCGTAGTTTATTATTCTTCAATATATATATACTATTTGTTGTTGCACTTGTCTTGTATTTTGCTGATTTATTTTTCTTACAAATTTGCGTTGGTTACACTTCTTTTGAGCCCAGGGTCTATCGGAAACCACCTCTCTACCCTACAAAGGGAGAGATAAAATTTACGTATATTTTATCCTCCTCAGACTCCACTTGTGATATTACACCGGAGATGTTGTCATTGTAGTAGTAGTTCACTCTTTCAGGATAGACATAATTTTAGAACATATGGTTCTTTACCAAGCTTTTTTTTAAAGAATACTAGGGACAACCAGCAATGAAATTTAATTTCATAAAACTAGGCCTGCATGTTTGTTTTTAGGAAATACTTTTCTGCCGCATGGTCCGCCGGCTTGTCTCGTCTCCACCAAAATGAAGCCATTTGTATCCAATCTCATTCTTGTAATTGGGGTAATTACTAAACAGTGTCTATTGTGAGAATTTGAACGGACATCTGAAATAGCATCAAGCCAATCACAAAAATACCATTATGTTGGCGATATAATAAAGAAAGATAATTGTAGTACATAATTTACCTTAGTTGGATGACCATCTGAACAATCGACTTTTACTTTTAGGGGTCGTTTGGTAGAGTGCATTAGAAATCTAATGCATGCATTTGTTTTGGTTCATTATTAGTACCTTGTTTGGTACATTTTTTCAACCTTGCATTAGTTATATACTCTATTGTGTGTTGAGGTATGTATTACTAGTACCATGGATTTCCATGTATTGGTAATGGAATGGATTTTAATACAAGCATTAGCATGGTTAAAGACACAATTGTCCTTCAAAACCTCTTTTTATCATATTTGTGGAGGGTATTTCACTATTTTGTAAACAATTTTTTTTTAGAAATTATGCAATATATGTTATTTTTAATACATCAAACTAAATACTGCATAAGAAAAATCTCAGCATAACTAATACAAGCATAATTAATACCAGCATTACTAATACACCATATTTTGCACTATTCTTATACACCCTACCAAACGACCCCTTAATGTTTTAGTTTAGAATATAGTCAGCATTTGTAAAGTAGTTGAATAATAGCCATAACTCAAAAATGCAGCAAATACTCGCAAAATAGTGCACCTAATACCACAGCTGTGCTGGTGCAAAGTCTTAATACAGAGCATCACTTGTTTCCTATGAATAATGATACCGAGGATGACATCTATGTATGCAACTTGAATAGTAACATCAACCTTTCACTTTACCCAGGTTGTTAAATTGGTCATTACCATAACTTGTTTCCTAGTACGGTTCGTTCAAGCACAAGGAAATTTAATGATGCCAAATGCATGCATGATGGGAGAGATTGGGACACACTGTTGTAGTGGTTTTTCATATGCTTTCCTGTCAGATACAAAATACATACTCGCTCTTTCCTCAAATGTTTCACTAAACTTCTCAAAGAACCACGTCCAAGACACATCATTCTCAGAATCAATCACAGTGTAAGCTAGCGGGAGTATATTATCTGTTTTCATGCCAACATTATACCAAAAAAACATGAGAAATATTATATACCAGAATTAACCCAAAAAATACACATAACAACTAATAACTTTTTAAAAATAAAAAATAAAAAAATAATTACCTCCTGGATTCAGTGTACTTGCAATCAGCATAGTGTTATCGTACGACGATTTTAGAGTAGCTCTGGCAACAATAACTATTGGCCTGCAATACTCCCAACCCCTAATAGAAGCATTTAATGCAACAAAAACATACAAGAGTCGATCTTCCTCCGTTTTCTCCCAACTAAGGACAAAACCAGGATAATGTTTACCCAATATGTATAGGTAATTTAAAATTCTTTGGTACGATTCAGTCGGATCACCACACAAAATTTTGATTGCTTTGTCCTTTGCACGTAGCGCTTGCATATAACTCAATGAGACACCATGTTGTTTCAACATGTCTCTGGCAATATTAGAAGGGGTGTATATTTTTTTGGGTCTACATAATACTAATCCAACGATGACCCCTGTCATTCCTTGAGGCCTTGCATAGATTCGGTCTTTTATCGAGCATGTGTGAATTTCACAATATTTTTTGATCTTGAAAACACCAGAATTATGTATACTAGAAGAACGTAGAAACCACGTGCGATTTTCCAATGGACATACAGATAATAGTTGTTTAAGATTATGAATAACCAGAAATCAACAAACATATCGAATTCATACAAAAAACATACAATTAATTTTTTTACCAGAAACAGAGAAATAAAAATTCGTACCTTCTTGCACAAGACCTCTCTACATGAAATGTGAACTGACTTACAAATACGTGGCGTGTCATAACCTCGGTAAAAGTTTTTTTATCCTTGTAATTCTGATTTAGGGCTATCTTTTAATTTTTGGGGTTACTTATTATTTCAATACTTTCTTCTCCTAATATATCAATTTCTGGAATCATTCCAATCAATCAAACATAATCATATGAGTATATATCTTGCATCTCCAGAGATCCTTCAGTTGAAATTAAAGTTCATTCGCAAACAACGAATTCAACACCATATTCTATCGCATCCATAGTCATGTCTTTCAACGTTATGCACGATGGATACTTGATGAACAAATTTGGATTACACCATTTCCTGGCCCAAATTGATTGAACACCAATATCATTGTGTATGATCATCGGAGAGCATCTATCGCTTATCACGTATCTAACGTCAACTTCAAAAATAGTGGTGTCTACTCTTAATTGTGAAGCAATCTCATTAATAAAGCCCTTATAACCTGTGTTTGCATCATACATGATTTCTTCCATTTTAAAATCTGCATATCTACCTGTTTAATCAATAATAAAAAATTGTGTATCAAAATCACAAATCAAAATATATGAATGTATATAATTTGAAGAATCTGACTTTTTTCATTCTTGCAATGATTTTTGAAAAAAATCATATGCCATCCCATAGACTCTTTATATAATCAAATATACACAAACTATAATCGTATTTACAAGTATAACTTTTAAAAAAATTTATTATCTGCTATATTGCATCGACCTCCATGTTGAGGCATGGTTGAATGAAGATTATCATTTTTCATACTGAAAAAATGAATATTGATCGATGGTTGATATAAATTTGTGTTTCAAAAATAACGTACATAGAAGAAAATATTAAACTGTATATTAATGGAATTTTAGTGTGAAGAAGAAGAAGACTTTTGAGGATAGAAACGTGTGAAACGAAATGTGAAAAAGGAAGGAGTAAAATAAGAGGAATAAAGATATAGGAGAGATACTTGGGTTAATTGATGTTCCTCAACGTTTTTTAAGGGAGTTTATTAAGTCTCAATCTATTTTTTTCTTCGTATTTCTCATTTAGTTGGGTTAATTATTTTGTTAGTTTTTCTTAGAAATATATTGGTAGGTATTGAAAACTAGAATCTTCTGCTATGACTTGTAATATGTATTTAATATAGTATATTTAGGTTTTTTCTCCTTTTAAATACGTATTACTATATTTTTAAGAAAACCTAACAAAATAATCAACCCAATTAAAAGGAAAATACGAATAAATAAATAAATTGAGACTTAACAAATTCTCTTAAAAAACGTTGAGGGATTTCAATCAACTAAAATATCTCTCCTATATTTTTATTCCCTTATTTTACTCCTTTTTTTCACGTTTTATTTCACATGTTTCTATCCTTCTTCTTTTTCACACGAAAACTCCATTAATATATAGTTTAGTGTTTTCTTTTATGTAACATTATTTTTGAAACACAACTTTATATCAACCAACGATCGATATTCATTCTTTCAATATAGAAGATGATAATCTTCATTCAATCATGCTTCAACATGGAGGTCGATGACATGTAGCAAATAATGATTTTTTAAAATAATTTTACTCATAAATATGATTATAGTTTGTATATATTATGATTATATGAGTCTATGGGATGACATATGAATTTTCTCAGAAATCATTGCAAAAATAAAAAATTTAGATTCTTCAAATTATATATATTTTGATTTGTGATTTTGATACACAATTTTTTATTATTGGTTAAACATGTAGATATGCAGATTTTAAAATGAAAGGAATCATGTATGATGTAAACATAGGTTACAAGAGCCTTATTAATGAGATTGTTCCATAATTAGGGGTAGACACCATTATTATTGAGGTTGACGTTAGATATGTGGTAAGTGATAGATGTTCTTCGATGATCATACACAATGATATCAGTGTCTGAATTTATTTAGATCAAAAAAAGGTGAATTTAGATTTGTTCATCAAGTATCTATTGTGGATAACGTTGAAGGGCATGACTATGAACGCAATAGAATATGGTGTTAAATCCGTTGTTGGTAATCAAAATTTAATTTCAACTGAAGAATCTCTGGAGATGCAAGATATATACTTAAATAATTTTGTTCGATTGATTGCAATGATTCCAGAAATTGATATATTAGGAGAAGAAAATGTTGAAATAATAAGTGACTCCATAAATAAAAAAATAGCCCTTGATCATAATTACAAGGATATGAAACTTTTGCCAAAATTATGACATGCCATGCATTTGTGAATCAGTCCACATTTCATGTAGAGAGGTCTTGTTCAAGAAGGCAAGAATTTTTATTTCTCCGTTTTTGGTAAAACTTTTAGCTGTATGTTTTTTGTATGAATTTGATATGTTTGTTGATTTCTGTGTATTCTTAATTTTAAACAACTATTATCTAGTATATTCATTGAAAAACTGTATGTAATTTTTACATTCTTTGAGTATACATAATTCTGATATTTTCAAGATTAGAAAATGTTGTGAAATTCACACATGCTCTCGATAAAAGATCGAATCTATGCAAGGCGTCAAGGAATGACATGGCTCGTCACTGAATGAGTGATTGGTAATTATATAGATTCAAAAAAAATACACCCCTGCTTATATTGCCATAGACATGTTGAAACAACATGGTGTCTCATTGAGTTATATGTAAGCGTGGCGTGCAAAGAATAAAATAATCAAACTTTTGCGTGGTGTTCAACTGAATCGTACCAATGAGTTCTAGGTTACCTATACATATTGGATAAACATTATTCTGGTTCTGTTCTTAGTTAGGAGAAAAGGAGGAAAGTCGATTCTTTTATGCTTTTGTTATATTAGATGCTTTTATTAGGGAATGGGAGTATTGCAGGTCAATAGTTGTTGTTGACGGAATTGCTCTAAAATTGTTATGTGATGGCACTGTGCTGATTGCATATACACTGGATTCAGGAGGTAATTATTATTTTTTATTTTAAAAAAGTTATTAGTTGTTGTTATGTATTTTTTTTGGGTTAATTCTTGTATGTAGTATTTCTCATGTTCTTTTGGTATAATATTGCTATGAAAATAGGTCATATACTCCTGTTAGCTTACGTTGTGATTGATTCTGCAAATGATGCGTCTTGAACGTGGTTTTTTAAGAAGTTTAGGGAAGCATTTGAAAAAAAAGTGAGAATGTATTTTGTATCCGACAAGAATAAAAGCATATGAAAAGCCACTGCAACAATGTATACCGATCTCTTTCATCATGCATGCATTTAACATCTGTAATACAATATTAATTTTTTTTTTGCAAGGATCTTGAGGTATTATAGATTTTTTTTTTGTAATGACAAAGGCATACACACTTTAATATTTTGAAGAGTTAATGAGAAAGGTTGACCAAATTGATAAGAGTGTGAGGGGCTATTTATTTGAAATTGACTATTCATTCAACTGTTAGGCGTACTTGGATATTAACTTCGAATATAGTTGAATCTATAAACAACACCAATCGTTTAGCTAGAAGATTTCCTGTGATTTCTGCATTGAATTTTATGAGGTTGACAGCTGAAACTTAAAATGTGAAAATAGCGAAGAAGCAATAAAAACATTCAAAAACTTGACAGGACAATACAATGCAATTCTCAAGGATAACTGCGAGTTATCTTACAATATGACAATAAGGTCGTAAATTATATGACATTCTGTTGTATTATATTACGTTACACTATAAATATTATAATTAATTTTTATTTCTAATATGTTTTTGGGTGTTTATTCTTTAGAATTATATTTTTTTCGTTTAATAACTAAAAAATTATTTTTATAGGTACGAGCGTTAACATAGTTTTGCATATAGTGATTAATGGAGCAAGAAGACTCACTGTTCGTCTAAGAAGTAGAAAATGTAGTTGTGGTCGATTTCAAATGGATGAGATATTCTGTGGTCATGCTATAGTTGTTATTAGATACAAAAATCAACATGGGAAGTACTATTGCTCCACATACTACAACAATAGAAATTACCAGGACATATATGCAATACCCGTTGATTCCTTGTGAAAGTACGTAAAAAATACCACGTGATGTATTTGATGAAATTGTCTTGCTACCGAATTCTAAAAAAAAAACTAGGGAGGTTATGTACCGAATGCTGAAAATCATCGAACGAAGAGAAAAGTAAGAGGTCTAGGGTGACTTGTAGCAAGCTATCGTTATGTGGAGCACAATTGAAAGACATGTGGCAGATATCCTCCTTCGATTTAGGCATAATACACAATTAGGTTATTTTTTTAATTTTTGAATGATATTTAATTTGTTATTGAGTTGGGAACATTGTTTTCTTTTGTATTATGTGATTCTGAATTTTAGTATCTTTGAAAAATATTGACCTAAAAGTTATTTAAATTATTTTTTGCCAATTGTATACAATTTATATTGCTTGTTAACTATGAGTAAAATGATAATATATACTAGATTGAAGATAATTTTTGCAAACACAAAATAAAATTCAAAAACAAAAAAGTGATGTGCACTGTAATCGTTTACCCCATGTGCTTATCTCCTCTTCATATTTGGGTGAAAGGGAAAAATAAATCATTTAATGTATGAAATTAACATATAAACTGATTTAATTTCAAACAGTCAATTATATATAAATTGATGTACTATTTTTCGAGATCATAATGTAAATATTACTTACTATATGAAATTCAAGGTTACTTATTTTCACACTAAGTTCAATAATAAATATGTAGGTAAGTGGGAGCAAATAAATTATTCAGTGATTTCAATGAGTTTAATAACTGATTTCATCCTGTTCATTTTGAAATGCCTAGAGATAATCAGTTTATATACCATTTACACACACAAGCTTAAGAATTTCATTGGAATCAAACTACATACCATTTTTCGACACTACTTTTAATAAAGAAAAAAAGATATTATAAATAGCAATTATATTTGTGGATACCTAATATATATATATCCTTTATATTAATTTTTTTATAAATCATAATTCAATAATTACCACATTATCTATAATATATACTCTATACTAGTAAAAGAAATGTAGTATGAAAATCACATTACATACTTTTTTCATTCAATACGAAAAGTCACGAGGACAACTTCAATACAAAAAATATAGGGAAATTTTCAAAAATAGCAAATTTGAGCTCATAATTAATGAAGAGATAGCAAAACTTTGCTTATTACATGAGATAACAGTTTTTAAATTAAAATATTGCTATTTTTCTTTGTATTTGACACGCGTGTTTGTACACTCAAATACAAACACAAATACAATTTGGGGTATTGAGCTATTTAAGGTGGGTTGTTGCCATTTAAAAGAAAAAGATCTTTAATGAGCAAATTTTTCTCCTTAAATCACGTTTAGAGTTCATTTACAAACGGATGTACTTAAAGGAAAAGTATTCAACATCAAATTCTCTAATCTGAACTTCAAAGTTCTTCATCTAAAATTCTGATTTTTTTGAAAAACAAATCTGGAGATTTCATAGCTTGAGTAATATGTATTTATATTCATTTACTTAGTTAGTCCTTGGAGGGTCTACTTTGAACATTATTAGTGCGTACGCACCACAAGCGGGCTTAGATGAGGAGGAGAAGAAACGCTTTTGGGAGGTTTTGGACGAGGTAGTGGGAGGTTTGCCTGATACTGAGAAGCTTTTCATTGGAGGAGATTTCAATGGGCACATCGGGGCATCTTCGAGGGGTTATGACGATGTGCATGGAGGATTTGGTTTCGGGGATAGGAATGAAGGGGGTGCCGCACTCTTGGATTTCGCTAGAGCCTTTGGGTTGAGAGTAGCTAACTCTAGTTTCCCGAAGAAGGAGGAGCACTTGGTTTCCTTCCGTAGTTCAGTGGCCAAGACTCAGATAGACTTTTTGCTCCTTAGGACAGGTGATAAAGGTCTTTGTAAAGACTGTAAGGTTATCCCAAGTGAGAATCTTTCGACCCAACATAGACTCTTAGTGATGGATTTAGAGATCAAGAAGGAGAAAAAGAAGCGGATTGTGGATGACCGGCCTAGGATTAAATGGGGTAGCCTGACTATGGCCAGTGCACTGGAAATAGGGGAGAAGTTGTTGACTAGGGGGGCTTGGGGGAGTAGTGGGGATGTGGATAATATGTGGGATACGACCGCTAGTTGCATAAGGGAGACGGCTAGAGAGGTGTTGGGCGTCTCGAGAGGTCGTTCTGGCAAGCATCGAGGGGACTGGTGGTGGAATGGAGAAGTAAAAGGAAAGGTGGAGGCAAAAAAGGGGTCATATGCGAAGTTGGTAGAGAGTAAGGATGAGGAGGAGAAGCGAAGGAATAGGGAGGCGTATAAGATAGCTAGGAAGGAGGCTAAGTTAGCGGTAACGGCAGCTAAAACGGCAGCCTTTGAAAGCTTATACGCGGCTTTAGAGGATAAAGGTGGGGATAAGAAGTTATACAGGTTAGCAAAGGCTAGAGAGAGGAGGACTCAGGACCTTGACCAAGTGAAGTGCATCAAGGACGAAGATGGCAAAATACTAGTAGATGAGGTACTCATTAGGAGGAGATGGCAGTCTTACTTCCATGGACTCTTGAATGAAGAGGGGGACAAAAGCTTTGTGCTGGGAGATTTGGCACACTCAGAGAGGCGTCGTGACTATGATTATTGTAGCCGTATAAAGGTTGAAGAGGTTAAGGTTGCGATTCGTAAGATGCGAAGGGGTAGGGCGACGGGGCCAGATGAGATTCCCGTTGATTTTTGGAAGAGCTCGGGTGAGACAGGTGTGAAGTGGCTAACCGAGTTGTTTGATGGTATTTTTAGAACGGCAAAGATGCCTGAAGCTTGGAGATGGAGCACGATGATTCCTTTGTACAAGAACAAGGGTGATATTCAGAGTTGCAACAACTATAGGGGTATCAAATTGCTAAGCCACACTATGAAGGTCTGGGAGAGGGTGGTGGAGTTGAGGTTGAGACAGATCGTGCCTATTTCAGAGAACCAGTTCGGCTTTATGCCAGGACGCTCGACTACAGAAGCTATTCATCTCCTTAGAAGACTGGTGGAGCAGTACAGGGAAAGGAAGAAGGACTTGCACATGGTGTTCATCGATCTAGAAAAGGCGTATGATAAAGTCCCTAGGGAGGTCCTTTGGAGGTGCTTGGAGGCTCGAGGTGTACCCGTGGCGTACACCAGATCAATTAAGGACATGTATGAGGGGGCCAAGACTCGCGTTAGAACTGTGGGAGGAGATTCGGAGCACTTTCCCGTGTTGATGGGGTTGCACCAGGGATCGACCCTTAGCCCGTTTCTATTTGCCTTGGTAATGGATGTATTGACGCGGCAAATACAAGGTGAGGTGCCATGGTGCATGTTATTTGCGGATGATGTAGTTTTGGTGGACGAGACTCGCGGAGGAGTTAATGCTAAGTTGGAGGTTTGGAGACAGACCCTCGAGTCGAAGGGGTTTAGGTTGAGCAGGACCAAGACTGAGTACATGGAGTGCAAGTTCAGTGAGGCGACTCAGGATGATGACGTAGAAGTGAAGCTGGATACACAGGTCATCCAAAAGAAAGGGAGTTTCAAGTATCTTGGGTCTATTATCCAAGGAAATGGAGAGATTGATGAGGATGTCACCACCCATCGTATTGGTGTTGGGTGGATGAAGTGGAGGCTCGCATCTGGAGTCTTGTGCGATAAGAAGGTGCCTACTAAACTTAAAGGCAAATTCTACAGAGTGGTGGTCCGACCAGCTTTGTTGTATGGAGTTGAGTGTTGGCCAGTAAAGAACGCCCATATTCAAAAGATGAAGGTGGCGGAGATGAGGATGTTGCGATGGATGTGCGGGTTTACTAAGAGAGATAGGATTAGGAATGAGGATATCCGAGATAAGGTGGGTGTGGCGTCGGTGGAAGATAAGATGCGGGAAGCGAGGTTGAGATGGTTCGGACATGTGAGGAGGAGAGGCACGGATGCTCCAGTGTGGAGGTGTGAGAGGTTGGCTATGGATGGTTACAGGAGAGGACGAGGTAGACCGAAAAAATATTGGGGAGAGGTGATTCGACAGGACATGGCGCAGTTGCAGCTTACCGAGGACATGACCCTAGATAGGAAGGTGTGGAGGACGCAGATTAGGGTAGAAGAGTAGTAGGTAGAAGTGGGTGTAGGTAGGAGTGTTTTTCCCTAGTGTCCCGACTAGTAATCGTAGGGTCACGCTTATAGTTTCTTGTTCTTGTTCTTGGACTCCTCGTGGTAGTATTGTGTGGCAGTGCTCTGTTTCTGTCTGTCTGTCTGTCTGTCTGTCTGTCTGTTGTTTGTTACTACATATTGCTTCCTACCGTCTCTTGTTTTCTTTTATCTTGTTTTATCATGTATCATTGATATGCCCTTTTTAGCCTCTTTTTCTTTCTTTTTTTTTCTTTTTTGCTCGAGCCGGGGGTCTATCGGAAACAGCCTCTCTACCTCACCTCTGAGGTAGTGGTATGGTCTGCGTACACTCTACCCTCCCCAGACCCCACGCTGTGGGAATACACTGGGTATGTTGTTGTTGTTGTTGCTTATAATTATTAGTCTTTCACTCAACATATATATATATATATATTTATTTTTTATTTTTTTTATTTTCTTCTCCCTTTGCGCCTTTTTCATTAAAGCCCACACTTCATTTGTGCTTTGCCCTTAAAGCCCCAACGGACCTTAGAGCTTTTTTCCGCTTTTTGCTTTTGGTAACACTGGTTCATACATCAATATAATCTAACTCTACTAAATTGGAAAAGTAGGATATTTATACTGTGGCTTAAAAAGAAGCTAATAAAGTCTGAAATATCTCCAGCTAGGGATTAGAAATATTATGAGACTGAATAAGGGAAGTTGGAGAGGTTATTCTCGCGATCGCTTATGCTGGGGAGCAACCGCGGTCCGATCTTGGGTCAACTTCCTCTCCGATAACAGACTCCAAGGCACGCCCATGACTGACATCTGGTGCGTGGACAATATAATACAAGGCCTAAAATTAGGTGAACCAAGAATGTTAAAAAAATGAAACTTGAGTCTAAATCAATCCCATAAGCTAGCTCATGAGGAGAAAATTGTTCATAACCATATAAGGAGAGTAGGAGACAACAACTCATTCCCTCCACTAGTTGGGACACTTTAACACTAGTATTTTTCCTTTTGTGTAGCCATCAGATGTTCCTGGGATTGGTGAATTGGCCCTTGGTCCTCTCATGTTTGGAGCTTCAAGTACACTGCTGAACGCGGACCACAATGATATCTACTTCAAAGGAATGCCTGTATTGAATGGAAAGGTAATGCAAATTATTATCCCATAGTCTAAGCTATTTCAGTTTTACTAACATCTTGTTTGGCACTACTTGTATCACAGGTTCTAAGAAGGCATGGGGATGTGTTTGAACGTACTTCTAAAGGGTATTACCATGCACATGGTCGTGCAGATGATACAATGAACCTAGGCGGTATAAAGGTCTGCATTTAGCCTCGAAATGGAATCCTTATCTGTTTAGTATTAAGATCCAGTAAACTATGCATATGAATGGGCATTTGAGTTGCCAAGGATTTCTCTATACTGGATTGTTTCCTTTCCTAAGAGTTCTTGTTGGTTTTTTTAAAAGATGGGGCAGCAAAAAGGGGTTAAAATGGCTCTCAATGGATTGAAATGACTTTCAATAATTTTATTAAGCATAAGAGGCCTTTAAATAGCTAACTTACATAAAAAATCTGCATAGTTTGAGTTTAAAAAAAAAAGCCTAAAATAACTCAACAACTAAACAACCTAATCTAAAATTCAAAATTCAAATTAATCCTAAGCTAAACAACTTATTTTGCTAAAAACTAATGCAGTAACTAAATGGAAAACTCAACTCCTTTGCTTTAGTTACTGCAATTTAAAAAAGTTGCTCCTCCTCAATTTCTGTTTCTCACATACTGCATCAGGTCTCCACCAACAAATTTTTTCCAAATGTGTTTTTCTTTTGCAGTGTTTGCAAAGAGGATAATTACCATTTTGTTTTCTGTTTTGTGCATAAAAAGCATCCTTAGTAACATTATCTTGTCTAAAGGCTCTTCTTTGTTCTTGTGCTTGAAGAGCACTTATTAGTTCTTCAATAGAGATGGTGGAAAGATCTTTAGACTCTTCCAGAGATGAAATTTTAACTCAAACATCTCTGGAATTGTCACAAGAATTTTTTCTACTATTCTATCATCTTTGAAATCCTCGCCAAGCAACCTGATTTTGTTAACAATCAAAGAAATCTTGTCAGAATACTTACCAACTATGTTACGCGGACTCTTTGGTTTTGCCGCCGAACCCGTCTCGACGTGACACCGACACTGGTGCGGGTGCGTGTGCGGGGTGCGTCTCCGATTCGGTCAAACGAATCCGGAGACGTTGACCAACATCAAGAACAAAGTTGGTTGTCATTGTCGAAAGGGAGAAAGACCGGCAGATCGTTGTCGGAAGGGAGAAAGACCGGCGACTATAATTGTTGTCGTTGTCGGAAGGGAGAAAATCGGCGACTGTAATTGTTGTCGTTGTCGGAAGGGAGAGACCGGCAAATGTAATTGTTGTCGTCGTCGGAAGGGAGAAAAGTGGCGACTGTAATTGTTGTCATCGTCAGAATTCAATCTTTCGTCGGGGAAGAAAGAGAGAAAGACGTCGGTTTTGAAGAAAGCGTCAGATCTAGTTGGTGCTTTTATTTTTTGCTAATTATATTTCTTTTAGAATATTAATATACTAAAATTTACTTATGTCGGTTTCCCCAAAAGAAAAAGTACATGTGGAAAATACTACTCCTAATTGAAAAGGTAAATAAAAAAAGTTACCTTAAAAGTGGGAAAAGTAAAAGATATTTTTTAGGAGTAACGCACGTTTCCTTGACACAGGGAAAAGTAAATTGGAATAACTGTTTAAAAGTGGGAAAAGTCCAAATTTTTGTTCAATAGTGAATTTTTAGAATATCTTTATAATTCTATATTTATAATATTTGATTTTTTTTAGCCGAATCTCCGCACCCGTATCCATACTTGGATTCGCACCCCTGAATCTTAAAATTTAAATTTTGACGAATCCGACTCTCGAATCCGCACTCGTCTCGGATACCCGCACCCGAGTTCGAGCAACTTAGCTTACCAATAGTTTCATCCTCTTGCATCCTAAGAGATTCAAAATTTGCATTTGTCAAACTCGACCACTTCCTTGGTATTCTTTTTTTAGTTTTTCCCAAGCTTCTTTTCCTGTCTCACAAGCAATGATTTTTGAAAAAATTGAATCTGCAATTGAATTTTGAATTACAGTTATGGCTTTGAATTTTTTGGTTTTTTCATCTGAGTGAGATTTAATCTGGGCAAGGGTAGGATTTGCAGGGAGTGGCTGTAAGGGTATATCTTCCGTTACAACTTCCCACAGATCATAGGTTTGAAAATATGATTTCATTTTCACTGACCAAATTTGATAGTTTTCGCCAGTGAAATTTTTTGGGGCATTCAAAGAGAGACTGCTGCAACCCATCTTCTCTAAAAGATGGGTTAAATTTTTTTATGTAAGTTGACTATTTAAAGTCCTTCTATGCTTAGTAAAATCATTGAAAGCCATTTTAAACCCTTTTTGCTG
This sequence comes from Jaltomata sinuosa, assembly GCA_003996215.1. Lineage (NCBI taxonomy): Eukaryota > Viridiplantae > Streptophyta > Magnoliopsida > Solanales > Solanaceae > Jaltomata > Jaltomata sinuosa. Next base: position 103,268 of record QJPP01001040.1, on the reverse strand, counting down.
CCCAATCTTTTCAATAATTTTACTAAGCATAGAAGGGCTTTAAATAGTCAACTTACATAAAAAATCTGCATAGTTTGAATTTAAAAAAAAAGAAGCTAAAATAACTCAACAACTAAATAACCTAATCTAAAATTCAAAATTCAAATTAATCCTAAACCAAACAACTTATTTTGTTAAAAATTACTGCAGTAACTAAATGCAAAACTCAACAGTTCTGCTATTCCGTTTTGTCAGGTGAGTTCACTTGAGATTGAGCGCATATGCAATGCAGTAGATGAAAATATACTTGAGACAGCAGCAGTTGGAGTACCACCTGCTGGAGGTGGGCCTGAGAAGTTGGTTATTGCAGTCGTGTTCATGGATTCAGATAACTTGGAGCACAACTTGGTCAATTTGATGATTTCTTTCAACAACGCTTTGCAGAGGAAGTTGAATCCATTGTTCAAGGTAGGCCTGAAAGGTTGTAACTTGTAAGTTTGCTAGGAGATATTGTCTCATCTAAATATAAAATGTGCAGGTTTCCAGTATTGTTCCTCTCCCTTCCCTTCCAAGAACAGTAACAAATAAAGTCATGAGAAGGGTATTGAGGCAGCAGTTTTCTCAAGCAGATCAAGGTTCCAGACTGTGACCTATATAATTCCCAATGAAGAGACTTTATGTAATCATAGGGTGAAAATCGTTTACACCCCCGAGCTTTGCTTTAAAAATCAAACACTCCTCAACTTTGAACAATAATCATTCTCCCCCCTTTATACTAATTGATTTTTCAAAATGCCTATTTTGCCCTTGTATTATCAACCTTTATGTCTTTTTTTTAAAAAAACTTCTTTGTAATCACAATTTTTATTTCTTAAAATTTATATAACATATTTTTTATAAAAAAAATACATATTCTTTTTTAGATTAAAAATTGAAAAGTGAGAAATACTAATTGAATATATAAGTTAATGACGTTCCATAATGAAATAAATGAGCAAAATAATAAAAAATTATTAATAATAATCAAAACTCTAATATCTAATTATACAAGTAAACATAACATGTAATTATAACTATATAAATATATTTCAATGCATGTAAAGCAAAAATAATTAAAATATATATATATATGACAAATTAAATGATTGTTGTTTATAAATTTTAAATTATAATCTAGAAAATATTTCATTATTGACAACCAAAACACGTTTATCTGTATAGACATTAGAGAATAACATAGAGAGAATTAAAGCATGCATCTATATACATAATTACACATATACATACATGAATGTTTGGCCATAAGAAGTTTTCACTATTTTTTGAAAAATTATTTCATTTTATTTAAAAAATATTGTTTGGCCATAAATTTTTTAAATACAACTTGAAGTTGTATTTGAAAAATTGAAAACACTAGTGGGCGTTTGGCCTTGAAAATAAAAAACTTTTCACTTTATTTGGAATTTTTGAAGTTGGAGTTGGAATTGTGTTTGTTCATGCCTTTTTTGGAAAGACTTTTTAGAATTTATGCATATAATATAAAAATATCAATCATAAAAAAATAACATTAAATTTTATGATTAGTTTGTAAAAGGATTATTTTATTAAAAATATTAATGAATTTAACTAAAAATGGTAAATACCTAGGATAAGAAAAATAAATATATATTATAATATAAAAAGATATTACATAAATAGAAAATTAAAAATGTTAAGGGTAAAATAGACATTGCATAGGATAAAGGTGGGAGAATGATTATTGTTCAAAATTGAGGGGGTGATTTGATTTTTAAAGTAAAGTTCGGGGGTGTAAACGATTTTCACCCTGTAATCATATAACATAGTAATATGATTTGAATTTTTCTTTATTACGTAACAAATCTCATAATCTACAAACAGCAATCCAGGCAGTCGATCCCATAGATTTATTGTATTGTAACATGTACTTTACATGTGAATTGGATGCATTCCAGTGAATGAAATAATCATTTATGCATTCTAAAATGGAGATTACGGGGTTTTATCCTAGTGTCAGCGCCTGTTTACCTAAAAGTTGGAACTACATTAAGCAATTACTGATTATAGAAAATAACCTTTGGTTAAGCTTTGGGGCTGGTCGACTGTCTGCCCCATCGGAAAGTGCAACTTGAAAAGGGACCAGTCAAGAAGCAAATAATTTGTATAATACTGAACTAATTATTTCCAGAACAATAAGCGTTTGGAAAACAGTCATAATACATTCCTAATTATGTGTTTGAAACTTCAAATATAACTATCTATATCTTATATATATATATATATATATATATATATATATATATATATACTATATTAAAAGTATGAAGCACCTTATAATGTGATTTGAACTTTTTACCCTTCATTAAAAGTCTCTTCTTTAGACAAAATCGTCTTTTTATTATTTTTCTCCAATTATTATTATTAATATATAACAAGAAGTCTAAATTTATAGAATTCATTAAATATATATTTATACGACTATGTTTTTTAGCTTTAAACATCAGTTTAGGTTTAGGATTCCTTTTGATAAATTAATTAATATTATTTATATTAATTGTCTCTTTGTTATTTATACGATTATGTTATTAGTATTTAGATTTAAGCATAACTTTAGGAGTTTAGGTTTAGGATTAGAATTTCTTTTAACTAATCAATTAATATTATTTTTATTAATGTCTCATTTTATTTAGGTTTATGACGACTATTCTTTCAAAAACTGTTCTAGGAGAAAAAAATATATATATATATATATATATATATATATATTTAAAGTGTGAAGGACCTTATAATGTTGTTGTTCTTCTTACTGTTATTTTCTCTACTTAATATAGGTGATAGATGAATGTTTGGTCAGACTTTGAGGAATTTTTGTGTAGAGATTAGGTTTAACCGTATTGTTTTGATATCTGAATTATCGTATTATTTTGTTGTAGTTTTTATTTTGTTACCAGATGTTGTTTTTCTGCTTAATACAGGTGGTAGATGTGCTTGATCGGGTTATGAGGATTTTTCATGAAGGTTAGGTTTAATTGTATTGTTCTGATATCTCGATTATCGTATTATTTTATTGTAGTTTTTATTCGGTTACTAGATTATTATTTTTTCTTGCTTAATACAGGTTGTAGATGAATATTTAGTCGGGTTTTGAGGATTTTTCGTGAAGGTTAGTTTAATTGTAATTGTATTGTTTTGATATCTCGATTATTGCATTATTTTTTTGTAGGTTTTACTCTGTTACTAGATTTTTTTTGTTGTTGCTTAACACCGGTGGTAAATGAATGTTTTGTCGGGTTTTAAATTTTTTTTGTGAAGATTAGATTTAATTGTATTGTTCTGATATCTCAATTATTGTATTATTTTATTTTTGTAAAGATATTAAAATTTATATTTATTTTAATGTTGACTTTTATTTTTCAAAGATATGTTTGTTTCACATATATTTTTATTGATTAACGTAATACATAATGCAACACGCGTACACTAATCATATTAGATAATGATTTAAATACGTGAGTGGTGAAGAGCTTCACCGGCCTCAATTGCAATATTATATACTCTATTGTCTTTTTGTATGCAATTTTTTATATTGTTGTGATACACACGTGCAACGCACGTACACTAAACTAGTCTATACTATATTAAAAGTGTGAAGCACCTTATAATGTGATTTGAACTTTTTACCCTTCATTAAAAGGGTTTGCTTTAGACAAAGTTGTCTTTTCACCATTTTTCTCAAATAAATTATAATTACACATAAACACTAATATATATTAAAATATTAATAATATTTATACTCTTAAAAGTTCCCGCAAAATCCCTAAAGTTCCAAAAAAAAAAGTCGACGGCCTTTTCTTAATTTTTGGCATATATATATATATATATATCATATTTTTTACCCTACTTTTTGTAGTAGTATGCACGTTTATATAAATAACATAATTTTTTAATATCTGGAATATTTTTAAAGAAAAAATTATATTAATGTTAATTGTTATTTTCACATAATTTATTTATTTTATATAATTTTTTTAATTTATTAACATGTGCAACGCACATACATTAAGACTAGTTATATTAAAAGTGTGAAGCACCTTATAATGTGATTTGAACTTTTTGTCCTTCATTAAAAATATCTCATTTAAACAAAATCGTCTTTTTACTATTTTTCTAATATTTAAAACTTTAAAATTAATTAAAATTTAACTTATTAAATCTAAATAAAAACCTACTTAGGTTAAAAGAACACCACTAAAGTGAAGAAGGTAGAGGGGCGGCCATCTAAGAATCTAAGGCGGAAAGGAGGAGAAGGAAACGACTCAATGACAGATTCTTTATGCTTAGATCCACTGTACCCAAAATAAGCAAGGTAATTAATTGACTTATTTGTTAATTTCTCTTAATTAAATTACAATTGTTGATGTTTTTATATATTAATAAGTTGTTTGAATGAATTAATTGATTTAGCAGATGGATAGAACATCCATACTTGGAGATACGATTGATTACGTGTAGGAGTTCTTAGATAAAATCAAGGACATAAAATTATTGGGAAATTTTTAGGAGCTAAAGCCTAATGAAGCATTTGTCAGAAATCCTCCAAAGGTACAATTTTCACTTACTGGATTAATTATTCCTCGATAAAATCACGTCAAATAATATAATGATTGTTTGATTACTTTCTAGATTGAGGAATAATTTGTAAATTTGAATAATAAATACGAATTAAGACTGTTTCATATGAGCTTTGTCGTATGCATTTGTCGGTTTGAATTCTCTCTTTTGATAATTTATCGTGTTTCTTTTTCAGTTGAAAATTTCTGATCGAAATTGAACGAAATAAACATGTTACCGCTGAATGAAGTAGCCAAAAAATTAAAAGTTTTTGCCGCTGGTATTTGGTATTTGCCGGACTGAGATTCATCTGATGGCCAAACATCATACTCTTAGACCCAAAACGAACTGCCATCCAGCGATGGTATGTATATTCATTGTTTCTCAATGTACAATATAGTTATGATGTTCATGCATATTGTAATATTTTTACATTAAAAAATTCATAATTATGTATAAATAGTAAAAATCACCGCATATATAAACCCTACAAAGCCAAACTGATGGCTATAAACTTATTCTCAATTGTCGACATATGAAACCGTCCTTTTCCAGAAGATTCACTAATGGTTTCATCTCCATCAATGCTTTTCCTTGAGGATTTGTCGTAGAGAATGGGAAGGACACCTCATTATCTGTTGAGTCATAGTTTAGAAAGTTTAGTCCAAGAGTGGGCATTTCACACCATGATAGTACAGTTAATTAGTTTGGTAGGTAGAATTTTCTAAAGTTGTGTTGTTCTTAAATAAAAAAAGAGAAAGCTAAGGTGAAGAAGAATTTGAAACGTTTATGTGATCCACCATATGTTGTTGATATATGATTCTTCTTTTAAGTTCGTTTTTTGAAGGCGTTTTTAGTTCTCTTTTAAATTATTATTATTGTATGTTTTTTAGGTATCACTTAATTGGTTCTCTTATAATATTTCATCTTTCAATGGGATTTAGTATGTAATTTTAAGAATTCTCTTTGATTTGGATCCAATATATTTTAACTATAATTTTGATTATGCTTTCTACTAAACTGTTGTAATTTTTTTTATAGCATCATTATTAGATTATGCTGAGGCAAAAGTTAGAAGACGCTAATGTAAATATCAAAGAGGATATAATTGATAAGTTGTAACTGTCAAGAATACGCAAATTACATATAACCTGCCGTTTTTATCTTCTTAAGATTTTTCTTTCGTATTTCTTTTTTCATTGTATTATTGATTTAATTTATTAAAGTTTTTAATTTATTTTTGTGTTATAGATGACTTTTACGTGAAAACCTACACTTTGGGACACAGAAGATGTAAATCGCACTAGAAAAATTCAATGCGACAAGCTCTGACTGAAAAGGCTGCAGGTGGAGAAATCGATCTTAGGTCTCCCGTTACTTTTACTTTTTTCATCACAAATATATTCACATATTTAATTACCATAAGAATAATGTCAAGTCTCACTTTTATTGTGTATTGGAGGACGAAGAAGGAACTATAATTTATGACATCTCCTGAATTTCAATTTGGGTATTGGTTTTCATTTATTCGTGGGATTTCAAATGGTGAATTGGTGGTCTTTTATTGTGAAAATTCAAAGAGAGTTTGTTTGAAAAGACAATTTAAAATCATGTAAAGCATATCTCTAAATTATTGATGAAAGACCAAAGAAAAATGAGAATAATGCACAAAATTGATATTCTTCTTATATATAGTTCTATTAATTATCGTGAGATACACGTGCAAAGCACATATACTTAACTGATTTAAATTTTTTTTTCTTCATTAAAAAATTCTGCTTTAGATAAAATCGTCTTTTACTATTTTCTCCAATTATTATTTAAATTTATATTAACAATTGAGAAATCCTAAAATATTTGGTAAGAGTAAATATATATGGTAAAAAGTATTAGAAAAATTAATACTTTTCTATTATATACTAACTTACAACTTTGAACTATTATATTTAATTTATCACAAAGGACCTTGAATTTCAGTGAAATCAAAGAAAAAAGTATTATAGCTTTTTTAAAGTCAATTGGTATTTTCAATAAATTTATTTTCTTTAATATATTTTATAGTGATTGATGGTTTGACGTGATGCACACGTGCAATGCACGTACACTAAACTAGTACTATATTAAAAGTGTGAAGCACCTTATAATGTGATTTGAATTTTTTGCCCTTCATTAAAAGACTCCACAATAGACAAAATTGTCATTTACTATTTTTCTAATATTTTAAATTATAATAATGCATTGTTCATAATTATTTACACGGAATTAAACTAGTCTTTATTCAAAACAAAAAACTTTTACACGGCACTATGTTTTGACTATTTTTTTTTTAAAGTTTAGAAGGTTTTTTGTTAGAGTTTTCCATGGTATTTTACCATAATTAGAATTACCTTTCTTGGTGAAAAGATTTCCTTGACGAAAAGTATGCTTTCATATTTAGTTAATTTTTTTCTGGAGTAAAAGTTTTGAGCTTCTATAAATTGATGATTCGTTCCTCACACAAACAACGTAGTAGTTAGAAGTTTTGTTTAGGGGAGATTATTCTCTCAATAAGTTTTATGTTTTTAATATTAATTTTTTCAATATGTAGGTCACTTGATTAAACCATGTTAGATATTATATTTTTTTATTATAATTTCTTTCATCTGATTTATCGATGTCAAAGTTTACAATTAATAGCTTCAACATGACATTATATTATTTCGACTCCAATAGTTTTTGGATGCATACGTTTTTTTGGCTATAAAAGTGTTACTCTATGTTGAATATATATTCAATCTTGCAAGAGTACTTCGTGTATGTATAATTTAGGGTTATAGTCGACTCTTTCAATTTGGGGTTCAACTATCCCTTCATGTACATGTCCTTTTTCGATAAAGTCTAAATATGTTATTAAATTCTTATAGTCATATGTAAAAGTTTTATAGTAATTTTTTAAAATATTATATTTATTTTTATGTTAATTATTATTTTTGATTATTTTTATATATTTATTACTTGACGTATTACATACGTGCATCGCACGTACACTAAACTAGTCTATATCTATATCTATTTTTCAATAAATTTATTTTCTTTAATATATTTTATAGTGATTGATGGTTTGACGTGATGCACACGTGCAATGCACGTACACTAAACTAGTACTATATTAAAAGTGTGAAGCACCTTATAATGTGATTTGAACTTTTTGCCCTTCATTAAAAGTCTTTCATTTAGACAAAATCGTCTTTTTACTATTTTTCTTATATTTGATAATTTGAAAAAAATTAAATTTTAACTTATTAAGCAAAAAGAAAGGAAGAAAAGTAACGCATGGAAAAAAAGGAAAAAAATTAAATCATGTACAGAAAAACCAAAAAAAACATTATTATAGAAACAAAATTTTAGAAGAATTGTTATTCATAGAGTCTAAGGTCTACCAATTATTGCATAAACAAATTTTACCTTATAGAAAATAATATTTAACACTTTTAAATCAATAAGAATTTTACCTTATAATGTGATTTGAACTTTTTGCCCTTTATTAAAAGGTCATTCAATAGACAAAATTATCTTTTTCTATTTCCTCAAATAAAATTATGATTATACATAAATACTAATATATATTCAAATATAATAATATTATATTCCACAAAGTTCAAAAAAAAAATTGTCGTATGTTTTAGTTCGTATCTTTATTTTAGAGGGATTTTCCCATCTTTATTTGATTATAAAAAGGAATTCGTAAAACAAAACATATAAAAGTTCCAAAATTAAATCCTTTTTGAAATATATATTACAGCATTAATAATATTATATTCCAAAAAAACTACCGTAACTTTTACTTCGTAGCTTTTATTTGGAAAAAAATTCAGTCGTCTTTTGATTATAATAGAGGAATACCTAAAACAAATCATATAGGAATCCCTAGAATTATTGGGTATTTGACTCAATCTTCAATCTTCATGCACTTAACATAATTTTGATGGTTTTTTTGTATAAAGATTTGACTTAATTATATTGTTTTAATATCTCAATTATTGTATTATTTTATTGTAATTTCTATTTTGTTACTATCTGTTATTTTTCTGTTTAATACAGGTTGTAGATGAATGTTCGATCGAATTTTGAGAAATTTTTGTGAAAAGGTTAGGTATAATCGTATTGTTCTGATATTTCAATTATCATATTATTTTATGGTAGATACAGCTGGTAGATGAATGTTCGGTTAGGCTTTGAGGAGTTTTGGTAGAAAGGTTAGGTTTAATCATATTGTTCTAATATCTCGATTATCGTATTATAATTTTGTTGTAGTTTCTGTTTTGTTGCTATCTTCTCTTTTTACTACTTAATATAGGTGGTAGATGAATGTTTGATCGGGCTTTGATAATTTTTTGTGTAAAGGTTAGGTTTAATCGTATTGGTATGATATCTCAATTGTCATATTATTTTATTATAATTTCTGTTATGTTATTATCTGCTATTTTTAATTTTATATATTTTATATTGATTAACAGTTTGACATGATGTACATGTGCAAGGCACATACACTAAACTAGTATTATATTAAAAGTGTGAAGCACCTTATAATGTGATTTGAACTTTTTGCCCTTCATTAAAAGATCTTACAATAGACAAAATAGTCTTTTCCTATTTTTCTTAATTAAAATTATAATTATATATAAACACTAATATATATTACCACAAAAAATAAAACACGTTTTAAATTTTGGAAAAAAACACATTCTCTAAAGGGAAAAAAACAATCTGCCCTAAATAATTTTTAAAAAAAACACGTTTTTGTTACTTTGATAGATTTTTTTTATTAAAAGTCACCTTATAATGTGATTTGAACTTTTTGCCCTTCATTAAAAGATCTTGCAATAGACAAAATAGTTTTTTCCTATTTTTCTTAATTAAAATTATAATTATATATAAACACTAATATATATTACCACAAAAAATAAAAACACGTTTTAAATTTTGGAAAAAAAAACATTCTCTAAAGGGGAAAAAAAAAACTGCCCTAAATAATTAAAAAAAAACACGTTATTGTTACTTTGATAGATTTTTTTTATTAAAAAAATTTCCTTATAAAATATTTTGAACAGAAAACCATTCTCTAAAGGAAAAAAATTAAACTGCCCTAAATAATTAAAAGCACACGTTATTTTTACTTTGGTAGATTATTTTTTTTTTTTTAAAATCCTTATAAATCAAAAAGTCGGTTTTTTTTTAAACCTAGATGTCTATTAATTTTTAAACGGATTTAGTTTAGCTTTATGAATCACTTTAAAATTAAAATTTCTTTAACCAATTAATTAATGATACTTATATTAGTAGTTGTCTCTCTTTATTTAGGTTTAGCTAATTCTTCCAAAACTACTGTATGTAAGGCAAAAACATGTTTATGTATAGAATTGTTTTTACCAATTGAAATCTTGATAGTATCTATGATTAAAGAGATAAATTTATTTGTGATTTGAGATAAGTTTTCTAAAATTTTAGTATGTTTTTGAAGTTTACAATAAATAAATTATCATGTATTCTTGATAGACAATTGCTAATTGAGATTTTTTTGTTTTTGTGAAATCTTGATATATCTTATGATTGAAGAGACAATTTTGCTTGTGATTTGAGGTATATTTTCTAAATTTTTAGTATACTCTTGATTATTACAATCTTGAAAGTATCTATGATTAAAGAGATAAATTTTCTTGTAATTTGAGGTAAGTTTTCTGAAATTTTAGTATGTTCTTGAAGTTAACAATAATAAATTATTATGTATTCTTGATAGACAATTGCTGAGAAGTTTTGTGTGAATTGATAGTATCTATGATTGAAAAGAAAAATTTGCTTGTGATTTGAGGTAAGTTTTCTAAAATTTTAGTATGTTTTTGAAGTTTACAATAAATAAATTATCATGTATTCTTGATAGACAATTGCTAATTGAGAATTTTTTTTTTTTTTTTTGTGAAATCTTAATATATCTTTTGATTGAAGAGACAAATTTGCTTGTGATTTGAGGTATGCTTTTAATGTTTACAATCTTGATAGTATCTATGATTAAAGAGATAAATTTGCTTGTGATTTGAGGAATGTTTTCTAAAATTTTAGTATGCTCTTGATGTATACAATCTTGATAGTATCTATGATTAAAGAGATAAATTTGTTTGTGATTTGAGGTAAGTTTTTTAAAATTTTAGTATGTTCTTGAAGTTTATAATAATAAATTATTATGCATTCTTGATAGACAAATTGCTGAGAATTCTTTTTGTTAATTGATAGTATCTATGATTGAACAAACAAATTTGCTTGTGATTTGAGGTAAGTTTTCTAAAATTTTAGTATGTTTTTGAAGTTTACAATAAATAAATTATCATGTATTCTTGATAGACAATTTCTAATTGAGATTTTTTTTTTTTTGAAATTTTAATATATCTTATGATTGAAGAGATAAATTTGCTTGTGATTTGAGGGTATGTTTTCTAAAATTTTAGTATGCTCTTGATGAAGTCTTGATAATATCTATAGTTAAAGAGATAAATTTGCTTGTGATTTGAGGTAAGTTTTCTAAAATTTTAGTATATTCTTGAAGTTTACAATAATAAATTATCATGTATTCTTGATAGACAATTGGTGAGATTTTTTTTTGTGAATTGATAGTATCTATGATTGAAGAGACAAATTTGCTTGTGATTTGAGATAAATTTTCTAATATTTTAGTATGTTTTTGAAGTTTACAATAAATAAATTATCATGTATTTTTGATAGACAATTGCTAATTGAGATTTTTTTTTGAGAAATCTTAATATATCTTATGATTAAAGAGACAAATTTGCTTGTGATTTGAGGTATGTTTTTAAAATTTTTAGTACGCTCTTGATGTTTACAAGCTTGATAGTATCTATAATTAAAGAGATAAATTTGCTTGTGATTTGAGGTAAGTTTTTTAAAAGTTTAGTATGTTCTTTAAGTTTACAATAATAAATTATCATGTATTCTTGATAGACAATTGCTGAGAATTTTTTTTATGAATTGATAGTATTTATGATTGAAGAGATAAATTTGCTTGTGATTTGAGGTAAGTTTTCAAAATATTTAGTATGTTTTTTTTATGTTTACAAAAATAAATTATCATGTATTTTGGATAGACAATTGCTAAGTGAAGTTTGAAATAAATAATAATGTTGTGACTTTGTCATAAACTTGAATTGTTAGAGAAGTTTTTTCTTCAAAATCTATTTTCTTTCTTTTTATTTAGTTTGACATTAAATGTTTGTATCGATGTTTACATCAAATCATATAACTTAATATGGTTTATATAATTTAATAAAGTAAAAATATATGTTAATTTATTATGATAAAATGCTAAAAGTCTACATACAAACACATATTATTTATGTATTGATTTGGTGTAAACACCGAGTAAAAATAAATATTTATCATTTTGATGTATTACATTTTTTTTCATTACTCTTATAACGTCTCACGTTATAATGATGATAATCATTTATTAGTCACAATTAATAAAAGAATGTATTGAAAAATCTTGGTATAATTATTAACCAAGGAAAATATTTGAAATTATCTTATGTTAATTATATTATAATTAATATTTAAATTTAAGCTTGTAGTAAACTTTTATTTCAATCACAATTATGTTCACTTACAATATTTGTGATAAATTAGCAATGGACTATACATGTTGGTATTCAAATTGACTATATCATTTTTGTGAGACACGAATAAAGAAGCTTAGGATTGATCAACATTGAGATTAAATGCATGTTTTGTTTGGATTTATGTTTTTCTTCAATATTTTATTTTAAAATTTTTTATCTCAAAATTATTATTTATTATTTTCTCAAATAATTATTATTTAATTAATATATTTTGAAAAATAAAAAGCTGTAAAATTCATACTTTTGTCAAAATAAAAATTCCTATAAAAAAGTGCCATGTTTTTCCAAATAAAATACATGAGTAATTCAATTATGGACAAAAGTAAAATGCAAAACATGTGATCTATATGAGATGTCTGAATAATTGGCGTGGGTAGGTTAGAAATACAAGGAAAAAAAAATTTGTATATAATATGAGAGTTATGTAGGAAATCAATTACTATTAAAATCCTAATATTTAGGATTTATTTGTTTGGTTTAGTACTTTATTTGAAATTCATGTTGTTCTAATATGGTAAATAATTTATGAAATAAAAGTAAAAATATTTTATAGTTGGGTAATTCTTTCTTGGAAGAAAATTTTGTAAACGTCTATAAATTAAAAATCAATTTCATAATGTAGTCCTCAAACAAAATTTAATTTTGGGAAAAATTATGCTCCCAATAGTTTTATTATTTTTATTTTTTATATCAATCATATGTAGATCACTTGACCAAATCAATTTAATATTTTATGAGTCATGCTAATAATTTGAGTTGACTAAATCAATTTAATATTTTAGGAGTCATGCTAATAATTTGAGTTTAATCGTATTCTAAGGGTACATCAAAAGTTCGGATTCACTAGATGATGTAGTTTCCCTGAGATTCAAACGAGATGAAGAAGAGTCTATTGAAAAACAAAAGAAGGTGAATAAGAGATCATTATTTTTTAATTTTAAGTTTTGTACTTAATATAATGTGTATACAATAATTTTCTCTTTTTGTATATGTTTATTATTATTAAAAAATACACACGTGCAACGCACGTACACTAAACTAGTCTATATATTATATTAAAAGTTTGAAGCACCTTATAATGTGATTTGAACTTTTTGCCCTTCATTAAAAGACTCCCCAATAGACAAAATTGTCATTTACTATTTTTCTAAATTTATTATTTAATTATTTGATAAAAATAAAATTCACATGACAAAAAAGGAAAAAAAAAAGAACAAGTTGTTTAATGAATTGCGGTAGTGTAGAAGGACAAGGAAACAATTATGGAAAGAAATATGAGTTTTGTAGTAAAAAAGTTCGTGAGTCTGAAAACAAAAAATATTATGAAAAATGATATGAATTTTGTAGGTATGTTTAGTAAAAAAGAAATCGTGAGTTTGACAAGGAAAAATTTATGGAAAAAAATATGAGTTTTGTAAGTATGTCCTAATATTTAGGAATTTTTTTGTATGAGTTTAGTTTATTTAGAACTCATGTTATTCTATTGTTTTGGTAAATAATTTATGAAAAAAATTAAAAATGGTCCATATTTAGGTAATTCTTTTTTTGGAGGAAAAGGTTTGAACTTTTATAAATTGAGAATAATTTCTACAACAATACAATAACATCACAATGTAGTCCTCGAGCAAAATCATGTTTAGGGGGTGATTATTCTTCCAATAGTTTTATTTTTTTTTTTATTTTTTTATTTCTTATATCAATTATATGTCGGTCAATTGACCAAATCAATTTAATATATTATAAGTCTTTTATAATTTCTCTTTGTTATCGTTGTTTGAGATTTCTTTATCAGCTTTCGCATAATGCTTTTTTTCTATCCCAACAACATGCTCATAATTTTAGTTGAATCGTATTTTAAGGTTACATCAAGAGTTTGAACTCCCAGATGATGCAGTTCGTGTGAACATTATTATACTTCTTTTGGGATTCAAAAGAAATGAACAAGAGTGTATTAAAAAAAAAGGTGAACAAGAGACAATTGTGTAGCTTTAACCAAATTTAATTTACATTATTAATTTATTGTTTAATATGTAGATGTTGGTTATGCAATATGTAAAAGAAAATAATTTAAATTATCTTCTCATGATCTATGATATGCTCCTCTTTTTTTTTTTGAGTATGTAATTATATAAATTAATATTATTTATAACCATACATTGATTATTGTGTAATTCTTTTATAAGTCTTTCAAAGTACGTAATTTTATTAATTAAATACTCCCTCTGTTTCAATTTGTTTGGCCTATTTTGACTTGACACGAAGTTTAAGAAAGTAAAGAATTTTTTTGAAACTTGTGGTCTTAAATTAAAGATATATCAATGTATTAAAATATCTTTTAATCTTGTGGTCTTGAATATGTCATGTGAAAAGTTGAAATTAAAAAGTTTCTAAAAAAGGAAAGAGACATTCTCTTTGAAACGGACTAAAAAGAAAAGTAGGCCAAACAAATTAAAACGGAGAGAGTATTTTCAAAGAACACTTTTACGTTTCCTTTAGCGTAAGACATAACTTTTTATTTTAAAGAGGAATATATGTAAAATTAAAGAAACATATCACTAAATACATTTATTATATGATTTAAATTTTTTTGCTCTTTATTAAAAAAAAAATCGCAATAGATAAAATTTTTTTTTACTTTTTTCCTCCAATTATTATCATTTAATTTTATTATTCATAAATACTAATATAATATTACAACAATAATAGTAATATTATATTTCAAAAAAAACTGTAAAGTTTCTTTTGGGCAAAATAAAGTGCAGAAGTTTATTTTTGGCAAAATATAACGGCCCCCACTCTTAAACATGTTGTTTTAATTTGCAGAATTTGTAACTACCATTATTTTCTCTCTATATATATGGAGAGAATTTTAAATAGTTAGGACATTATAAATAATTAGAATTTTACCTTGTATAAATTAGATATCTTTATTTAAAATTTTTGATTTTAATTTGTAGAGGTTATGAGATTTGCTTTCCACAAAAAGTGAGTCCTTAACCTTTTTTTAATTCGTAGGTAAACATAGGGAGAAAATTAAATAAGGAAGAGTCTAATTGGAAAAGGAACTAAAAGTGACAAATTTGAGGAAAAAATCTCTAGGTAAATAGAGGAAAATAAATAAATAAGAGTTTTATGTCTAAAAAAAATTAAATGTGATCGGAATTTTTAGTAGAGAAAAAAAAATCCTACTTACATTCCCATTTTAAAAAAAGTTTTGTACTTTATAATATAACATATACATTAAAAAATTATTTTTATATACATTTATTATTAATTTACGTGATACACACGCGCAAAGCGCGTACACTAAACTAGTCTATATCTATATTATATTAAAAGTGTGAAGGACCTTATAATGTGATTTGAACTTTTTGCCCTTCATTAAAAGTCTCTGTTTTAGACGAAATTGTCTTTTTACTATTTTTCAATATTTAATATTTTTAAATTAACTAAAATTATTTTATTATATTTCTCCTTATTTAGACTAAGAGTTTGAAGTCAACTTTAATTTGGTACTTATTTCACAATCCTAATATAATTGGCCTCCTTAATCTATAAAACCCTCATATCACGTGAACAACCCAGAAACCATCACCATTCGAAAATTAGGTTTTCTTAATTCTTATTATTAATTTTTGTTTGTTAGTTTTTAATTGTTTAGAATTTCTCCTGCGATGTTTTGATTAGTTAACCTTGATTATTTGATTTTTCTATGTCTCTGTTTATAAATATGCACTTCAATTTTAGTTAACCTTGATTATTTGATTTTTCTATGTCTCTGTTTATAAATATGCACTTCAATTTTTTTAATGTTTTTTCTTAAAATTCGTTATTAGGTTGTTCTGGACAAAATATTATGCGGGAGCACACGTTGATAAACAAAGCAAGGGTATTGCTAGCTTTCTCCATTTTCTTTCTATTGATTAGCCAATCAGGTATATGTTTATATATATCACGTGTATACATATATTCTTGCATTTATTTCGATCATACTATATTCTTGCATCTATTATGATCACTTGTTTTTTTTGTTTTTTTAGTTGATAGCTTTAAAGATTATATATGAATTATACATAATTAACAATTGACACTCTTTTAACAAAAATTTTTGAACGAAACAAGCATGATGCTGTCAAACGAAGTAGTCAAAAAAAAATTATTGTTCCATCTACTCAGAATTATGTAGGCTTACGACCAATATTATTTAGGTTTGGATTTTCAAATATTTATAATATTCAAGTTAATAATATTGACGTGACACACGTGCAACGCACGTAGATATTAAAAGTGTGAAGGACCTTATAATGCCCTTTATTAAAACACTCTACAATAGACAAAATCGTCCTTTTTACTTTTTTTCTCAAATTATTATTTAATTAAATATATGGAGAACTAATGTTGATAGGTTTTCTTTTTAAGAGAAAAAGAGGAAAGTATAGGTTTAAAAGTTTAAAATCAATTAAAAATTAATCTTTCCTTATTTAAACTATAAAGTCCTAATATTTAGAGATTCACCACGTAAAAATTGTCTTTTCAATTTTTTTCCTCTAATTATTATTTAATTATTTTATAAAGTTTTAAACTAAAAAATCCTAAAATATATGGTAAGTTTTATAAATTAAGGAATCCTAAAATATATGATAAGAATTACTAAATTAATTTTAAAAAGAAGAACAGTTAATAACCCTAATTTCGTATCATACTGCTGTTGATGTTAAGCAAGGTCTGATGAAGATAAAAAAATTATCCGATAATGTTTCTCTCTAGGTATCTTTTTACACATTCAATGAAGTTGTGTAACATGCATGCAATTATTATATTACTACACGAGCCTAATGAAGGATAAAAGGACCTTATAATGTGATTTGAACTTTTTGCCCTTCATTAAAAGTCTCTCCTTTAGACAAAAATGTCATTTACTATTTTCCTCCATTTTTATTTAATTATTTTTATTAATTATAATTTAAAAAGACTTTAAAATTAACTAAAGTTTTAATTTAAAAAGAAAAACTCTAATTTGAGTCTTTAATTATATTCACAAACACAAATACCTATATATAATTATCAACAGAAGCGTGAGGTTTATGCCTTTTCTAGGGTTGGAATTGTTCGAACGTTTGGCAAAGCTAGATCGTTCCGAATATTTTCTGTTGGTGGTTATGACGTGAGGTTTATCTCGAGAAAGTATTATAGTAGTTTTTATTGTTGTTTTGCCTCTGTTTGGTTGTGTTGTGTGGATGGTACACGAGATCTATATGTTATATTGAATGAATGTCTACATACAAAGTTGTTTGATCAATTTATTTATTTCAAAAGCCACGGCATTCTCCTGTATGCTTTAAGTATTAGTTTACTAATTGTTTTTTTAATGTTGTTGTAGTTCTTTTTCAATCTTGGTGTTGTTTATTTTTTTGCAGCCAAAAGAAAATGGAGATAAAAGTAAGTAAAGTCAATCTTTTATTTTTTCTTTTTGAATCTATGATACCTAATCCAAACATTAAGTTTTATGTTTTGTTTTTTTCAGTTCTAATGCCTCCCTCTGTTCTTGATCGTCTATTTGAGTAACCTTACACTGTTATTGAAACATTAAGTTTTATATTGTTATTTTTCTCGAGTTCTAATGCCTCCTTCTAATGCCTCCCTATGCTCTTAATCGTGCATATAGTCTATCCTTTCCAAACCTCACTTTGTGGGACTACAATGGGTTGTGTTATTTTTAGATTTAATTAAGTACGTAATATTTCAATCTTCCAAAATGAAGGATTTATGAAAGGTTATGTTGGTGTCACATCTTCCTTGTCATCATATTGTGAAATAGATTTTGACAACGGAGGAAGCGATCTCTTTGCGGAGCCTTTGACGCTGCCCTGTAATCATCGACAGTTAAGCTAGAGAAGGAATGGTGACGAAGAAATCTCTCCCAATATTTCAGCTTTTTTGAAATATATGGTGGGAAGTTCTTCGACCTGCTTAATGATCGGAAGAAACTTTGCATGAGAGAGGATGATAAACAACATGTATAATTGGATTGCAAGAATGGAGAGTCTCTGATGTGGAGATTATTAAGGGCTCATTGACAGAGGAAATGCAACTATAAGTACTGGCAAAATTTTGATTAAAATTATCAAATGCTTCCATCTAATAATTAGTAATATGGCGTTCGAATACGAGGATCAAATAATTAAATTTTGATATATTTGATAAAAAATCTTTAGGTTTTAAAAATAACATTTATATACTTTTACTCCCTCCGTCCAAATTTACACACCTTTTGAATACCTTTAAATATTTTGAATTGTCAATTATTATGATTTATAGTACTTTTTACTTATTCTCATTGTTCTAATGATTGTCCATCGATAGTAATTTGTCGGAAATTTACTTTGCGATGCTACAGTCGAATTTATGCGCCTAGGATCAAGATAAGGACTTGCAAATTAACACTTCATATGTATGATTGCAGTTAACTCTCTTCTTACTTTGGTAATATTACTGTAAATTGTGTATCTCAGTACTTCTCTATTATATATGTTCATTTAAGTTTGATTCTCCAATAACTTAACTTTATGTTCATTCTTTTCAGGATATTGCTAGGGTTTTCTTTCTTCAAAATCTCCAAATTCATGGAAAAAAATATTTATGCCAAATTACGAGGATGCTCGGGATATTAAGTACTTTTGGTCATGTCTCCATCATGTAAAGCCAAAAGTCATAATACATGTAAGAATTTTTATGGGACAGGATTTCTTCCTTCAGAAACTTGTAATTTTTTACTTTATATTGACATTATGACATATAGATTTAGTAGTAAAATTATTGCGTCGTTAGCTTCTTGGTAGATGACTTTTAGTTTTTTTATCGCAATTTTCATGTTGTGCTCATATATAATGTAGTTTATTTTTCGTTTACATTATTGTTTAGAGTGTGTTTTCATGCATCAATATACCAATATGTATAGTATATATTACGATTATAATGAAAAGTCATTTAAGCACGTTATAATATTTAACCATTACCATTTATTAAAATAAGCTATTACATTAATTTTAACGTTAGTTATTTTTTTTATTTTTTTTATTTATTATTTTATGTGATACACACGTGCAACGCACGTACACTAAACTAGTCTATATTATATTAAAAGTGTGAAACACCTTATAATGTGATTTGAACTTTTTACCCTTCATTAAAAGTCTTTTCTTTAGACAAAATCGTCTTTTTACTTTTTATCTCCACTTAATAAATATATAAATAATTTTTTTTAAGAAAAAAACGACTGACTAATTAATTGGGTTTCTAAGACATAGAGTTCCTAGGTTTATGGTAAGGTTTTATTTTTTCCTCCAATAGACAAACGTCTTTATTTTCGGCAAAATATTTAAAGTCGGCCAAAAAATGTACTTTTGCCAAAAATATATGGTCGGCAATATTTTTTATATTATATATATGGAAAACTCTGCTACAATATCAATTAGTATTCTTTTTGGTTTATGAATCTTCTACCTCTATAAAAAACCTTAGAACTCCAATTTTTATTCATAGTTTTTTTACCTTTCTCATCAATTTCTCTTGCAGGTTTGTTTTGTCATGACATCTCCTTTTTTATGTTGTTGATCGATTTCAAAATTATATTAATTGCTTAATTTTTTGTATGTAGCGTTCTTAATTGAGTCTATTTAAAATATAATTTTTGTTATTCATAATTAATATTTGCCATCTACTAATATATCAATCAACGAATATATGAAGATTCATGTATTCAGGTAATATTCTCATCTCAAAAAATTACTTTTGTTATAAAATTATATATTGGAGTATTATTATTCTAACTTGCCACAATATGTATTTTCACATGGATAGCTACACATTGCACTCGAGAGGAATAGCAATATCAACAACAAAGGTTAAGGTCATGACGGAGCAGTCAAAGCAAAAAAAAGAAACATACATTGTCTACAAAGAGATGTTAGGTCGGATACATAATATTTTTACATTGCACTCAAGAGGAATATCAATGTCAACAACAAAGGTTAATATCAATAACAAAGATTTTGATCATGACAGAGCAGCCAAAGCGAAAAAAGAAACATATATTGTCTACAAAGAGATGTTAGGTCGGATACACAATATTTTTTACACTTACAATTATGTTATAAGTGACTCACCTCAAATGTTCATGTTTCTGTGTTCAGAAGATACACAAATTACACTAGATTAAACTATTGTCCCAAAGTAATGACATTTATTTTTTTATGTTAACATACTTTTTACTTATCTCATAAATTAGAAGTGTTGTAATTATGCAAATAGTATATTACACTTCAGTAAATTATCCGTTCTTGCATTTCAACGTTATTTGATTATTTTAAATTCGCCATGATGACTCAATGTATTACCTCATACTCCAATTTCATTTTATGTACAATACTAATTTTTAGCTACGGTAATTTAGTGACGAAGTTCGTAGCTAAGTCCTATTTTATTCTTGGTGTTTGTTGTTTAATACGATACACATTTTGCTCACGCACAAAGCGCGTACACTAAACTAGTTATATTAAAAGTGTGAAGGACCTTTGTCGCGCCCCATTTTTCTCGCAAAAATCGGGTCATCGACGTGACAACTCTTTTTTGGATGGAAAAGAGTGAAGAGTCGCCACCTAACGAATTTAAGGCGCGTTAGGGCACCGTTCTAACTAATTAAATTAAATTTTATTTTAAGTCTACGCAACCAGAAATCGGGTAAGGGTTCAAGTTACCTCGAAAGGAAGGTGTTAAGCACCTTTCGAGGTCTACAAATGTGGGTCCCTGCCGGATTCGTTATTTATGTGGGGAATTATGTGATAAACAAAGATCGATATGAATTAATAGAACTACACCATTATACAAATAAATTCTATCTTTAAGAAGTCAATAAATTAAACCAGTTTAGTTATTAATGAAACTAGGTGAACAAGAATTAAGCATGTGGAATATTTAAAAGCTAAATAAACACATAAGAAAATCAGATAAGCGAGAAGATAGAATTTGAAAAAACTGATATAGGAAAAGAGATCTAATTAGTAGGTGATTTAATTAATACTACCCCAAACACGTAAGAGTATAAGAATTGAACTTAGGTTAATTTTAACCTATTCGGATCAACACCCGGCTTATTATCAAAGACAATTCCAAAGACATTGTCATATTCTGCTCGGGTCGATTTCCATCATATCCGTCTATCTACCCACCTAAGTTGGTTATTAAGATTATTATTAACCTAAAGAGCGTACTAAAGAAATGAAAAAGTCTAACGTACCTTAGTATGCCTACCCGTCCCGACTTAATATCCAAGAGGCATTGGACTGCTATTTGAATGTGGGTCTAGACAAATAAAACCTAAGGTTACTAATTAGACTCGAGCTTTAGCGTCAAACAAAACAAGAAAGACTCGAAACATGTAGCACGTAACGGTCTCAAGTAAGCCTCTTATTTCATTAAAAGATAGGTACAAGGTGATAAACATGCTTCAGAAATTAACGCCTTATTAAACTACAAACTGGATTTCTAGTAGCATAGATATGTAGAGAATTTATTAATTGAATCTTATGAGCATGATATCTAAATGAATTAATATGCTGAAGCGAATTTAAATCCTATAGGCATGATGTCTAAATGAAGTGACATGTTGAAAATGATAGTCAGATAATTGAATATGCTGAAAAGGGGTTTTAACATGCTGAAATTGAATTTAACATGCTGAAACAGTTTCAACGTACTGAATCCTATAGGCATGATGTATAAATGAAGTAACATGTTGAAAATGATAGTCAGATAATTGAATATGCTGAAAAGGGGTTTTAACATGCTGAAATTGATTTTTTAAACTAGACATGATTCTGATTTTGTTTAAAAGATGAAACTGATTTTAAACATGGTAACTAGCTCTGTTATTTATATGTTGAAACTGATTGTTTACAACTTAAAACATGGTAGCTAACTATCATAAATGCTGAAACATATTTAACTTATAAACATGACAGCTAATCAGAATTGAAAACTGGTTTTAAGCCGTAGAGCATGCTAATTAATTTTAAAGTTAAAACGAACTTACCTATAGGCATGTTTTCTAGGCGTTTTCAAACAACTAAGGCAAATAGCACGTAGTTTGCCCTTCCCCCATAGCAGTCCCCTAAAGTATTTCATTTATTATCGAAGTTTATACAATAATTATTACAGACCAAAAGAATGAATATAAAGCATAACATAATTAATAAAGTCTAAGTTCTAAATCTCCCGGTCCCGGGCAACTCTCCATTGTGAAAACCCATCTTCTAATAGAGTACCTGTAGAACATGTCAATGTAGGATTTGGAGGACCTTATTACAGCCCATAAGACCACCCCTTGACATGTCAGAGTTCCTGAGGATCTCGAGGATCCTAGGCAGTGCTTATGTCAAGAGATGGGATACGCTAAGGCCTCCATACCTCACAAAATTCCACATAACAAACCAAAGTAGAACCAAATTTAATTCTATAAGCCAACAAAACTGCCAACATAAGACAACTAACTGGCTTGTGCTAACAGAAGTTTAATCCAAAAGAAATCAAACCAAACATAAATATAAGTTCTAAGTTTACGTCCTATAAACATGCTTTTATAAACAACTCTCAGAATAATCATGGATAAACACAGATGATTACACATTCTAAACTAAAGGTAAACATGCATATGATTTGCAATATACAGAGGTAGAACACTAACCAGTTATCCACAAGTAACAAGAAAATATTCAAAGTCTTTGTACTTAGCACTCAATACCACTTTAGCAGCCAAGAAGAGAAGTTAAAAAATGAGAGTGGTAGTGTCTCCGAGTCTGAGTATGTCCATTCTGGATCCTTAATATAGAGGAGAAGAGTTGTTTAAATAGTCTTAAAACCTCAATCAACAAAGAGAAACAAAGGAAAGAAAAACACCCAAAATCCGCTAATCACAAGATCCTTTTTCTAATATAAGGTAACATACTCAATTAGGTGTGCAGCAATCAAAGTTTACCATAAATATTAAATCAGTCCCAGCTGAATAAAGGAAAATAAATCATTTAACATGCTAGACTTACCATAAGTATGCAAGTAATCAAAGCTGACCAACACAGTTATGGAAACAAAGCCAATCAATGAGGTGTAAACAAACAAAGCCAATCAATGAGGTGTAAAACAAAGCTATGAATTAGCAATATTAAATTACCACTCGTTAGTCTAAAGGAGGTTAATGAGAATCATGAAAGATTTCCCTTAATCCCAGTGATCAAATCACATCAATTTACCATAAAAATAAGTCAAGGCTTAACAAGAAAGAGTTGTCACACGCTTGGAGAGCTAACCATACGAGAAGGGGATCCCAAGTTGCCATTTTAATATATAGAGAGTTTGTAATGAGTCCGACTTGAGCAGTGAATAAACAGACAGGCCAAATTATCACATAATCCGAATCAAATCAGGTGTAGCACAAAGAAATGACATTTCTTAAGGAATAAACTGCTGCCCAAACTGTTCAAATCATGCATTTATCATGCTTGGAGATAATTTTCAGACGACAGCATTCAAACATAGACGAACATTAATAGATAAATATTAATCAAAGTTTAATACAAAATTCACACCAATATTAAATCAACGAGTCAGCTTAAAAGAAAATCATATGTTGAGATGGAGGGTGATCAATTGAGCACAAATGAACATCAAAGATCATACCGGATACGAATTTGAGGAAATCCATAATTAAAATGATTTCCAATGCAAATCGTGAACGGAGGTTGACGGGCGACGAACTCGATATCTTCGTCGGAGGAGACAAACCTTTTGGGTTTTGGGTTTTGAATGTAAAGGGGGTTAGAGGGGTCTGTTTGGTGGTGGTGAGGTGGAGTTGAAAGAAGGGTGGTGGAGAAGTTGAAGAGGAGGAGAGAGGAGGGGCGGTGATTTTGCACAGGTCTAGTTTGCCGGAGACGATGGTGCGTGGTGGCGGCCGGTGAAGAGAGATGAGGGAGAAAGAGAGAAGAGAGGTCTAGGAGAGTAGGGTCTGTTTGGTGTGAGCTTTAATGGTGGTTTGCTGGGCATGGTAATTGAAGATGATTGAGGCTGTGTGTTGGCAGTGGTGGAGCGGCGAGTCTTCATCGGCTCACCATCAGCGACGGTGGCTCGAAGAGGGAAAGAGGAGAGAAATGGAGAGAGAAGGAGGAGGAGAGAAGGACGATTGGTTATTGTTCAACTGGAGGGGCGATGCCAGAGGAAGGAGTGGCGGTGTGTAGTGGTGGAGAAAGGAGAGGAGAGAGAGAGATGAGGGGTGGAGGCGGCTGGTGGGGGGTGAAGGAGAATGGGGTTAGGGTTGGGGGTGTTTTGTTTAAAAAGGAAAGAAGAAAAGGGGTTTGATCTCGGCCGTTGATCGTATTAGATCAACGGCTGAGATTGAATTAGACTTGGGATTTAAAATTGGGCCAAATTAGCTCAATCTAGGCTAAAATTGAAATAAATTGGGTAGGAAGGGGATAGGATTTAAATAATTTGAGATTGAAAATTGAATTCGGATGGCTATTTAATAAATAAACTACTACGTATATAAAATTAGTAGATAAAATAATAATTAACGATAATTATCAAAAGATAAATTATTTTTTAAAAAAATAAATTACGTATATATATTGTACGTAAAATAAATGACATGTAATATCATATGAAATTTATGGAAAAATAGTAATAATATGAAATAAATTATATATTTAAAAAATTGTATACGAATTTAAAAGTATAACGATGACGATAAAAACGCGATTTACTTAGTAAATAAAAGCAATATGCGAGGAAAATTAAGCTTTAAAAATAAGAATAACTAGTAAAATAACAGCCCAAGAAAGGTTTTAGGGAGGTCAAAATTGGGTGTCAACAGCTTCCCCTTCCTTGCTCGGGAATGAAGGATGAATTATCGGGCAATGAACGTTGACTTAGTATCCAATTTTGTCCGATCGGAGGCGTAGTTCTTCAAAATCGGAGAAACAAGGGGGGAATTATAAAAAAGTTGCGGCCGAGATTTCATTTTTCAAGTCGCCTACATATCCCTGTTTTTACGGGAATCAGGTCATGTGTAGTTCTAGATTTAGAAAAGAACGAGGCTTCTAGAGAAGATATACAATCGAACTTCTGGACGAAGACGTAGTTGGCACGAGTTGACAAGGTTAGAGTATGAGCAAAATGGAATGTGAATATGATTTACGAATAAAGAATTATGCTTTGAAGAATTTCTCTTAACTGCTTCTTGTCTTGCCTGCACAACTAGATAAAATTGTTAGCTCATTAATATAGAGAAGTATTGACTAATGTGGCGCAAAATAGTAATAAATAATAATAATGAAGAGAAGAGGTGAGAAAGCTTATCACTTTAATGTTGTTGCAGTATTTTTGAGGAACCTCAAAAATTCTGCCCCAGTTTAAACCTTTGAAGAGAAATCATCAGTTGTTAAACCTGTAGATGTTAGTACGTAATGATTTTATATAAAAAAAATGATTTATATATTTTGTAGGGACAAAAGAAGATGTCTTATGGTAAGCGAACGAGCCTGAATGTTCATTTGTAAGGCGAATGAGCCTGAATGTTCATTTGTAAGGTGAATGAGCCTGAAGTGTTCCTTTGTAAGGCGAACGAGCCTGAAGTATTCCTTTGTAAGGCGAACGAGCCTGGATGTTCATTTGTAAGGCGAACGAGCCTAAGTGTTCCTTTGTAAGGCGAACGATCCTGAATGTTCATTTGTAAGGCGAATGAGCCTGAACGTTCATTTGTAAGGCGAACAAGCCTGAAGTGTTCCTTTGTAAGGCGAACGAGCCTGAATGTTCATTTGTAAGGCGAACGAGCCTAAGTGTTCCTTTGTAAGGCGAACGATCCTGAATGTTCATTTGTAAGGCGAACAAGCCTGAAGTGTTCCTTTGTAAGGCGAATGAGCCTACATGTTCATTTGTAAGGCGAACAAGCCTGAAGTGTTCCTTTGTAAGGCGAACGAGCCTACAAATTAGTAGCTTGGTAATAACACAATTTAATTACTTAGTAGCAATAATAATCTGATTTCCATATTCAATGGATCAAAAGTAGCTTAACTAAATGCTAGTGGCTCAATTTAAGTATTTAGTGGTCAAAAGTAGCATAATTCAGAAGTATAAGGATAGAACATCTTAGCCTTTGCGTCAAATGCGAGAGGAAGCAGAGCATCTCTTGGTGACGATTTTTTCTTGATTGCGAAAATAATTTTGTGATTTACACTTGTTATTCCTGCATTCAAAGAAAAGCTGTAAGTTTTAAAAGGCGAGATTGATACGTACCTTAACTTGTCTTTGCCTCTTTGCATTGTTTTGATTCTGTGAATTCGAGCTCGCCATGTATTTTGGTAAAATTTTTGAGGACTTCTCGAAAATTTCTGCCCCAGTTTAAAATAAAATACTTTATGCAGGTCTTCCCATATCGAAAGATTGCCTCCGGTTTGCAGAAATTTTTAAGGTTTCTCAAGACTCAGACAATATTTTCATGTAAAGAGTCATGTATTCCTGCTTCACTCAAAGAAAATATTAGCACAAAAGATATGGTTGCCTTGCGCTTGACCATCACGATCCTAATTTTGAATCTGCATTATGATACTATTGGCCGCTTGACAGATTAAAAGAATTTAGGCTTAATGAGTGGATAGCTTGGTCAAGGCCAATTCGATTTGAAAGTGAAAGGAGAAGAAATTTTTATTAGATTAAGACCGAACCCAATAATGAGCTGCCTACATATCCAAATGGAAATCAGGTCAAATGTAGTTCAGGAATACAAAAGAGAGTGAATAAAAGCAGAAAAAGTTTATTGATCATAAGACGGACAAATAGAGGATAATAACACTTTGCATATGAGAGTCTTGTTCTCGTCAATTCCTTTGATGTAGCTTGCGCTTCCTTGTTAAATGTCTTGGAAATATTTTTATTGGATCACCTTGAACAATGACTGCATTTATCATGGCAGGATTACTGTTTAGTGATCTTTGCACTTTTATTTTGCCCTTCTCAATCAGAGTCTGAATTTTGTGCCTCAATGGTGAGCATTCCTCGATATCATGACCTTGAATATTTGAGTGATAAACACAACTTTTGGATGAATCAAAAGACGAAGATGAGTACCTAGGAATCCATCCCCTTATTGGTTTCATCACTCCTTGAGCCTACAATCTTTGAAATATACTCGACAAAGTTTCCGTTAAAGGAGTAAAGGTACGAGGTTTTCTCCCTTTTTGTGGAGAAGAATCGGGTGCCTGATACACCTCTGGAGAACTTTGTGGGTTATATGACTGGGGATGCTCATCGAAAATGGCATGGACTTGTTCAGAATTTTGATGATATTGTGTTTGAGGTATAGGGGTCAATATCTTATTTCCTTTTTCATCCTGTGAGCTCTTCGATGTTTAAAAGGCGTCTTGTATTGTAGAAACATCATTGATTCTCTCCGTCTGAATGCCATATTCTAATTCTTTCCCAATTTGAATCATATTATCAAAGCTTTGAATACTTGCGAAGTATAATGATTCGTAATATACACCATCGAGTGATCTTATGAAGGTTTGTACCAATTCTTCTTCAGGTACTGAAGGACGCACTTTAGAATCTTCTAATCTCCATCGTGTTACATATTCCTCAAAAGACTCGTGATTCAATTTTCTTAATCCGAGCAAATTTAGCATAGTTGCATCGGCCTTAATGTTGAACTTATATTGTTCTACAAAGTCTCGAACCATATCTTCCCACGAATACCATTTGTCAAAGTCTTGTTTGACATACCATGTGAGTGCTATTCCCGTTAAACTCTGAATAAATAACCTCATAAGAAGAGCCTCGTTATGTCCTGTTCCAACCAATCTGCTGCAATAATCCTTAAGATGTGTGATTGGATCTCCATGCCCATCAAACACATTGAATCTTGGAATATTGTACCCTAGCGGCAATTCAATTCCTGGATGTAGACATAATTTCTTATACCTCAGGTCATAAACATTTTCAGAGCGTAATTTTTCATCCACCCTCTCCTCTAAATCATGAATCCTTTTTTGCAATGCACCTAGCTTGTTGTTCTCATTTTTGCAAGATATAATCATGCTCGGTAAAGTACCGCGATCAAAGTGGGCTGAAGATATTTGTTCAGGGAGTGTATGAGTAGGAACGGAGAGAGGAGATATAGTCCAAAAAGTATTTTGCCTGGAGCTAGCAGGAAGAAGACTAGCTTTCTTTCGAATACTGAGCATATTTGTCATATTGCAGATTCTTAGTCGAATCGATGTTCAAACGCTAGACAACCTTTGAGCAAAAATAAATTAAACATAAATAAAATTATCATGTAGCATACATAAGCTTGAAATATTGAATAATAATAATGATAAAGATACTAAAAATAAAGGACGCCCAAAACGGATGAGAATTAAAATTTAAAGAGTGATTTAAACGCAGAGATTTGAGCTTTGCACGAAATTTATGATAGTAACAAAACTTATGATTTCAAAGGCTCGGCACGATACTAGGATGCAAACTTAAGAGACAAGGGAGTCGTAGGATGAACAAGGTCGATTATCGTTGAACACTAGAGCTCTCTCCACATTATTCTTTTCATCTAACGTTCAACTTTAGTCAACCTTAGGAGAAGTAGATTCATGATTAACAAAGGAGGAATGCACGAAAGAAAATATCTTATGCAGAACAATATTATGGAGTCATAGAGTGGAATGCCTTATTTATCTGAGTAAAAGATTACGATTTATTCAGAATCGAATTAAGGTTATGAGGGATCTATACAACTCAAAAGCTGCGAGAGTTGAAAGATGACACAAACATCGAATGTTGACAATTGAAAGTCAAACTTACGATGAAATATGGACCCAAATAAATAGGATTTTGACAGAGAAAATAATATGTCCAAATAGAACGCGAGGAGTCAATGATATTCTAAAGGTAACAAATTACCCTAAGAGGTTAGAAAGGGGTCTAGGATACCCTATCAAGAAATAGATCAAATCAGGAGATGATTTGTATGTCAAAAGAAGATTTCTAGAGGACAAGCTCAAATCATAACGTTAGAATAAAGGAGGATTTGACTAGGCCCTAAGATTATATGATTTGGGCCTAAAGGAAAAAGGTACGGTACTATAAAATTACTTGCATTAAGTGCAAATAAATAAATTTTAACATCGCCTAGAGCTTGAAATTCTAAGAGTAAGGGATAGCTAGGACACGAATTAAATAATCGAATAGGTAAAATAATAACGTAAACGTAAAAGATTAACACATAGCAAATAAATATATGCATCATTTTTGTGTCACGAACACGCATTTATAGTTAATACATGCATGACTTAAGTATAAGGGGTGGGTACAACACTATCTTAGGTTTTCAGGATTTGGATGGACACAGACTCAAGGTTTTCCTATGCGAGGAGGCACGTGGTCACACGGTAGCAAAACTATCCGCTCACCCCACGTCTATGCCAACTCTATAAAATGGGTGTTTGAAAGAATTTTGGAGAAGTGCAAAGGCACAACTCACGTGTATGGTGTGTGAAAGTGTGAAGTTCCCAAGTGAGGGAAGTATGAACGGAATGCCAATTATGAAAAGCGATAACATGTAGCATATAAAAAAGGAAAGTAACATATTGCACAGTTAATGAAAGCAGTAAAGAAAAAAGCAAGTAAACAAATTAATAAAGAATCACAAGTAATTTGACAAAAGAGCAAGCTAAACATGAAAAATAAAAATAACGAAATTAATTAGGAAGAGAAAACATTTTTTTTAAATAAAATAAGGAAACACAAATTCCACATAACATAAAATCCATAATGGTTAGAACCTAAGTATCTCCAGCAGAGTCGTCATTCTGTCGCGCCCCATTTTTCTCGCGAAAATCGGGCCATCGACGTGACAACTCTTTTTTGGATGGAAAAGAGTGAAGAGTCGCCACCTAACGAATTTAAGGCGCGTTAGGGCACCGTTCTAACTAATTAAATTAAATTTTATTTTAAGTTTACGCAACCAGAAATCGGGTAAGGGTTCAAGTTACCTCGAAAGGAAGGTGTTAAGCACCTTTCGAGGTCCACAAATGTGGGTCCCTACCAGATTCGTTATTTATGTGGGGAATTATGTGATATACAAAGATCGATATGAATTAATAGAACTACACCATTATACAAATAAATTCTATTTTTAAGAAGTCAATAAATTAAAGAAGTTTAGTTATTAATGAAACTAGGTGAACAAGAATTAAGCATGTGGAATATTTAAAAGCTAAATAAACACATAAGAAAATCAGATAAGCGAGAAGATAGAATTCAAAAAAACTGATATAGGAAAAGAGATCTAATTAGTAGGTGATTTAATTAATACTACCCCAAACACGTAAGAGTATAAGAATTGAACTTAGGTTAATTTTAACCTATTCGGATCAGCACCCAGCTTATTATCGAAGACAATTCCAAAGACATTGTCGTATTCTGCTCGGGTCGATTTCCATCATATCCATCTATCTACCCACCTAAGTTGGTTATTAAGATTATTATTAACCTAAAGAGCGTACTAAAGAAATGAAAAAGTCTAACGTACCTTAGTATGCCTACCCGTCCCGACTTAATATCCAAGAGGCATTGGACTGCTATTTGAATGTGGGTCTAGACAAATAAAACCTAAGGTTACTAATTAGACTCGAGCTTTAGCGTCAAACAAAACAAGAAAGACTCGAAACATGTAGCACGTAACGGTCTCAAGTAAGCCTCTTATTTCATTAAAAGATAGGTACAAGGTGATAAACATGCTTCAGAAATTAACGCCTTATTAAACTACAAACTGGATTTCTAGTAGCCTAGATATGTAGAGAATTTATTAATTGAATCTTATGAGCATGATATCTAAATGAATTAATATACTGAAGCGAATTTAAATCCTATAGGCATGATGTCTAAATGAAGTGACATGTTGAAAATGATAGTCAAATAATTGAATATGCTGAAAAGGGGTTTTAACATGGTGAAATTGAATTTAACATGCTGAAACAGTTTCAACGTACTGAATCCTATAGGCATGATGTCTAAATGAAGTAACATGTTGAAAATGATAGTCAGATAATTGAATATGCTGAAAAGGGGTTTTAACATGCTGAAATTGATTTTTTAAACTAGACATGATTCTGATTTTGTTTAAAAGATGAAACTGATTTTAAACATGGTAACTAGCTCTGTTATTTATATGTTGAAACTGATTTTTTACAACTTAAAACATGGTAGCTAACTATCATAAATCCTGAAACATATTTAACTTATAAACATGACAGCTAATCGGAACTGAAAACTGGTTTTAAGCAATAGAGCATGCTAATTAATTTTAAAGCTGAAACGAACTTACCTATAGGCATGTTTTCTAGGCGTTTTCAAACAACTAAGGCAAATAGCACGTAGTTTGCCCTTCCCCCATAGCAGTCCCCTAAAGTATTTCATTTATTATCGAAGTTTATACAATAATTATTACAGACCAAAAGAATGAATATAAAGCATAACATAATTAATAAAGTCTAAGTTCTAAATCTCCCGGTCCCGGGCAACTCTCCATTGTGAAAACCCATCTTCTAATAGAGTACCTGTAGAACATGTCAATGTAGGATTTGGAGGACCTTATTACAGCCCATAAGACCACCCCTTGACATGTCAGAGTTCCTGAGGATCTCGAGGATCCTAGGCAGTGCTTATGTCAAGAGATGGGATACGCTAAGGCCTCCATACCTCACAAAATTCCACATAACAAACCAAAGTAGAACCAAATTTAATTCTATAAGCCAACAAAACTGCCAACATAAGACAACTAACTGGCTTGTGCTAACAGAAGTTTAATCCAAAAGAAATCAAACCAAACATAAATATAAGTTCTAAGTTTACGTCCTATAAACATGCTTTTATAAACAACTCTCAGAATAATTATGGATAAACACAGATGATTACACATTCTAAACTAAAGGTAAACATGCATATGATTTGCAATATACAGAGGTAGAACACTAACCAGTTATCCACAAGTAACAAGAAAATATTCAAAGTCTTTGTACTTAGCACTCAATACCACTTTAGCAGCCAAGAAGAGAAGTTAAAAAATGAGAGTGGTAGTGTCTCCGAGTCTGAGTATGTCCATTCTGGATCCTTAATATAGAGGAGAAGAGTTGTTTAAATAGTCTTAAAACCTCAATCAACAAAGAGAAACAAAGGAAAGAAAAACACCCAAAATCCGCTAATCACAAGATCCTTTTTCTAATATAAGGTAACATACTCAATTAGGTGTGCAACAATCAAAGTTTACCATAAATATTAAATCAGTCCCAGCTGAATAAAGGAAAATAAATCATTTAACATGCTAGACTTACCATAAGTATGCAAGTAATCAAAGCTGACCAACACAGTTATGGAAACAAAGCCAATCAATGAGGTGTAAACAAACAAAGCCAACCAATGAGGTGTAAAACAAAGCTATGAATTAGCAATATTAAATTACCACTCGTTAGTCTAAAGGAGGTTAATGAGAATCATGAAAGATTTCCCTTAATCCCAGTGATCAAATCACATCAATTTACCATAAAAATAAGTCAAGGCTTAACAAGAAAGAGTTGTCACACGCTTGGAGAGCTAACCATACGAGAAGGGGATCCCAAGTTGCCATTTTAATATATAGAGAGTTTGTAATGAGTCCGACTTGAGCAGTGAATAAACAGACAGGCCAAATTATCACATAATCCGAATCAAATCAGGTGTAGCACAAAGAAATGACATTTCTTAAGGAATAAACTGCTGCCCAAACTGTTCAAATCATGCATTTATCATGCTTGGAGATAATTTTCAGACGACAGCATTCAAACATAGACGAACATTAATAGATAAATATTAATCAAAGTTTAATACAAAATTCACACCAATATTAAATCAACGAGTCAGCTTAAAAGAAAATCATATGTTGAGATGGAGGGTGATCAATTGAGCACAAATGAACATCAAAGATCATACCGGATACGAATTTGAGGAAATCCATAATTAAAATGATTTCCAATGCAAATCGTGAACGGAGGTTGACGGGCGACGAACTCGATATCTTCGTCGGAGGAGACAAACCTTTTGGGTTTTGGGTTTTGAATGTAAAGGGGGTTAGAGGGGTCTGTTTGGTGGTGGTGAGGTGGAGTTGAAAGAAGGGTGGTGGAGAAGTTGAAGAGGAGGAGAGAGGAGGGGCGGTGATTTTGCACAGGTCTAGTTTGCCGGAGACGATGGTGCGTGGTGGCGGCCGGTGAAGAGAGATGAGGGAGAAAGAGAGAAGAGAGGTCTAGGAGAGTAGGGTCTGTTTGGTGTGAGCTTTAATGGTGGTTTGCTGGGCATGGTAATTGAAGATGATTGAGGCTGTGTGTTG
Source organism: Jaltomata sinuosa (assembly GCA_003996215.1). Classification (NCBI taxonomy): domain Eukaryota; kingdom Viridiplantae; phylum Streptophyta; class Magnoliopsida; order Solanales; family Solanaceae; genus Jaltomata; species Jaltomata sinuosa. The sequence goes on along the minus strand of QJPP01001040.1, from coordinate 69,539 downwards.
GCAGTGGTGGAGCGGCGAGTCTTCATCGGCTCACCATCAGCGACGGTGGCTCGAAGAGGGAAAGAGGAGAGAAATGGAGAGAGAAGGAGGAGGAGAGAAGGACGATTGGTTATTGTTCAACTGGAGGGGCGATGCCAGAGGAAGGAGTGGCGGTGTGTAGTGGTGGAGAAAGGAGAGGAGAGAGAGAGATGAGGGGTGGAGGCGGCTGGTGGGGGGTGAAGGAGAATGGGGTTAGGGTTGGGGGTGTTTTGTTTAAAAAGGAAAGAAGAAAAGGGGTTTGATCTCGGCCGTTGATCGTATTAGATCAACGGCTGAGATTGAATTAGACTTGGGATTTAAAATTGGGCCAAATTAGCTCAATCTAGGCTAAAATTGAAATAAATTGGGTAGGAAGGGGATAGGATTTAAATAATTTGAGATTGAAAATTGAATTCGGATGGCTATTTAATAAATAAACTACTATGTATATAAAATTAGTAGATAAAATAATAATTAACGATAATTATCAAAAGATAAATTATTTTTAAAAATAAATAAATTACGTATATATATTGTACGTAAAATAAATGACATGTAATATCATATGAAATTTATGGAAAAATAGTAATAATATGGAATAAATTATATATTTAAAAAATTGTATACGAATTTAAAAGTATCACGATGACGATACAAACACGATTTACTTAGTAAATAAAAGCAATATGCGAGGAAAATTAAGCTTTAAAAATAAGAATAACTAGTAAAATAACAGCCCAAGAAAGGTTTTAGGGAGGTCAAAATTGAGTGTCAACAACCTTATAATGTGATTTGAACTTTTTTCCCTTCATTAAAAGACTATGCAATAGACAAAATTGTCTTTTCACTTTTTTTCACTATGCAATAGACAAAATTGTCTTTTCACTTTTTTTCCCTCCAATTATTATTTAATTATTATATATATAAACCTTAATAAGATGCATCACGTCATAATCTTTTAGCTATATCCTTCTATTTAGGATTTTCTTCTATTTAGGACATCCTTTAATTATTTCCTTTTATTTAGGACATTGAGGGTAACTAAAATTTTAACTTTTAAATCAAAATAAATAAAACCCTACTTAGGTTAGAAGACGTATCTATAAATAAAAGAACCTAATAATACGTATGTGGGTTAGCAGCTAAATACCTACAACATCTACTGTATGTTCGGTCAGGCTTTGAGGAATTTTGGTATAAAGGTTAGGTTTAATTGTATGATTCTGATATCTCGATTATCGTATTATTTTTGCTGATTTTTTTCCACTTATTACGGGTGATAGATGAATATTTAATCGGGCTTTGATGAATTATATTATAAAAGTCACGTTTAATCATATTGTTTTGATATCTTGATTATCGTCTTGTTTTGTAGCACAAGATAAGAAATTACACCCAAATATTATATATCTCTAACACAATATTCAAATCTCAAATCAACCAAAACACCTATGAATTTATCAATACAAAGCAAGTTGAAGAAAGGAACTAAAGATTTTACAATAAAAGCTTCCAATCTTCACTCCAATGGTGTTGGAGGATGAACTTGCTCCCCAAGCTAGACCTAAGTTGTTCACTCTAAGACTAAAGATGAATTGATTGAAGAATTGTGAATAATCCAGAATAATCTCTCGAAAATGGCTCGAAAGTATTTTATGTAGATTGGGGTTTTCAAAAATGTGATTTTTCAATTTTATCCTGTAGCTGCTGACTTCTTCATCGTGGTCGCGTGAGCTTGCCTTGCGATCGCGAGGGTCTGTGATTTCCTTCAATGCGGTCGCGTGACATTACTGTCATGATCATGTAGCTTAGACTCATGGTTGACCACGGTCGTGTGGCCAATTTCTCGCGGTCGCGAGGCTTTGCTTTCCTGTTCATCGCGGTCGCATAACCTGTAGCACGCGATCGTGATGAGCATTTTGATGCCAGTGATCAGCAACTCCATTTTGCTCCATCTTGACTTATTTTCAACTGAATCTTCCCCGAACACTTCTAAAATACAGAAGCCTGTAAAATAGAAGTAATTCGTGTCAATTGCACTATTTTCCACTTTGTACTAGCAAAAGCATAAGATTAAGAGCTAAATAAGTAGGTAGAATACCAACTTATAAGGTATGACAAATTTTGTGCAAAAAAAAATTTCTCTAATAATATAGCATTACAACTAAGTCAAAGAATTAAATTATCATAAATTATTTTAACTTTAAATTTGATAAATGGATATGTTATGTTATTTGAACTTTAGTCTTTTTCACTACAAAATACTGTTGGTAAGACATCATGTTTGCTAAGAAGGTGAGATGGTTGAATTTTCTAAATTGATAGCTCAATATATAAACAATTTTGTTGTCTATATATACTGCAAAATTGTGAATTGTGATTCCTTACCTTTATGTTTAAATGTTTGTGATTGCTTACATTTCAATATGTATTTGTTTGTTCTTCCTCTCTCCTATTTAATGTGTAATTGTTACCGACGTCTTCTCTTGGTCATTCATAAGAGCATATTTATTTTAAGGGCATGGGAGTAACAGAATGTCCATCAGTTTGTTGATTATAAACTCAATTTTTCATATTGTGTTAGCTCTTCGATTTGTTGGATCTCTTCACAAGAAGATACAAAAGTCCTTTGAATTGATAATTTTTAAATTATTTTATGGCAATCTTCTTTTTAATTGATTGAAGCATTGATTAAGAAATGTGTATAAAATAAAGTCCAAGCCGATGAAGAAACTATTAGAGTTAATTTTTGAAGACAAAATTCTTAACAAATTTAAAGAAGGAAGCATAAGAAGAACAAAAACTTGAGTGCATACATGTTACGACCCAATTTCTCAGGTCATGATGACACCTAAAACCCCTCTATAGGTGAACCAATTTTCGTAGCCCGAAATGGTTAGTAATGGTCTACTCTCTAAGCAAGCACGCGAAAGAAGCACAATAAGCAGAAGCAAGATAAAGAAGTAAGGAAATGGAGCAACCAGAATATATATATATATATATATATATATATATATATGTGTGTGTGTGTGTGTGTGTGTGTGTAGAGAGAGAGAGAGAGAAAGCTAAACTATCCCACGACGTGGTATCACAGCATAGAAGTCACTACTAAGTATACAGAGTACGAAAGGGTACAAAATATGAATATAAAACTATCTCTGAATAGCAAAAGAGTACATGGTACAAAAGAATAAATGAAATCCAAGACCCGATCGCCAAGAGCTCACCTTAGGTCTCGGATGTCCAAAAAACTACAAGAGTCCGCGCGATCAGTGACGATATCTCACACTAGGATCTGCATCAAAAAATGCAGAAGTATAGTATGAGCACCAATTGCAAAGCAACGGGTACCAGTAGGCATCATAGGTCGACTGAGTGCATATAAGATATAAAAGCAGTAAACAACAGATAAAGAAGAAAGTCATCACAAAAGCAAACAAGGAAAACTCACTGAAGCTAGAATGAATAGAAGACAAAGAGAATACAAGTATGCTATGCTATCCATAAAAGATATATCACAAAACAAAGGTGAAAAAGTAGGGAACGTACCTGGGTCCTTGCAACAATAAGATATACATAGAGTTTAAAAAATATGATGGTATTCCAGTAACCTCAAATAAAAGGGGAAAGAAGGAAAAATAACTAAACATAGTCATGCTAGCAATAAATCTAACAAGGTAAGGGTGATCGGAGAATAACTCACAAGTAGCCATGATATGAACCTATATTACAATAGAATTGAGAAACTAATCTACCTACAAACCCAGTGGACGCCCATACGCCTGAGGAACACATACAAGTAAAATCAAACCCTCCGACATCCCATACAATCGGAGCATACACTCGAAAAATAGCAAACAAGGGTGGAGCCGTACAATCAATGAATGATATGATCAGGTGGTACCGTATGCACCTCCTTCGGCACCCATAGGCCTAGCAGGTAGGACCCATGGAAGGCTCCCCCCTATACCTCTACTACTCCGTATACCCCTCTACCGGCACTCTCGGACAGTAGCCCCTAGTACGGATTGGCAAAGTCCATGGAGGTCTCCGTGACCATATACAACTCTCAACATCTCAATAATTGTGCTCAGAATCTATTCAGGTCTAAAAATCAGTAGAAAAGTCATGTCTAGTGCTGTGGCCCAGCCGGGCCTAGTATCGTATCAAAATCAAATAGAAAATCATCTTTAGCACTCTGGCCTAGCCGAGTCTAGAATCAGTGTGAAAATCATCTCAAAAATCTCTTTTACTCCAAGAAGATTCAAAAACCAGTTTAAATCCATTTATAGTCATTTTTACGGAAAATGGGCCCTCGGGGCCATGTAAAGTTAGAAAATCGGTGATAATTAGGCCCACAGCCATAGTAGTAGAAAACCCAATGTAGAAAAATCCTTTTGCATGTTAATGATGATATGATCGCAAATAATCAATAGCCCAATGGCTTACAATCAACCTACCAGCCCTGCACAGGCTCAATCCGTTCTACAACACAGATAACCAGCTTATTACAGTAAATCGATGTCCGAAAATCACAAATATTTTCCAATTATCCCACCATCTATGGTCCAAAGGGAAATATAAGGTCATTAGGGGCCACAAGGGGTGATACTACAAAAACCAATTCGAACACTAAAATGAACGTATGAAATAAGATGGACAAAAAGAAAGTGGAAAAGGTCTCGGGTGCCAAACTAGTAAACCCAATCCAAAGATGCTAAATAGTATAATTATAGCCTATATTTGCAAAGTCTAAGGTAGGGGAAGCCATAACCTACATGGCATATGATGATAAGCTGCTGGAAAGCCAAAACCCGAGCCTGAACTGCTCTGAGAAGCTCAAAACATCACTCAAACTATCAAGAATAAAATCTATGCATTTAAACAAAGCTAATGACACCCATATTGCTAAAAGTTTAGCCGGGTTAAAATTTGGGTCAAAATCGAACCCATAGGCCCCGTAACCCAAAACCAAAAACAAAAGTTACCACAAGGTTTCCAATGTTACCGGGAGCACATGCTCAAAAATTGAGCAGAAAACGAGTAAAGAAAAGGCCTAAAATAGCCTGGAGAAGAAGAGGGAATATCATGCAAAAACTTTACAAAAATCAAAATTGAAACGGAGAATTATGTACCACGGAGGGAGGGAACAAGGTCAACAAGGTGGAATACGCGTCTCAATGAACAAGCAACCCCAACCAACAGCTACAACCCAATCATTAACTCTAAGCTAAGCTAAGAAGTTTTAATGGAGGTTTAGCCATGGTTAAGAAGAAATTTGGGGAAAAAGGAACTTACCAAACAAAGTGGGAAGCGATAATATCCTCCAATTGATGAATTCCCACAGGTAGGACCTGATTTTGAACAAGTTTCAGGAGAGGAGAAATGTTTTAAAGTGAGAGGGAATGTGAGAAAGTGTCTAAAAATTTGAGGGACTGCACTTTTATAGTGTAGGTAGTAGACCAGCGCGATCGTGGTCTCCCTGTGCGATTGCGCTGAAGGAGTAACACGGGCACCTGCGCGATCGCAGTGCCAGGGCGCGATAGCACTACAGGGAAAAGGCGCCAGGGGTGTGATCATAGTGGCCCTGCGCGATCGCGCTGAGCACTGCTCAGCTGCAGAAAATCTACAACTTTTAGAACACTCCCCTAGGGGTTTCGGGCACAATCAAAACCCAATACACGCAAACCAAATATGTAAATAGAGTGGAAATGATGCTCCAGACTCAACAAAATTGATGAAACATCTATACAAGATCATTTTGGAGAAATGTTAACCCAAGTCAACGCTGGCGAATTCCAACTAAACACCCAAAATGAGCCCGGCTCACTCAAAACCTGAACCAACCACCTACCTAACCCAAAATCAACATTCTAAAGCTGATGGAACTGTCAGATTTTGAATTTGATGCTCCGATCATCGAAAGTTGACCAAAGCCAAACTTTTAACTCCAACTGGCCTGAAATCTCAAAAGTGAGATAGAATCAAACTGGAAGCTCTTAGGCCCCAACTAAAGGTCCAAATAGACCAAAATCCATGTTCCAGAGCTATTGGAATTGTCGAAATTTGATTCCGAGCATGCTAGCTAAGAATGTTGACTAAAGTCAACAATTTCCTAAGTTAAAGCTCTAAACAGGGAAATGGTCATAATGACATAACGAACGGCCAGGGCACCGAACCACCGGTCCCAGCAAGTCATAAATGACTTGGGGTTGCTACAGAAATGCTCTAACAGTATAAAGAAAGCAAAAACGTAGGAATGAACGAAAGGGTCATTACATCATCCACTACTAAAAAGGACTTTCATCCACGAAAGTCAAGAAGAAGGGAGCACCTGAAGGCTCAAACAACTATGGATACTGAACCTGTATCTCTCACTCAGTCTCCAAGGTAGCCTTCTCGATCGGGCGATGCCTCCACTGAACCTTAACCACAGGAATGTCTCTAGACCTCAATCTCCTGACATCTCTGGCTAGAATGGATACTGCCTCCTCAACAAAGGTCAAACTCTCATCCAACTACACTTTATCCCACTGCAACACATGTGACTCATCTGGAACATACCTCCCCAACATCAATACATGAAAGACTGGGTCCATAGCGGAAAACATCGGAGGCAAGGATAACTGATAAGCAACACTACCAACCCTTTGAAGAATCTCAAATATCCCAATGTACCTGGGGCTAAGCTTGCCCCGTATACCAAATCTCATCACGCCCTTCATGGGCGACACTCGAAGGAACACCAAATCATTAACACTAAACTCTAAGGCCCAAAGTCTACTATTTTCATAGCTCTTCTACCTACTCTGGGTTGTCCAAAGTCTATCCCAATCCACTAAAGATCTGCAATGCCTACCATACAATGCCTCAAAATGTGCCATGCCAATGCTCGAGTGATAGCTATTATTATATGCAAACTATGCCAAAGGAACATACTAATCCCATGAACCTCCAAAGTCAAGAATACAAGCCTGTAACATGTCCTCCAAGACCAGGATAGTCCTCTCGGACTGGCCATCTATCTGAGAGTGGAATGTGGTGCTAAGCTGAACCTTTGTACCCATCTCTCGCTGAATAATCCTTTAAAACTGAGATGTAAAATGAGTGCCACAGTTTGAAATGATAGAAGCTGGAACACTATGAAAATGAACCACCTCATGGAGATAAATCTGGGCCAACCTCTCTGCACTATAGGAAGAACGAACTGGCAAGAAGTGTGCAGACTTAGTCAGCCTATCAATAATTACCCAAATAGAGTCAAATCCTCGAGAAGTACAGGGCAACCGTGCTATGAAGTCCATAGTAATTTCTATTTATATGGTGGTCGTGATGACATTGGAGTGATTTCCCTAATGACCATCCTACGCCCCTCTTATGCTAACAATATTGCTAGTGGTGCTTATGATTTTAATAGGAATCATAACTTAGCAAGCGAAGAAGGTATATGTGCCAAGATCCAATCTCTCTTGGCCACACAAGATAGCATAGGGGAGGGTTTGAAGTCCATAAAGCAAGGCTTCTTGGATACTAGATCTAAGGAGGAAGAGGTGAGAAATATGCCACACAATCTATGGCAGATTTGTCTACTCATCTTGATCAAGTTGGTAAAGAAGATACCTACCCCGAAGGTATATATTCCATGCTCCAAACTATCTTGGACACACAAGATAGCTTAGATGAGGGTTTGAAGTCCATAAAGCAGCTTCATGGATACGAGATCTAAGGAAGAAGAGGAGAGAAATTGTTCCATGCAATTCATGACAAATTTATCTACTCCTCTTAATCGAGTTGATAAAGAAGACCCTCCAAGACTAACACATGAACATGTCTCAAACATTGGGCTCAATCAAATTCACTTTGGGGAAGATGATGAAGACTTTCTAAATATGGAATCGCTCGTGAGTGAGTTTATACCGTTAGTGCTTGAACCTTAGCAAGAAGAAAAGCTTGAATTAGATGAGATTGTAAGCCAAGAATAGTTGTTAAATCGAGCTCACCAACTTGAATCCTATGGGGAACAACGTGAAAGAATCCTACTAATGTTTGAGAAATTTCTCAAAAGGCATGCTAAGAGAAGTCAAAAAGAGGGGTTACTTGGAATTTCTATCCGGAATTTGAACACCAAAGTGAATGCTCGTGTTGAAACGTTCATGATCATGGATAGTAAATTTGAGTTGTCCTCCATTGAAAAGGAGGACACTTGGGATTCACATGAATTGAAGGTGTTGTGGCAATCAACCACCCCATACATGAATCAAGATGCCAAGATCAAAAGAATGATACTAGAGTTGCAAGACAAAGTTCAACGTTTCATCTTGAAAAACTCTAGTTCATTCAAAAGTGAGGATCTCATAAATGAGAAAAATTTGAGAATGGAGACACCCAAATCTCACTCCAACCATTTTCAACCTTAAGTTTGGTTGAATGGACGAAAGTCTAAGTAATCAAGCTTTTGGATGATCTTGGAAGGAGGACAAAAAGAGGTATATCCAGTTTGAAGTTTGTTGTTGATAGAAGGCAAAACGACCTTCCTCACTTGAAGGCGAAAAAGTGCAAAATGCGACACCAAGAGAATGACCTTCTCATATTCTCACCTTCAACCCGCAATTGTCACTGAAAGATTTATTCAAAATTGGATCAAAGGTTCAAATCTTCCAAGTAGAGATCTAAATGGTGACATATCTTGTATCACGCCGTGATGTTAAATTGAGCACTTGATGGGAGGCAACCCATCATTTGAAAGCTTTTTATTTATGTTATACTTCACTTTTGGTATCTTTTAGATTTGTTTTAGGTGTCCAAAGGAAGGAGAAGAGGACCTAAGTGTTGAGGATCACCAAAAACACTTCTAAAAATGTGCATTTTGCACCTGAAAGACTGCACTTCGCACATGCCATCACATAAGGAACCAGTGAACTGGGCAAAAAATTTGCCCCATGCAAAGTAGGTGCATTTTGCACCTTCAATTGTGTGGGTCGCACCGGCCATCGCATGCCAAAATGGTGCACTGTGCCAAATTCGGAAGTTCAGCTATTACTAAAGCATCGTGATCGTGATTCCTCCCTAACTCTTTGCGATCTCGTGGACTTAACGCGATTGAATGGGGTCATCTAATTTAATTCATCGCGACCATGAGATATCGAGCAGTCACCAGGTATTAAGTTCAAAAGAACTATTTCAAGAGAAAAAATGGTCCTTAAATCTTGGTTGATTTTCTCCCCATTTAGCACAAAAATAAAAATTTCTCCATCAAGTTCAATTCCATAGTGTCCTTATCGTGCATATCAAAAGGTATGTGTTCCTTCTCCTACTTTCTTCTTTAATTTTGTTCTCTTTTGTGAAAAATCAGTACCTCTAAACACCCAAGTGGGTGTGAATGTTTTCTTTCAAAAAAAGTGTGAATAGGGTGTTCTAATTATAAATTTTTGGGTTAAAATTGGTTGTGATGGAAGGAGCTATTGGTACACTATTTTTGGGTTAAGATCTTGCCTCTATGGGGTGTGAAAATGGCCGAACAAAGGGTGCAAAGCACCTGCTTGATGAAATGCTTGAATGAAAAATTTCAAGGCAAAGAAAATGACCCTCACGATCACGTGGCCCAATCCTACGATCGCGAGGAATAATTTTTCTGAAAAATATCACAATTGCGAGGAACAAATTTTCTGAAAAGTAAAGATGACCTTCGCGATCGCGATGCCCAATCTCGCAATCGTGAAGATTAAAACTTTTGAAAAAATAAATTTGCCTTCACGATTGTGATGAAAAATCTCGCTATCGCGATGACCACTACTGGCAGTCCCAAAAATAGTAGCTTTGCCCAGCTCTGTTTGGCATCATTTTGGCTCATTTCTTTGGCCTAATCATGTCCCAACACATTGTTTTACATGATTATATTAGTGTTTGACATTTTTATTCCTCGTGTAGTTACTTGAAGCTTGAAAATGGCTCCATCATCTAAGAAATTGAACAAAATGATGCCAACCAAGTGGCGAAAGAGGAGTATTTTGATCAAGGCACCTTTGTATCCCTCAAATGATACCAATTATATGATTGTCACTTGACGAAACCCATCACAAGGGAGAGAGGCATTGTGTTGGATAGTTTGGAAGAGAATTGGGCCGACTTCCATGGAAAGTTGGTCACAAGTGGGTGGGTGTGCTTCGCTGTCAAGCCTATCAAGGCAAACTTTGTTGTGGTCCGTGAATTCTATGCTAATGCAGCCGAGATGGACTTTGCTAATGACTTGGTTGTCATGGTTCGGGGCAAGTTAGTGCGATTTGATTCAGAGTTGATCAATGCCTACTACAACCTCCTAAATGCCGATAATGAAACATTCAAAGCTTGGGACAAAGAGTTGGGGACTGATTGGTTTATGTAAAAGTTACATGATGACACGGTCCCGCAATGTATAACTTTAAATACGAGGATTGAGTCTTTTAAGTTCACCATTGAAGCCCGCACTTGGCTTTCTATCATTTGTGCCTGAATCATGCCATCAAAGAATGAATCTGATATGACACCTAAGAAAGCGGTGGTCATTTGTGCTATGATGGAGGGTCTTCCAGTAAATATGGGGGAATTGATTGTGCAAGAGATTCAACAAATTGTGCTTGAAGGTAGCAAAATCTTGTTCTTTCCTTATTTAATCACTTACTTATGCTACCAACCTGGAGTTCAGAAAAAGGATGGCAAAAGTGAGAGAAGGCCAGAAAAGATGATTCACCATCTGAAGAAGAGAAGAGCCAGTTAAGCATTGAAGAAAAGGAAGATCGACGTGGCTTCACTATTATTTGGTCTTTTCTCTTGGTCCAGCGAGGCACTTGAGTCAGCAGCTACTGCAGAGGCTATTGGGCCACTTTGGATCAGACCTCTGACACTCCACCACATCTCTAACTAGGTCTATGGCATGGATGCCCAGATTTTCTAGATTATAGCGGGTCTACCTTCAGGTCTGGGAGAGAGTTCCACCACACCAACACCCAGTCCTTCATCTTCTACTACTCTTAGTGGTCCTACACTAGCTAATGCAGTGAAGGAGCATCAATATGTCAAGGAGAGGTTGGCAAAGATAGACAGGCGACAGAAAAAGTAGAGGGATCATGATAGGAAGAAAAACAAATTCCTCACTAAGATGATGAGAACTTTGAGGAAGTTATGTGGATCTGAGGTGGAGGATAATGCTGACGAGGTAGATTGGGTCCTTTTTAGACCTAGCATCTCTAGTTCTGAGTGATACCCTTCAGGGAGCCCCCTCAAACTTATCTCTTGTTTTGATGCAGTGAGGGCACTACACCTATTTTAGTTAGGGGGTGGCAGACACACTTTATTTAGCTTTTTTTATTGTTTTGGATATTATTGTGCCCTTGCGGGGCTTGTTTTATTTGTCTTGGATATTATTGTGCCCTTGTCGGGCTTGTTTGTTTTGAATTGGCTATTGGTGCACCCTTGTTAGGTTTGTTTTGATATTGCATGCCCTTGTTGGGTTTTGGAGTTTCTATGGATGAACTTGATGGTTTAGTTCTTTAGTTTTCTTTACTTTTAGCTTCTTTGATTTCTTTTGTAATTAGCTTTGCTGGATGTTTTGGGGCCAGGGGAAGTCTGAGTACCCGATAGGCTAGGTTGAAGCTTGTGTTTTGGATTGAGTATATATGTTGGTAAATTCTGAGTAGCCATATCAATTTAGATAGATGAATTTGCCCAATGATAGATTGAGTGATGTCATTCTTAAGGGCAAATCGTCATCTTTTGAGATATTAGGAACATTGAATTGTTTGGTACTAATGGAGTTAGTCTTGCATGCAAATGGAAATAGGCATATCCCTCCAATTTTTTTAATGAAAAGTTGCATGGCAAAGAATGATGTTTGTAGCAACTCCTTTAATCTTTTTGTGTCTCTTAACTCATTAACGGTGAGAATTGGAAATGTAAAATGTGGCTCTATTTGTTCTTGTTTAGGAAGTGAAATTGACCCTTCTTGAATGATTCACATGCCATGTGTGGTGAGATTTTGTTAAATAATTCTTGTACTTGCTTGTGTCAACTAGAACTTTCCCGGTTAATCGTTCAATGCTAGTCTTGATCACTTTTGGTTGGAGATATGATCTTAGGTCTTCTTTATAATTTTTGAAAGCCTACTTAGCCTTAAAAGCCTACCATTGCACTAAATGTATCACTAGTGACCCTATTTGAGCTTAATACCTTTTCTTTGGCAACCTCATTAAAAGCCTTGGACCATTTTGAAGATGAATCCCTCTTTTGAACCTTCCCTCCTTGAACTCTATAAATATGAATTCGAGGCTAAAAGCATAAGTTTGGGGGTGATTGAGAAACACCTTGGAGGAAATGAGCAATACATAATGGTTTGTGGCAAGCTTTAAAAGAACTTGTTAAAGAAGGGATCAAGTTGTAAAGAAATGCAAAATGAGAAAAAGAAAGAAACCCTCCAAGGTGAAAAGAATGATAAATCAAATGACATAAGTGAAATAGTGCTTTGTGTTGCATGAAAATGGAAAAGAAATTGGCTTCAAATTAAAAAAGTTGTGTAGTGTTCAAGGAGGATGTAGTAACTTTTATCCAAATGCTTATCCTACCCTTCCCCGAGCCTACATTACAATCTTAGAAAAGTCCTTTGAGATCTCTGGCTGATTGTGTTTGAGTTAATGGCGAATGAAAATAAAGGCAAGCTTATGGTTTGATACTTGTAGTACTTGAAATTCCTTGTGAGTGTGAGTTCTTGTGCATTTGTCCCTTGTGCTATCCTTGTACATAATGTATGTTGGGACTTTTGTTCTTGTGAGGGCATGCGAATTAAGATTGTTGGTGAGATTGATAAATTTCAAAAATGAGTCAATTGAGCATGTTTTGGTAAACTAGTGGTTTTGAGTGACTTCTTGAAGATTGGTTGTTGTCACATGGTTGTTCTTGTAGTCCTATTGCACCCTCGAATTGTGTTTTGAATAGAGGGGATTTCTTAGATGAAGTTAGCATGTGATTGACTGATCATTAGTACCAACCGAAGTCCTGCTTGGTGCTTGAAATGAATTTTCCTGGCTTATAGTGATGTTATTTCACTTGTGTTGTGTGTCTCTTGAATTAGAATTTTGAGTTGCTTGAGGACAAGAAATAGTTCAAGTTCAGGAGTTTGATAAGTTGGTATTCAACCTACTTATTTAACTCTTAATCTTATGCTTTTTCTAGAATAAATCAGAAAAATAGTGCAATTGACACGGATTACTTCTATTTTACAAGTTTCTGTATTTTAGAAGTGTTCAGGAAGGATTCGGGTGAAAACGAGTCAAAATAGTGCTAATTAGAGTTGTTGATCACTGACACTGAAACATTCTACACGATCGTGTGCTATCGTGCATGCGATCACGGTCAATCGGAAGTCAAAGCTACGCGATCGCGAGGTAAAGCCACGCAATTGCAATGAAATAGAAAACAAAGCCTCGTGATTGCAAAGTGATGTCACACAACTGTGATGAAGAAATTAATAGACTATCGCAATCGTGAGGTGCACTCATATGACCGCGATGAAGAAAATCAGCAGCTACAGGGCAGATTTGGAAAATCATATTTTTTGGAAACCCCAATCCACATAAAAGCACATCTCAGCTATTTTGGAAAGATATTCTGGATTATTCACAATTGTTATTCAACCAATTCATCCTTAGTCTTAGAGTGAGCAACTTAGGGCTATCTTAGGGAGTAAGTTCATCCTCCAACACCATTGGAGTGAAGATTGGAAGCTTTTATTGTAAAATCTTTAGCTCCTTTCTTCAACTCTTGCTTTGTATTGCTAAATTCATAGGTGTGTTGGTTGATTTGAGATTTGGATATTGTGTTATATATAAGTAATATTTGGGTGTAATTTCTAATATTGTGCTTTTAAAATTTATTAAATATTTTCTAGTTTATGAATTGGGTCTTTGATTCTCTAATTAATCTTGTGCTTGAATCGATTCTAAAGGGAGTGATCAACCCTTGGACTTGCCCCTTTTACCTTGATTTGGCTTGAAAGAGTGAATTAAGGTAGGGAAAGGTTAATTGGCACTAACTTGGGGCTTTAACCCTCATTTAAGGAATTGGTTAGAAATAGTGATTCTAGTGTTGCCATAATTGAAAGAGCTTTGCCAACGCTTGGCTAGGTTCGATAGAACTGGTTGAGAAATATTTGCCAATGGTCGAGATATGTTGGTGAATAATTGATGCTTCCAAGGCTTGTTTCATTTGAACCATGATTAAGCTAGTTTGTATTTGATAAAATTGTAATGGATCGTATGGATTTGAAGTAATACTCATTCCCAAATCTCCCTTGCAATCCTTGCATTGGAAAGATTGGTCAACTTTGCACTTGCAATATCATTCGTGTTTTCAACAACAAAAACTCCCAATTGTTTTATTTCTCTTGCTCCTTGAACTTCAATAAGTTGCATTAATTATTTATTATCTCAATCGCGATTAAATTATTTTCTGTGAGATCGACCTCGACACTTGTTGGGAATATAAATTTTGTTTTGCTCTGACAATCACAATCACCTCCTATTTGAGAGTATACTTGAGCGTTATCATCTACCTGGGATCGCATAGAACTATCATCGACTACCACTTGACTGATTGCCTTCTCGACCACCTGTCCTGCCATGCTGGGCACCACCTCTACCATGAACACCACCTCCTCTGGCTGGTGGCTGCACTGCTCTAAGAGGCTAAGCCGACTGAGCGGATGGCTTAACTGGACCCTGCTGGGGGCACTATCTGGCATAGTGACCCATGATACCACACTCATAGCACGACCCTAACGGCCCACCCTGTCAGGATGAACTAGCTGAACTGGTATGGCCACCATAGCCTGATGCCCCAAATGCTATACCCCTTGATGACTGACCACTGTAACCATGCTGACCACTATGACCCTGATCAAACTGAGGTCCCAAAGAAGTCTGAAGTGATGCCTGAACCTGCTGGCTAGACTGACCCTAATGTTGCTGTGGCTGATAACCTCGGCCCCACTGGCCTGTACCTCTACTACTGAAATGGGAACCACTGAAAATACCCTGATGGCATGGCCTCTTATCTTTGGCCCCCAGGTCATGACGATGCAAATCCTCCATAGTATGGACATGGTTTGATGTATCCTGAAACAGTCGCTCACTGGCAACTAGTATCTCAGCAGTCTATCAAATCTCGATCCTCAACCCCCAAACAAACCAACGAACTTTTTCTGGCTTTGTCAGAATGATCATAGCCCCAAATAGATCCAACTGGTGAAAACAAGTCTCATACTCAGTTACCGATATAGATCCCTGCATCAACCTTGTAAACTTTTTTTACGACGCTCACGGTTACTCTGAGGTAAAAACATGTCCATAAAGGCCTTATAAAACTCCCTCCAAGTCAACTGAGGAGACTCGGATGGTCTGCAAGCTACCTGGGCCCTCCATCATAGCTTAGCTTGACCCTCCAACTGATAAGTAGTATAACTGACCCCGTGAGTATCCAATAGGCCCAGATAGTGAAGCATCTCCTCGCAAGTAGAAATGAAGTTATAAGCATCCTATCTGAGAGCAGCAGAGAACCTTGGCGGAGACAATCTCAGAAATCGGCCCAAAGCCTTCTGCTCCAACTCTGTCATAACTAGGCGAGGAGCAAGAGGCTGGGCAACTGTAGCTATTGGAAGAACCTTGGCACGGGGAGCCGCTGTAGCAGGCTGCACTCCTAAACTTTGAACACCTAGGGCTGCCTGTTGAGCGGATGTCTGTGCTATGTTTGAAGGCTGACCCCCAACCATACCCAACAACTAGAAAAGCAAACCTCGAATATTTGACAAAGGAGCTGAGGCTGGTACTGATGCTGCTACTAGCCCTGGGGGTACCTGGGTTGTCCCCTGGTCCACGAGCTACTGCTCTAGTACTAAATTAGGCTCAAACTCAACCTTAGGGGCTCTAATTGGTGCCCATATGTTACGACACAATTTATCGGTCATGATGACACCTACAACCCCCCAGTAGGCGAACCAATCCCCGTAGCCCAGAACGGTTAGTAATGGGCTACTTTCTAACAGTTTAAGCGGAAGAACAAATAAATAAGCGGAAGCAAGGGAACAAGATGAATAAGTAGGATAACCGGAGTGATATAAATACAAAATGAAAGCTAATCCATCCCAAAACCTGGTATCATAGTATATAAGAGCCGAACTACAACAAGAGTACAAAAGGTCCAAAAGAGATATATACATAAGCTGTCTCTGAAGAGTAACTGAGTATAGAATATACAAAAGATAAACTAAGTCAAACTCTGAACGCCAAGAGATCACCCTCAGCCTGGATGATCCAAAAACAACTGCCCGCACGAGTCTCCGGCGCTCTAACGGCGATGGCCCACACCAGGATCTACACTAGAAGATACAGGGGGTAGGGTAAGCACCAAATGCGAAGCATAAGGTATCCAGTAAGTATCATAGGCCGACTGGGCACATATAAAGTAAAAGAATAGTAGCAGGCAGAGTAGAAACAAACAGTCACATAAATCAATGATAAAGTACACAAGAACTAGCCCAGAGGGAAGACAACCGAAACCAACAAGCAAGGCTAGTAAATAGAATATATACATGGCAAACACAGGTGAAAAGAGAATGACGCACCTGGGATCCTCGCAAAGATAGTATATATATATAGGTAAGTTTTAGCAAGGGACGGTATACTGATAACCTTAAGTATATATAATGGAAGAGAAGGATAAAGTAGACATGCTCGATAAACAGAATGAATAAATAGCCAAACCATGCCAATTCTCAAATCCATAAGTAACAGTCTAGCAAGTCCAATTCCATACTTATAACCGTAGTATAGAACAAATCCAAAATCAAGTAAATAGAGTCTACCTATAGTCCCTCGGTTGCCCATACAACCGAGGAATGCAATCAAGTGAAAGCAAACCCTCAGGCATCCCATACTACCAGAGCGTACAATCAACAAACAACAAACAAGGGTGGTATCTCAAACAATGGATGATATGATGCATGATGACCTTAGTGTGAAATAAAATCTCTGTATGTACCTCCTCCGGTGCCGATCGGGCCCACAGGCAGGTTCCATGGAAGGACTCAGCCTATATACCTCTGCTCCACCGTATACCCTTCCTCTCGGCACACGTGACCTGAAGCCCCTGGCCCGGAGCGGCAAGGTCCATGGAGGTCCCGAACCCCATACTAAATCTCAGAATCAAAATGTGCCCTCCGAAATCGAGTCCGGGTTCAAGCCAGTGACTAAGTCTTAATATGCACGCCTAAACCCTGTATAGTACTAAAACCGTGAAAAGATGTCTCAAAAATCCTTCCAAGGGTGCTCGGGCACAACCGGGTCTAAATCAGTAGTAAAATCTCTCGGATGCTTGACCCAGCCGAGCCTAATGCCATTTCAAATCAGTGAGAACTCCGACCAAGTCAAGTCTAGCAATAGTAGTAAATCATGATAAAACCATATTTTTAGCCTTCTTTTACCCCAATAAGATACACGTATCAAGCCAAATCATTTTCAAATCCAATTTCATAAAAAATGGGCCCCTGGGCCATGCAAGGTTTAGGAAATCAGTTTCCGCAGGCCTGAAGCCAAAAACCATAATAAAATGTGGAAAACCTCTATATATGTATGGAAATGATATGATCATCACAAATAGCTTCCCGGCAGCTCACAATCAACCTGACGGCCCTGCACATGCTCCGAAGCTACTCAGCAAGAATAACCACCCTAGAAGGGTAATTCTATGTCCGGGACTCGCGGACATTCCCAATGATCCCACCGTCTATGTTCCAGAGTCAACAAGACCTCACAGGACCACCAGGGTAATAATATCAACTTACAAGAATACTACACACAACGGAAGAAAGAACGGAATGGATCATGGAAAAGCGGTCAGGGTCTGTGGTACCAACCTAATAACCCAACCCAAGGATGCCAACTAGTATAATTTTACCCAATATATGCAAAGTCTAGGGAGTTAAGTCGTAACCTATATGTCGTCCGATGACAAGCTGCCCGAACAACCAGGTCCAAGCCCCAAACACTCCGAGAACTCCCGAACAACAATCAAACTATCAAGACCATAAATATAACGTTAAAGCAAGTCTAATAGTACCCGTATTGCTACAATTGTAGCCAGGTCGATATCCAGGTTAAAAGTGGTCCCGCAAGGCCCACAGCCCAAACCAAAAACAAAAAGAGCCACGACGACCCCAATGGTGCCAAGAATCTATGCTCCAAATTTGAGCACAAATGGCTAAGGAAAAGGGCATCAAAACAGGCCGCAAATGTTGGGGTTTAAAGAATGGAATTCTGGAAAATAAAATGGAAACTGGGCAAGAAATACTTACCACAAAGGTGAAAACTCGAGTCAAAAAGGATAATTTACTACTCCCACGAGCATGCACCAACTGGACGGCCAGAATTCATAAGGAAAAACTCAAGCTTTTGAGAAGAGCATCAATGGAGGTTTTAGGAAATATCAAGAGAAGAGGGAGCTTACCAAACAATGAAGAAGCAAGGAAAATCCACAAACAATCGGCTCCCCAAGTCTTAGAATCAATATAGAGCAAATTGTTGGAGAGGATTTAGAGTTTAGAGTGAGAAAATGTGAGAGAGAATGCTGGAAAAATCTGCCTCCAGCTTTATATAGCTTCTGGAAAATGGCCAGCGCCAGCAGCGCTGAAGGGGTGGCAGGGGTCTCAGCGCTATCGTGCTGGGAGGGACACGATCGCGCTAAAGGCTAGAAGGCGCTGAGGCGCGATTGCACTGTCCTTGGCGCGATTGCGCTGAAGGATGTCCTGCAACTATTTTTTGGCATTTTCTCTAACACTCCATGGGGTGTTCCGGGCACAATCGGAAATTGATATTCGAAAACCAATAATGCTAACAGAGTGGAAACGGCATTCCAGACTCAACAGAATCAAGAAACTTCCATATGAGGTCATTTCAAAGAAATGTTGACCAAAGTCAACACTAACGAAAAGAAACCCAAAGGCTTGAAATGAGTCTGGCTCACTTAAAACCCGAACCAACCATCTCCCTAGCCCAAACTCAACATTACAGAGCTGATGGAATCGTCGGATTTTGAATCCGACACTCCGATCATCGAAATTCAGCCAAAGTTACACTTTCAACTCCAAATGGCCTGAAAACTGAGAAAACCACACAAAATCCACACCGGAAGTTCTCAGGCCTCAACTAAAGGTCCAACTAGACCAAACTCATCGCTCCAAAGCTAACAAAGCTGTCAGAATTCAATTCCGAGCACGTTAGCTAAGAATGTTGACCAAAGTCAATGATTTCCTAAGTTTAATCTCTAAAATAGGCAAACAGTCAAACCAACCAAACGAACGGCCAGGGCACCAAACCACCGGTCCCAGCAAGCTATAAATGACTTGGGGCCACTACAGGAAGGCTCTAACAGTGCAATAAATGCAAAAGCGTGAAGAAGACTGGAATGGTCATCACAACATCCACTACTAAAAAAACTTTCATCCTCGAAAGTCAAAAAAAGGGAGTAACTGAAGGCTCAAAGAACTGCAGATACTGAGCACGTAACTCACTCTCGGTCTCCCAAGTAGCCTCTTTGACTGGACGGTGCCTCCACTGAACATTCACAATCGGAATCTCCCTAGATCTCAACCCCCTGATATCTCTGGCCAAAATAGCTATCGGCTCCTCAATGAATGATAACCTCTCAGCCAACTGAACTGAATCCCAATGCAACACATGAGACTCATCTGGTACATACCGGTGCAACATCGAGACATGGAACACTGGGTGAATAGCTGAAAATATCGGAGGCAAGGTTAACATGTAGGCAACACTACCAACCCTCTGCAGAATCTCAAATGGCCCAATGAACCTGGGGCTAAGCTTGCCCCTCCGACCAAATCTCATTACGCCCTTCATGGGAGATACACGAAGGAAAACTAGGTCACCCACACTGAACTCTAAGGCACGAAGTCTATGATCAACATAGCTCTTCTACCTACTCTGGACCGCTCTGAGCCTATCCTGGATCAAACGGACTCAGTCCAAGAAATCTCTAAGAAAATCCGTACTCTTTGGTCTGGACTCTAACCCATCAGACCAACCAATGGGCGACAATGCCTACCATACAAAGCCTCGAAAGGTGCCATGCCAATGCTCGAATGAAAGCTATTATTATACTCAAACTCAGCCAATGGCACAAATTGATCCCATGAACCTCCAAAGTCGAGTACACAAGCCCGAAGCATGTCCTCCAGGACCTGAATGGTCCTCTCAGACTGGCCATCTATCTAAGGCTGGAAAACAGTACTAAGATAAACTTCTGCACCCAAATCCCTCTGTATAGCTCTCCAGAACTGAGATGTGAACTGAGTGCCGCGGTCTGAAATGATAGAATTTGGGACCCCGTGCAACCATACAATCTCACAAATGTAGATCTGAGCTAACCTCTCTGCCCCGTAGGAAGTCTAAACCGGCAAGAAATGCGCTGACTTAGTCAACCTATCCACGATCACCCAAATGGAATCAAACCTTCTAGTAGTACGAGGAAAACCAACAACAAAGTCCATGGTAATACCTTCCCACTTCCACTTAGGAATAGGAAGTCGCTGCATCAAGCCACCCGCTCTCATGTGCTCGAACTTCACCTGCTGACAGTTCAAGCACCGAGATACAAACTCTGCCATGTCCCGTTTCATACCACTCCACCAGTAGATCTGTCTCAAATCTCTGTACATCTTCGCTGCGCCAAGATGAATGGAGTATCTGGAATAATGTGCCTCATAGAGTATCAACTGTATCAAATCACCAACCCTCGAAACACAAAGTCGACCCTCAAACCGCAAAATACCATCTGAACCCAAAGTACCCCGGCTGGCCTCACCCTGAACCACCTGATCATGAAGGTTACACAAACTCTAATCCTCAAACTGTCGGCTCTGAATCTGATCAACTAGGGTAGAGCAAACCTCAACACTAGCAAGAACTCTGCTTGGATCTGATAAGTCAAGCCTAACCAAAAGGTTAGCCAAGGACTGGATATCCAAGGCCAACGCTCGCTCAGAAATTGAAAGTAAAGTAGGCTGCCCATACGCATCGCCTTCCGACTCAAGGCATCCGCTACCATATTTGCCTTGCTAGGATAGTATAGAATAGTGAAATCATAGTCCTTCAATAACTCAATCCATCTCCTCTGCCTCGAGTTAGCTCGCGCTGACTCGTAATGTACTGAAGACTACGTTGGTTGGTGAATATCTCACAATGGACTCCATAAAGATAGTGCCTCCAGATCTTGAGCACGAAGACTATCGCCGCCAACTCTAAGTCATGAATGGGGTAGTTGCACTCGTGAACCTTTAGCTGCCTCAATGCATATGCTATCACTCGACCCTGCTGCATCAACACACAACCAAGACAGACCCCTGAAGCATCACAATACACAGAGAATCCCTGACCCTCTACCGACAAAGTCAGAACTGGAGCTAAAGTCAATAAGGCCTTAAGCCTCAGGAAGCTATCCTCACACTGATCAGACCACTGGAATGGAACATCCTTCCTAGTAAGCGTAGTCAAGGGTGCTGCTATAGAAGAAAATCCCTCAATGAATCGTCTGTAATAACCGGCTAACCCAACAAAGCTACGAACCTTGGTAGGAGTGGTAGGTCTAGGCCAATCATGAACCGCATAAATCTTCCCTGGATCCACTCTAATATATCCTTATACACCACGTGTCCTAGGAATGCAACTGAATCAAGCCAAAACTCACACTTTGAGAACTTAGCGTAAAGCCGATGAGCTCTCAAAGTCTGAAGTATAGTCCTCAAATGCTGCTCATGCTCGTCCTTACTCCTCGAGTATATCAGAATGTCGTCAATGAAGACTATCACAAACATATCCAGGTATGGGCTAAGCACCCTATGCATCAAATCCACAAAGGCTGCAAGGGCATTAGTCAACCCAAAATACATCACCAGGAACTCATAATGGCCATAACGTGTCCTGAATGCTGTCTTAGGAATGTCCTCCGCCCTAATCCTCAACTGATGGTAGTCGGACCACAAATCAATCTTAGAAAACATGGCGGAACCCTGAAGCTGATCAAATAGGTCATCAATCCTGGGCATCAGATACCTATTCTTCACTGTCACCTTATTCAGCTGCCGATAGTCAATACACATCCGCATCAACCCACTCTTCTTCTTCACGAATAGGATAGGAGCACCCCAAGGAGACACACTCGGTCTAATAAACCCCTTAGCTAACAAATCCTAGAGTTTCTCCTTAAGCTCTCTCAACTCAGTAGGAGCCATACGGTAGGGAGGAATATAAATGGGCCTAGTGCCTGGCTTTTACTCAATGACGAAATCAATATCCCTCTCAGGTGGAAGGCCTGGAAGGTCGGTAGGAAACATATCTAGGAAGTCTCTAACCACAGGAACAGACTCAGGAGACGTAGGGTCAACACTAGCATCTCGAACATATGCTAGATAAGCTAGACACCCACTAGAAATCAACTTCCTAGCTCGAAGACAAGAGATGATCCCAGATGGTGCATGGCTAACAGAGCCCTACCATATAACCAGGGACACACCGGGCACGGCTATGGTAATGGTCTTGGCATAACAATCCAAAACCGCATAGTGAGAGGATAACTAGTCCATGCCTAATATCACATCAAAGTCTAACATATCAAGAATCATCAAGTCAGCCCAAGTATCCAAATCACCAACAGATATCACATAGGATCTCACAATCTGATCCACTACTAAATAATCTCCTACTGGGTCAAAACAGAAACAGGCACAGACAATAGCTCACTACCGACCCCAAACAACGCAGAAAGTAGGCAGATATATATGAACAAGTGGATCCAAGATCAAACAAAGCATAAGCTGGCTGACAACATACAAAAATCATACATGTGATCACAGCATCCGAGGCCTCTGCCTCCGGTCTCCCAGGGACCGCATAGAACTGACGACAACCTCCACCTGCCCGACCGCCATCCCTACCACCTGCTCTTCCACTTGGGGTACCACCTCTAGCCTGACCACCACCCCCTACCTTGAGGCTGAACTGCTCGCAATGGCTCATCCGACTGAAATGTACCCTTCTGGGGGCAATCTCTAGCAAAGTGACCAACCACACCACAAGTGTAACAAGACTTTAATGACCTACCTAGTCGGGATTAACCAATAGAACCCGAATGTCCACCACGGCCTGATGCCCTAAAAGATGCACCCCTCAAAGACTGACCGCTCTGGCCCTGATGGCTACCCTGACCCTGCTTAAACTGAGAACCCAAAGCCTGAAGTGAAGCCTCTACCAGTCAACTCGACTAACCCTGATGCTGCTATGGCTGATAACCTCGGCCTACTGGCCGTAACCTCTACCACCATGCCTAACACCACTGTAACCACCCTGATTTCGAGGCCTCTTATCTCTGGCCCCAGTGTCATGATGACGCGAATCCTCAACTGTACGGGCATAGTCTGCAATGCCCTGAAATGACCGACCGCTAGCAACTAGTATCTCTGTAGGCTCTCTGAACTCTCTCTGCAACCCCCAAACAAATTT
This sequence comes from Jaltomata sinuosa, assembly GCA_003996215.1. Classification (NCBI taxonomy): domain Eukaryota; kingdom Viridiplantae; phylum Streptophyta; class Magnoliopsida; order Solanales; family Solanaceae; genus Jaltomata; species Jaltomata sinuosa. The sequence goes on along the minus strand of QJPP01001040.1, from coordinate 45,927 downwards.
ACGAATCCTGTCGGCCTCAGTAGGAATAATCATGGCCCCAAACGGAGCAAGCTAATAGAAACAGGTCTCGTACTCTAAGACAGTCATAGAATCCTGGAAAAGTCTAGTGAACTCCTCCCTCCGACGTTCCCTGTCGCTCTGCGGCAAGAACTTGGCCATAAAGGCCTTATAAAACTCGAACCAGGTCCAGGGAGGTGACGTAGAAGGCCTGTAAGCAACCTGTGCTCTCCACCATTGCTTTGCTGGACCCTCTAGCTGATATCAAAGTATATCCTGCCCCGTGGGTCTCCAATAAGCCCAAATGATGCAACATCTCCTCACAGATGGTGATAAAATCATGGGGGTCCTGACCCTGTGTACCAGCAAATCTTGGCGGTGCCAATCTCAGAAACCTACCCAAGGCCTTCTGCTCCCCACCTGTCATGGTGGGGAGAGGAGCAAGAGGCTAATCGATGGGACTAGAACAACCTCAGCACTGGGAGCCATAGTAACAGGCTGCGCTCCTGAACTCTGAACACCCAGGGCTTCCCCCTGAGCAGATGTTTGTGCTGCCTCAGAAGGACACTCTCCAATCATACCCAAGAGCTGAACAAGTAAACCACGAACATCTGAAGACTGAGCTGGGGCTGAAGCTGGCATAGAAACCGATGCTGGAACTGTCACTGGAGCTGGTGGTACCTGGGCCATCCCCGAGTCCACATGTTGATGCTTTGGAGCTAACTCTGGCTCGTAGTCATACTCCTGCTCTATAACAACTCTAGCATTCCTAGTAGGCACCACTGCTCTGGGACGACCTCTAGCCTTGCCCTTGAGACCACCCTGACCCCTAGCTGGAGTCGGAGGTGCAGGGGTAGAAGGCTCTCCTCCGCCTGAAGCTGACGATCTCATACAAACTATCTGCGGAAGAATGAACCAGAACAAGTGAGATTTCCAGGAACCTTCAAGGATACTACGCACGAAAGAGAAGCAAGAAAATTCCATTTCCCTAAGATGTCACTATAGCCTCTCGAAGATTGAACACAGATGTCTCTGCCCCGATCCGCAGGAATCTACTAGACATTAGCTCCTATACCGATGACACCGGTGAACCTACAGCTCTGATACCAAGCTGTCACAACCCAATTTCTCGGTCATGATGGCACCTACAACCCCTAGTAGGCGAACTAATCCCCGTAGCCCAGAATGGTTAGTAATAGGCTACTTTCTAACTGTTTAAGCGGAAGAACAAATAAATAAGCGGAAGCAAGGGAAGAAGATGAATAAAATAGGATAACCGGAGTGATATAAATACAAAATGGAAGCTAATCCATCCCCAAACCAGGTAGCATAGTATATAAGAGCCGAACTACAACATGAGTATAAAAGGTCCAAAAGAGATATATACATAAGCTGTCTCCGAATAGTAACAGAGTGCAGAATATACAAAAGATAAACTAAGTCAAGCTCTGAACGCCAAGAGATCACCCTCAGCCTGGATGATCCAAAAATAACTGCTCGCTCGAGTCTCCGACACTCTAACGGTGATGGCCCACACTAGGATCTGCACCAGAAGATGCAGGGGGTAGGGTGAGCACCAAATACGAAGCATAAGGTACCCAGTAGGTATGATAGGCCATCTGGGCTCATATAAAGTAAAAGAACAGTAGCAGGCAAAGTAGAAATAAATAGTAACAGAAATTAATGATAAAGTACACAGGAACTAGCCTAGAAGGAAGACAACTGAAAGCAACAAGCAAGGCTAGCAAATAGAATATATACATGGAAAATACATGTGAAAAGAGAATGATGCACCTGGGATCCTCGCAAAGACAGTATATATATAGGTAAGTTCTAGCAAGAGACGGTATACCGGTAACCTCAAGTATATAGAATGGGAGAGAAGGATAAAGTAGACATGCTTGATAAACAGAATGATTAAATACCCAAACCATACCAATTCTCAAATCCATAAGTAACAATCTAGCAAGTCCAATTCCACACTTATACCCGTAGTATAGAACAAATACAAAATCAACTAAAGAGAGTCTACCTACAGTCCCTCGACCGTTCATACAACCGAGGAATGCAATCAAGTGAAAATAAACCCTCTGGCATCCCATACTACCGGAGCGTACAATCAACAAATAGCAAACAAGGGTGGTATCTCAAACAATGGATGATATGATGCATGATGACCTCAGGGTGAAATAGAATCTCTATATGTACCTCCTCCGATGCTGATCGATCCCAACAGGAAGGTTCCATGGAAGGACTCAGCTCGTATACCTCTACTCTACCGTATACCCTTCCCCCGGCACACGCGGCCCGAAGCCCCTGGCCTAGACAAACAAGGTCCATGGAGGTCCCGGACCCCATACTAAATCTCAGAATCAAAATGTGCCCTCCAGAATCGAGTCTGGGTTCAAGCCAGTGGCTAAGTCTCAATATGCATGCCTAAACCCTATCTAGGACTAAAACAGTGAAAAGATGTCTCAAAAATCCTTTCAAGGGTGCCCGGGCACAACCGGGTCTAAAACAGTAGTAAAATCTCTCGGATGCTCGACCCAGCCGAGACTAAAGCCATTTCAAATAAGTGAGAAAACTCACTCCGACCCGGTCGAGTCTAGAAATAGTAGTAAATCATGATAAAACCATATTTTTAACCTTATTTTACCCCAATAATATCCACGTATCAAGTCAAATCATTTCCAAATCCAATTTCATCAAAAACAGGCCTCTGGGCGATGCAAGGTTTAGGAAATTAGTTTCCGCAGGCCCGAAGCCAAAAACCATAATAAAATGTGGAAAACCTCTGTATATGCATGGAAATGATATGATCATCACAAATAGCAGCCCGACAGCTCACAATCAACCTGACGGCCCTGCACAGGCTCCGAAGCTACTCAGCAAGCATAACCAGCCTAGAAGGGTAATTCTATGTCTGGGACTCGCGGACATTCCCAATGATCCCACCGTCTATGTTCCAGAGTCAACAAGGCCTCACAGGACCACAAGGGTAATATCAATTTACAAGAATACTACACACAACGGAGGAAAGAACGGAATGGATCATGGAAAAGTGGTCAAGGTCTATGGTACCAACCTAATAACCCAACCCAAAGAGGCCAACTAGTACAATTTTACCTGATATATGCAAAGTCTAGGGAGTTAAGCTGTAACCTACTTGTCGTCTGATGACAAGCTGCCCGAACAACAAGGTCCAAGCCCGAAATGCTCTGAGAACTCCCGAATGACAATCGAACTATCAAGACCATAAATATAATGTTAAAATGAGTCTAACGGTACCCATATTGCTATAATTTTAGCCGGGTTGATATCCGAGTCAAAATCAGGCCCGCAGGTCCTATAGCCTAAATAAAAACTAAAATAGCCACGACGACCCCAATGGTTCCAAGAAGCTATGCTCCAAATTTGAGAACAAATGGACAAGGAAAAGGGAATCAAAACAGTCCGCAAAGGTTGGGGTTTAAAGAATGGAATTACGGAAAATAAAATGGAAATTGGGAAAGAAATACTTACCACAAAGGCGAAAACCCGAGTCAAGAAGGATAATTTACTACTCCCACGAGCATGCACCAACTGGACAGCCAGAATTCACAAGGAAAAACTCAAGCTTTAGAGAAGAGCATCAATGGAGGTTTTAGGAAATATCAAGAGAAGAGGGAGCTTACCAAACAACGAAGAAGCGCGGAAAATCCACAAACAATCGGCTCCCCAAGTCTTAGAATCAATATAGAGCAAATTGTTGGAGAGGATTTAGAGTTTAGAGTGAGAAAATGTGAGAGAGAATGCTGGAAAAATCTGCCTCCAGCTTTATATAGCTTCTGGAAAATGGCCAGCGCCAGCAGCGCTGAAGGGGTGGCAGGGGTCTCAGCGCTATCGCGCTGGGAGGGGCGCGATCGCACTGAAGGCTGGCAGGCGCTGAGGCAAGATTGTGCTAGCCTTGGCGCGATTGCGCTGAAGGCTTCCCTGCAACTATTTTTGTGCAATTTGTCTAACACTCCACGGGGTGTTCTGGGCACAATCAGAAATCGATATTCAAAAACCAATAATGCTAACAGAGGGGAAACGACATTACAGACTCAACGAAATCGATGAAACTTCCATACAAGGTCGTTTCGGAGAAATGTTGACCCAAGTCAACACTAACGAAAAGAAACCCAAAGGCTCGAAATGAGTCTGGCTCACTCGGAACTGGAACCAACTATCTCCCTATCCCAAACTCAATATTCTGGAGCTGATGGAATTGTCGGATTTTGAATCCGACACTCTGATCATTGAAAGTCACCCAAAGTTACACTTTCAACTCCAAATGGCCTGAAAATTGAGAAAACCACACAAAACCCACACCGGAAGTTCTCAGACCTCAACTAAAGGTCCAACTAGACCAAACTCATCGCTCCAGAGCTAATGAAACTATCAGAATTTAACTCTGAGCATGTTACTTAAGAATGTTGACCAAAGTCAACGATTTCCTAAGTTTAAGCTTTAAAACAGGCAAACGGTCAAAACAACCAAACAAATGGCCAGGGCACCGAACCACCAATCCCAGCAAACCATAAATGACTTAGGGCCGCTACAAGAAGGCTCTAACAGTGAAATAAATTCAAAATCACAAAGATGACCAGAAGGTTCATCACACCATGCTCGGGCACATCCCCAACCTCTACCTCTACAACCACCCCAGCCCCTAGTTGGAGTTAGGTATGCTGGTGTCGAAGGCTCTCCCTCGCCTGCTATTGAAGATCTCGTACGAGCCATCTGTAGAAGAGTGAACTAGAACAGATAAGATTCCAGGAAACCATCTAAGATGAAATGCATGATATAGAAGCAAGAAAAGATCAATTTTCCTTAAATGCTATTGTAGCCTCCCAAAGATAGAGTACAAATATATCTACCCCGATCCACAAGACTCTACTAGATGGCTCCTATACCGAAGACACTGGTGAACCCAGGCTCTGATACAAAGCTGTCACGACCTGGTTTCTTAGGTAATGATGACACCTACAACTTCCCTATAGGTGAACTAATTCCTGTAGCCCATAACGGTTAGTAATGGGATACTTTCTAAGCAAGCACGCAAAAGAAGCTCAATAATTAGAAGAAAGCTAAAAAAGTAAGGAAATGGAGTAACTAATATATATATATATATATATATATAGAGAGAGAGAGAGAGAAAGCTAAACCATCCCATGACCTGGTATCACAGCATAGAAGCCACTACAAAATATATACAGAGTACGAGAGAGTACAAAACATGAATATAAAACTATCTCTGAATAGCAAAAGAGTATATGGTACAAAAGAAGAGATCAAAGCCAAGCCACGGTCTCCAGGAGCTCACCCTATGTCTCGGATGTTCAAAAAGCTGCACGAGTCCGCACGATCAACGGTGATAGCTCACACTAGGTTTTGCACAAGATAATGCCAAAGTGTAGTATAAGCACTAATTGTAAAGCAATGGGTACCCAGTAGGAATCATTGGCTGACTGAGCACATATAAGATATATAAGCAGTAAATAACAGATAAAGAAGAAAGTAGTCATAGAAGCAAACAAGAAAAACTCATGGAATCTAGCATTGAATAGAAGACAAAGAGAATACAAGTATGCTATGCTAGCCATAGAAGGTATATCACATAATGATAAGTCGGTAATCTACCTACTTATTGAACCTATATCCATGAATTATTACTATGTTTTGAATCTATTTAGAGGTTCTTATGACCTTTATTAATGTCTATGCAGGTAATTTTGATAAAAGATGAAGAACATGGATATGGACCCAAAAAGAGCCAAAAAGAAGCTAAGTATGAAGTGCCTCGATCAACCAAACTGTGAGCTCCCACAGCGCCTCGATCAAGTATCTTGAGGCCCAAATGACCCACCTATCAAGCCAAATGAACCCTTGGATGAAAGGGATGTTGCCTAGTGACACATCGCTAACCTAAAAAATGATTAAGGATTGAGGTAGTATCATCGTGCCGCAACGTTAAATCAAGCGCTGTTTGGGAGGCAACCCAAGTTTCTTTCTATATTTTTGGTTATCATTTTTTTTGAAGTTTTGTAGGGAATGCATGGAATGGAGAACTCAATAAGGAAAATAAAGGGAAAAGGTGCAGTGTGGTGGACTGTGTGGACCGCACAAGCAGTTGTGCATGTCGCACAGCCAATCGCATACAAAAATAGATGGCCTGGAGGAAATTTGAAAAATGGAGGTGACGTGCACTGGGTCGTGCAAACTGCATAAGCCCAAATGCACGTTGTACCTCTATCGCACAAGGAAACAGATGCTTGGGAAAAACCAGTGGAGAAAAAGGGGCATGTACGATACGCCATGTGGTCCGCACCTTTCTTGGTGCGAATCGCATGTCGCGGCACACAAGAGGTAATTTTGAGTTTTAAATTGACCTAACCCATTGAACGACCTAACCCGGAGATGACTCGGCTGACTCTTTTTTTTTTCTTTTAAAACCACCTCTTCTTTTCTTTTTCCACCATCTTTCTCCACAACTCTCAAACTTCTCTCCCAAAATCCTCTCTAAATCCCTCAAACTCACAAAAAAATCTTCTCCTCTTCTCACTCAATCTTCTCCACCACTTCTCCACCATCACCGCTATCATTCTTCGGGAAGTCTTGTGGGTCACCATTGTTGGAAGTTCAAAAAGCTTCTATTTTCGCTCTTTCCTTCATTATCTTCACTTGTGGTAAGTTCCCCGACGTTAAATATTTGTTTTTATGATTGTTGGGAACTCATATTGTGAAGCATGCTTAGTAAATTGTCCATGTTGATTTTGGGTGAGATCCAAAAGTTTTGGGTCCGCAATTTTGAATTGTAATGATGAATTCTCTTAGTGTCAACTTGGTAGATTGTAAATCTTGACTATGCATGTTGATTGGTAGTAATGTTTAGCCTTAAAATCTATGTTGGGGTGAAGTCTGAGTAACCCACTCGTGACTAGTGCTTGATTTAGCCCGATGATAGATTGGGTGATGTCATTCTTAAGGGTAAGTCATCGTTAGTCATGAGGTTTTGATTGATAGTTGATTATTGAGGTTGAATGTTGCTAACTGTAGGCCCATGATCTTTGTTGAAAATCTAGCTGGGTCTTATGATCGTGTGCAGGGAGAAGGTTAATTATTGATATGCTTATTGGTGCCCATTGTTTCAAGGAGGGCTTCATGTTCCCGATGATAGACAAGGTAAAGTCCATCTTAAGGGAAGTCGTTGAGTCCTTTCTTGTTGGGTTTGTGTTAGTGAAAATCCAGGGATGTCTGAGTACCCGGAAGTTATGGTCATGAATCCCCTTGCCCCCCTTTGTTCTTGTGAATTGGTTATGTGTGGTTCTAAGTGCCGAAGCACATCTTGCTCTATGGATCATATGCGTAACTTACAAGAACACAAGGAACCAAAAATTCCAATTGTTCCTTTGTGAATTTCACATACGATGTATATATCTTGATGTGTGGGTCACACAAGGCATCACATCAAGTTGAAAAGAATGTGCAGGTCACTGACTTGAGGGGCGAAGCTTGGTGCAACATGCACTTCCGATGGTGCGGATCGCACCAGCGTTGCACCTCAATAGAAAAAAATCCCTGAAGGTTCTGTTGGCTTGTGCAATAGCACATACGACATGCATTCCTCCTGGTGCATTTTGCATGTGGTCCGCACAAGACAACAGTTACCTACTTTGTTTTTCTAATCCGTTGCATTCTATCCTTTGCAGTTGATAACTTCTTTTTAGGTTGTGTGTTTGTCTCTTGTCTCACACTCTTTGGTTTTAGAACATGTATTCTAACAGGGGTAACGCGGAGAGGAGCTCACGCAGGCCAACCACTCCCTCCTCCTCCAAGCCAACTTCAAAGGGGAAGAAGAAAATCTCATCATCCCGTGACCAAGTCTAAGAGGAGGAGAGGGTTTGGTTTGGAGTGGAGGGCATGAAAGTGATCTACGAACGTGAAAGGGGAAGGTGTTTCAATGAGAAGTAAAGCTTCAATTTGAATATAGTCGGGAATAATCTTCCCAACATCCCCACTCAATTTGTTAACCGCCAGTGGGACCCATTTCAGGAAGTGCCCGGTACCTATTACAAGGAGTTGGTCTGGGAATTCTTCGCATCATATCAGGACACGCAAGATTCTCAGGGCTACAAAGGGGGTTGTGAGAAATTCCCCGCATTGGACTCAATCATAGTTTGGGGAAAAGAGGTCAAGATCACTCCAGTTGCAATAAATTCCATCTACTGGAGCAAACTGGAGCAATCCTATCGAGTCAGACCTGTCCTCATGGAGAAGTTACTTCTCAGGCGCAAATCTCTGGAATGGGATGCCCCTATCATTGCTCCTGATTATCCTTCCTGGGCTACTATATGAGGCAATATCCCGTGCCTAACTTTGTACTTTGAGGCTCGCTTGTGGTATGACTTTGTGGGCTCCCATCTCATACTTTCTCAGAACGATCAAAAGATCACACACGATGGAGCCATGTTGATAGCTACAATTATGGCAGGAGATCATATCAATGTGGGGGAGGTCATAACCTTAGTGATAAAGAGGAAATCTCGAAGGAGTAGTGACACCTTTCCCTTCCTGGTGTTGCTCAGCAAGCTATGTGTACAAGTCGGTGTTCCCTTCTTTCAATGTGACACTCCTACTCCTGTTGTGGGTGTGTTGGATCTTGATAAGAAAACTGACCGGGATGCTCCCCGATTTAAAAGGCCTAGAGTGGAATCATCGGTGGAAGCCGAAGATGATGACTCGGATATGGAAATGCATACCTCTCCTCCTCCTTCTCATCCTACCTCAGAAGGACCGACACTATCAGCCACTGCACCTAGGGAGCCACTCAGCCTCCAAAACATGGTTAACAAGTCATACAATTATGAGAGGCAGTTGCAGGATCTATCAGGTTTAATTGAGAGGGCAGTCAAAGTAGCTATGAAAGAAGTTGTGGAAAACACTCTAAATCTGAAAAAATGAGTGGATACTTGCGAGAAATCTCTCAAGTCCTTTCAGAAAGACATGGAAAAGGAAAAGGGAAAAATACGGTAGAGAATGAAGATTTGACCATATTGCCTCCACCTCGGAAGATTCCCGGTCCCTTGGATAGCTTATTTTCTACCTATACTAATGAGGAGCTGCCCGGTCATGACGATCAAGAGTTGGATGACGACGAGAACACTGATTTTCAGCGGGCTCTTCGTGATTCCACTCTTTCTGTGAACTCCCAACGGGGTGGTGCTGGCCCAAGTTGAAAGAATGTTGAGGAAGAGGCTGCTGCTAATGATTGTGATGATGAGGATTAAGTCCTCCAGGGAGTTCCACCCTTTTTACCATTGCACTATGAGCATTGAGGGAAATGTTTCTTTTATGGGGAGGGGGTGGCTTTACTTACTTGGTTTTGGTGCCCGTGAGTGGGCTTGAGACATTTTTTTGCCCTTGTCGGGCCTAGTTGACATTTCTGCTTAGTTTTATTTGGCCCTTGTCGGGCACATTTAGGATGATGATTGTGATGCCATTTTTTTTCTTTTCTTTAGATTATGTTTTTGCTTTACTTTTTACCTTGAGCTTAATTGTGCCCTCGCAGGGCTTGAATTTTATTGAGTATGTGCCGGGTTGGTCTTACATGCCCCATTGTTCCACCACCCGTGCCTTGCAAATGTGCTAAATGCCTATGCTTAGACTTGTTATTGAATGAAATTATAAGCACAAATTCGGTTATCGCCTTGTTAATAGTAGTGTAGAAATAAACTCCGAGGGTTTTCTTAATACTACGGTTCTTTCCCAAGGAGAAAAAGTTTTGATTATTTTCTTTTTCTTTTCTTTTGTTTTTGTGTGTCTAACCGGGTTGGTGCTTCCCTATGATAGATTGAGAGGTGACTTTCTTAAGGGAAAATGCCAAGTTTTAGTGTAGAATTGAGTCCATAAGTGCTTGTCTTGAAATGGACCCACCAAAAAAAAATTCATGGCAATTTATTTTTGAAAACAAATGGAAGAAGGGAAATGAATTTTTGAGGAAAAACATTCTCTTGTCATGACTTGCACACTCTCTCTTTGGCTTGATTGACACACAAACGAGTGTGTAATGAACTCAGAATAGCTTGTCAAAAGTCATTTGCCCCAATTGATTGTGGGACTAATGAATGAAGTCTTGTGGCATGATGTCTTGTGTAGTAAGGCTGTACCTTGATTCTTGTGCATAAGTATCATCTAGAACTTGCCCCGAATGTGATTCAAGGCAAAATTCTAGGTGTAACCGAGCTTGGAAGATGACCTTAGGCCCTTTTTGATAAGCCACTTCACCCAAATGACTTCCCAATGACATCAAATCCTAGTGAACCCCTTTGAGCTTGTGACCATTCTTTGGCACCTTGTCAACACCTTGACCTATTTGGACCTTTATTTTGGCACCCATCCTCCCTAATAGCTTGAAAATAAAAAGTAGGCTAAAAGCCTAAGTTTGGGGGGGGGGGGAACAAAAGACAACATAGGCAAATGCCTAAGTAAGAGGGTGCATATGATTAAATGAGTAGAAGAAAGGAAGTGAACTTCAAGTGCAAGGTAGCACCTTAACTTCAAATTGAAAATTGCTCCAAAATATCAATCCAATGAGCAAATTGAAAAGAAAAAATTTGTGCTACCAAGTGAAGGTGATATAAGGTGTGAATGATCATGAGTTAAAAAGGAGAAATCTTGGGTTGTGCGAGGGAGGAATAAGGTGAAGTTGAAATGGAAAAATGTGAGCGGTGTTCGAAATGAGAACAAAGAGCATTAGGGAGGTGTAGTGACTTGAACAAAATGATATCCTTACCTTAGCCCTAGCCAACATCATAACCCCCAAGTCCTTGGTGATTCCGAGCTTGGCTACCCTACATTAGTGGTGATCTACATGAAGGGAAAGCCTATGGTTCGACGCGTATGCACTTGAACTTCCTTGAGAGAGTGAGAGTCTTCTTAGTTCTCTTATAATCCCGTGTTTCGAGAATTGAATAATTGTGAGTGGGATTCTCTCTTGTGGTGAGTGGCATCATTCACTTGAATTGAAGCATAAAGTCTCTATTTTAATTGAGGGGAATGAATGAGACAAGTTGTGTGGAAAATCTAGAGGCAAACCTTGCCGGTCCGTGCCATGACTTGAGAAGCTTAAATGTCTTATTTTGAATGACAAATTCCCTTGATTTTCAATGAAAAATGATTTCCTTTTGAAAAAGGTTTTGAAATGACAAATTGCCTTGAGTTGTGGGGGTCCAAATTGAGATGAGCATAGTAGTTGAGTCCTTTGTTTGAGTCTTTTGTTTCTTTATTTTTCTTAAGTTTTTATTGTAGAGTAGTCTTTTGTGCCTTGATTGAGCCTTAGCATAATTCATTCCTTGCCTTGTGAGTATCTTGCTTGAGGACAAGCAAAAGTTCAAGTTTGGGGGTTTGATAAGTCGGTAATCTACCTACTTATTGAACCTATATCCATGAATTATTTCTATGTTTTGAATCAATTTAGAGGTTTTATGACCTTTATTGATGTCTATGCAGGTACTTTTGATAGAAGATGAAGAACAAGGATATGGACCCAAAAAGAGCCAAAAAGAAGCTAAGTGTGAAGAGTTTAGAAAAGCTGGAGAATATGCTATGGGATGCAGTGGCTGTGCGACACGCACAAGCTGAGGTGCGGTTCGCACCTCCTCTGCATGAGGCTACAAAAGTTGCTGAAGATTCTGCTAAGGAGTGAGGTCACTGTACGACACGCACAACTCGTGGTGCAAAATTCACCATCTTTGCACAAAGCTCACTTATGCTGCTGAAGTCACTGGATGATCTGAACCACGTGTGCAACGCGCACAATGCGACATGTGAACCGCACATCGCGTCGCACATTGCCCGGAGGGAAAATTTGTCCTAATTTTATGTGACGACTTGGGAACATATAAAAGGCCAATTTAGGCTCATTTTGTATATAGAATACTTCAGACCTGAGGTTTAGAGAGAGTTTTTACTTTGTAAACAATTTTCCACCTCCATTGAGAAGAGGGTTTCAATCCAAATCTCTTGGGTAACAATTTGTGTGCCTAATTTGATCCTTGAACTTGAGATTCAGCTACAATGGATAGGAATTTGAATTACCGAGATGGTATATCTTCTTCTCCTACTATGAGTGGCTAAATTCTCTTGTCTAGGGGTGTATAGATGATGGGTGCTTAGCTAATGGGTGTGGGTGTCATTAATTTGCCTTTATAATTGCTTATTTGAAATGGGTCTAGTAATTTCACCAAGTGTTAAGCCTAAAATTGGTGGTTGCAAACATTAATTTACATTACTTAGCTATGTGATTGCTCGGGAGAGAATTCCATAGTTGTGGATGTGAAATTGCTTGTGGGTACTTGGGAATCCATCTAGATTGGAGGCTAGGAATAGCTCTAATCGCAGGAATCTCCCATTTAAGGGTTCGAGATAGTAATAGGACAACCTCCCCAAGCTAATGTTGGTTGATTGTTTACTACACCGATGATGTTCTAACCGAAATCATCAGAAATGTGGATGTTGATCGGAAGATAGCATTCCACACCTATGACTAACACTATTCATGTCAATAGGTGAAAGTATAAGTGAATTAATGATTACCCTATCCTATAGCGAATACCCCATCGGATATGCATCCCTAGTCTTCTAACTCACTTGGTATACCCATCTTTAGTCTTATTGCTTTTTTTTGTTGAATTGTGTTAGTAGTGACAACTTTCCCAATTCCTCCCATCTTTTTACTTGTTTTTATTTAATCAATTACTCTCGCCTTGAAATCAACTCATACAATCTCTAGTTGGCTAAGTCAAGTCCCTTGGGTACGACCCCGACATTCGTTGGGTTTATAAATTTGGTTTTGCTGTACGATCACCGTGGCCTCCTAATTGGAGAGCACGATTTGAGCGTTCATCATAGAACACAGGTGAAAGAGTAGGGAACGTACCTGGATCCTTGCAACAACAAGATAGACAGAGAGTTTAAGAGATATGGCGGTATATCGGTAACCTCAAATAAAAGGGGAAAGAAGGAAAAACAACTAAACATAGTCATGCTAGCAATAAATCTCACAAGGTAAGGATGATTGGAGGATAAATCATAAGTAGCCATGATATGAACATAAAAAACTAATCTACCTATAGTACTAGGTGGCGCCCATACACCCGAGGAACACATTGTAACACCTTGGAATTCTAATCAGCTTTTAAACATAGAATCTCTAAAATTTTTGAACATTCCAGGAATTACGAGTGCAAACCACGAGCCTTGGATTAAACCATGTGCCGTGGAATAAACTCATGGAGAGTTTTCTGTAGGCCAGTCTCTGATTTAAAAACTACGATTGGGATCTATGAATCGTGGATCAAACCATGGACCGTAGTTTCCCCTTATGGAAATCATACCTGAGAGTCAGTGATTCCTCATGAACCATGAGTTGGTTTTATGGATAGTACTATTCACTCGTGTTATATGAGATGTAGATGAACATTTCTACCAGGAGCCACGAGAGGAAACCACGAGTCGTGGTTGAGTCTACGACTCGTGGATTTCACCGTGGAACCTGAAGCCGAGATTTTAAGTTTGTTTTTCATAGCTTTTATCCAGGGGTATTTTTATAATTACTCACCTTTTTAACACTTAAGTGAGGTGGTTTTGGACTCTTTTGGTAGTATTTTATCCTTAATTAGTGTAAGTTCTTTTTAAAACTCTCATTCCACTTCTAAAAGAGGAAAAGGTCTCCTTCCTCCAAAGCTCCAAGCTAAGGATTCATCTTCAAGCCTCCATTCTTCTCATCTAAAGTTTAGAAAGCTTCAATTCAGGTATGTGGGTATTCAATAAGGGATTCCTTTCACCCTTGTTCCCAAAACCCCAAGTTTTTACTTTAATTTATGAACTTATGAAATTAGGGGTCTTAGCCAATTTGAGGAAAACTTACGTATTCAGTTTCAAAGCATCAATTCATGGTTTCTCATTATTTACCCATGATATAATTGAGATTTCTATTTTTTTTTCAAAATCCCATGTATTGAGAATGAATTATATCATGAATTCACTAAATTGCATGTTTTCAAGTAAAATTGGCATAATTAGATAACATGACTTCAAGTATCATGAGTTTGTGATAAGTCTGTAATCTACCTACTTATTGAACCTTTACTCATGAGTTATTGCTATGTTTTTATGAGATTTAGAGGTTTTTATGGCCTTTATTGATGTCTATGCAGGTACTTATGATCAAAGGTAGAAAACAAGGAAATGGTCCCAAAAATAGCCTATAAAGAGTGAAGTGTTAAGTGAGCAAACAAAACAGAGATTCTGTTGAGAGATGCGGCCCTTGTGCGACACGCAAAAAATTTGGTGCGGACTGCACCTTCCACCGTATGGAGCTTGAAGTTCACTGAAGAGTCTGCTAAGGGGTGCAATCGCTGTGCGATGTGCACAATGCCTTGTGCGAACCACACCCCACTTTGCATGACGCTCCCAAAGTTGCCTGAGTCATTGGACCACTGAAGACAAGTGTGTGACGCGCACATGATGACGTGTGAATCACACATCGAGCCATATATCACCCAAAGGGCATTTTTGTCCAAATTTATGTGACATTTTGATAATGCTTTTAAACCCATTTTAGACACAATTGTAAATAGTTCTGATAGTTCTAAAGTTTTTTTTGACACCTCTTAGCTTTGTGAACAAGTTTTCTCTTCTAAAAACAAGAAGAGGGTTTCTCCCAATTCCTTCTTTCCAACTCTTAGAACCACCATTTGTGTACAAAGTGATATGATATCACCCAACGACATTCATGCTAGACCTATACTTCAAGGTCTAGACAAGAGGATCCAAGCCACACTCACCCTTGGAGCACAAAAGGGAGCTTGTAAGAGCCTAATTATGCTACAATTGGAACAAGCCAAAGATCTCCAAGCCTTACAAGCTATATTCATGAAGAAATAGGATTTTAAGACCATTGAAGAATATAGATCAAGGATCTATTACTTCTGGATGATTGCATGGAGCAAAGACGAGGTTGTTAGAGTTTCTGCATCATGGTGCGACCAGGGGTGCATTGGGCACTTCCCCTGGTGCGTTTCACACACTAAATGCACAAGCTACCAATGATGATTCTGTTTGGGAGGTGTATAGCATAGGGGAGACACACACTCCTTATGGTGCATTTCGCACATCAAATGCACCATATGTGTGTTGGGCCCATGTTGGGCTATCTTTCAAGGTCACTTTTGGGCCTTTATGTAATAGCTATAAATAGGGGTTCCCATCCCTTAGCTAATTATATTTTGATGAATATTGAATTGATTTGAAAACTTCTAGTTGATACTCTCTAGCTTGTAGTCATTGGGTGGATTTCCCATTTAGTTAATCTAGTTATAGAAATCTATTGGGTGGATTCCTAATAGTACTATTGGGCGGATTCCTAATAGTGTAGTTGAGTGTTAGGGGTGAATTCCTTTGATTGCTTGTTAACTTCTTTTACTTGATTAATCATAGAGTCATCCATTTGTGGATTCATTTATGTGTCTCTTGTTTGATTGAGTTGGGTTATTGTTTATCAATTGAGTTCAATTGGGAGGTGAGGGTATAAAGTCCCTTGTTACCCATAAACTTTGTTGATTAGCTTTAACTCCGCATATCTTTTGTTTATTTAATTTCTGCATTTGGATTTTGATTAGTCTCTCTAATTGAGATCTTATCATTTGGTATCAAAGCTTAGGCTAAAGGATTGTTCCCACAATTCTTAATCCTAGATTCATAAATCTGAAAATCTCAAAAAAAAAAATAGGGTGAAAAACGTTTTTAGAAAATTCCTATAAAAAAATTATTGATCTAGTGTTTTGTTTGAAAATCTGATATTAGATTTGTGTTCTATAATATCAATTGAGTCTATATCTTAGATTTGAGCTTGTTTGGGGTTGAATTGAAGAAGTCACCATTGTTAGGTGAAGAATCTTGAAGAAGAAGTTCAAGATCTGGGTTGATTGAAGGCTTCAAACCTATTGGGCTTTGATCTCCTATTCATAAGGAGCTTGAATCTCAATTTTGGTAGAATTTGGTTGAGGTTTGAAGGATTCAACATTTTTGAAGTTTGAAGAACACAAAATGGGTCTCTTCAATTTGGTTTGATTTGATTCTAGTTTGTATCGGGCTTTGTTCTCTATATTGCGGAGAGACTATGTTTCAAATTTGGAGTCATTCCGTGTTAAATTGAGAGAGTTGCAAATTTGAAATTCATAAGTTATTCTTGGTGTTCTTAAAGGTGTTGTTGAAGAAGAAGGTGAAATAAAAGAGTTGAATCCAAAGGAAAAGCAAAAGGAAAGAGTACATGTGTTTGTACAAAAGAGAATTTACCAAAAAAGGCAAGTACTAGGAGAAAAAAATACAAAATCTAAAAAACGAGCATAAAAAGCAGAATCTACAGTGATCTGCCTAGGGCAGTGTGAAGCAGGTGCGTTTGGCACTTTTCTTGGTGCAAAATGCACTAGCACTTCGCCCCAGGCAGATTTACAATATGTTTTGGGGCGTGCGAAGTCAAGGTGCGATAGGCACTTCCCCTTGTGCGAAATGCATCAGTCTGGGCATGAGCTGAAAGTTGGAGAACCAATTTCCTCCATCAAATCTCAGGTTTAATCTTCTTAGTTTCATTTCTTTGATTCTTCTATCAAATAGAAATCCTAAGACTAGTTAACAACAAGTATTTGATCTACTTAGTTGTGATTAGTTCCTTTTGTGTCTGTTTTGTTTCGTACCAATTTTTTGTGAGCTTTTATCATTTGATCATTCGTTGGAAACCTTCTTGTCTCCGTCTGTTTGATTTTGAGTTTTCCTTCTTTCAGGTAACAAGAATCCATTACTCCACAAAGGATAGGTGACTTGTGACTTGGTTGAGCAAAGGGAGTTCACTATCAATGCTTGGAAGACGCGTAGAAGGTAAGTGAATGTTCATATACGAGAGGGTGAGGAACTTTACTAATAACCTCGTGTGTTGAAATTTGTAGGTACAATGTCAAGGGCACTTGATTATGCTCATGAAGGAGAGAGTTCCTTTAATGTTGAGGCGGTCTTTGCCTCAATCACAAAGCAAATAACGGATATGAATGGGAGCTTAGCACATTTAAATGGGAGCATGGCTAATATGAATGGAAGGATGGATCGTATGGAGAATAGGATGGTGAATGTTGAGAGTCCTAATCGGGTGGACTCACCTCATTCCACTCATGGGTCGAGAGAAAATAGGAACACGAGTTCCTTAATGACTATTACCCCAGGGCATGCACGCGAGTTATGCAACCCCCGAAACAATCCAAGCCCTACTCCACAAATCGAATAACCATCTTTCCCAATGTCTAACTTTCCAAACAATGTTAGACAAAGCTCCACTTATCTAAATTATCCGCTACAAGAGGAACGTCTTTTTGTAGCAAACCAAAACCAAACTCCACCTCGAATTACATCACATGCTAACTTGCATGTACCACATAACCAAACCCAAGAGCCTTACCATGATAACCATCACAATCCACTCTACAAAGAGTTTGAGGAAGCAAATCCTAGTAGACACTATGATGGACCTCAACATGGTGGATGACAAGGTTATGGTGCACCAAAAGATCAAGTTCAATCCAAAGGTTATGGTAAGAATCAAGGTGCAAGGTGGCAAGGTAATGGAGATAGAGGTGATTGGTATGATGGTCACCATGATGATCATTATGGTAATCATATTGATAGATATGGTGGTCACTATGATGAAAGGTATGGTTATCATCAAGAAGATCATGGTGACCATGATAGAGGATTGCATAACATCAAGGTTCTCTTCCAACATTCAAAGGTAGTAGTGATCCAGAAGAATTCCTTGAGTGGAGGTTGCAAAGTGAAAGGATCTTTCCCACCAACAATATGTCAGATGCGTTGAAAGCTAAATATGACATCACTCAATTTGAGGGGTATGCATCCACATAGTGGGAGTCCAAGGTGAGAGAACAAGCCCGAGATCTCATTTATAATTTGCCTATGTGGCGAGAGTTGC
Source organism: Jaltomata sinuosa (assembly GCA_003996215.1). Taxonomy (NCBI): domain Eukaryota; kingdom Viridiplantae; phylum Streptophyta; class Magnoliopsida; order Solanales; family Solanaceae; genus Jaltomata; species Jaltomata sinuosa. The sequence continues at coordinate 27,872 of QJPP01001040.1, read as the reverse complement.
TAGCTTTAATAGAAGTGAGGTATGTTACACCTGCTTATCATCAAGAAGTTATCAAGAAGGTGTACATGCTTCGACAAGATGCCAAAAGTGTTAAAGAATACTATGATGAGTTTGAGAGTTTGAGAATAAGGTCCAAAGTAGATGAACCTATGCTAAACATGGTGATCTGGTTTGTTACCAAGTTGAGACAAGACATCTCAAAACCCATGAGACTTCAACACTATGCAAGTTTAGAGGAGGCATTTCATGATGCCTCTACAATTGAAAAGGACTTGAAGGAAGAGAAAACATACAAGTCCAAGTTTACCTCAACTTCATCATGGAGCAAAGATGAAGATAAGTGAAAGTCGTCATCTCTCCAAGAGCACTCCAAAGGTAGTGGACAAGCTACTCAAGCTAAATCCAACTATAAGGTGAAAGGGGACAACAAAGCTAAAGGAGGTACTTTTGTTAAACCTAACATTCCTCGTCCTTCTACTATTCAATGTTATAGATATCAAGGTAGAGGATATGTTTCAAGTGAGTGTCCTAATAGAAGACCCATTGTGGCCTTATTTGATGGATATTATATGGATAATGAGGAGGAGTGTGAGGACAAAAGAAAGAACAATGAGCTTAATGAAGAACAACCCTTGGTTTGTATGAAGAGAAGTTAGAGGAGAATGTGAATTTTGATCATCTCTTAAGAAGAGGGGAACTTCTAGAGTGTGAAGATGGTAAGCCTATGGTTAGGCAAAATGATGAAGCCTTGGAAATTGATGGTGAGCCTTTGCAAGTGAATGCGAACTTATCTTGCATCGTGAGATGAATAATGGGGGTACTTGAAAAAGAAGAACTTGATCAAAGAGAGAACTTGTTCCATGCTCGTTGCAAGATCATGGATAAGGTATGTGCTCTTATCATTGATAGTGGAAGTTATACAAATATTGTGATTGAAACCTTGGTTGAAAAAATGCAACTTCCTAGTGAGAGGCATCTTTCCCCCTACAGGTTACAATGGCTTAATGATAACAGTGATTTGAAGGTTACCAAGCAAGAAACTATAAAGTTTGGCATTGGCAAGTATCAAGATGAGGTTCTATGTGATATTGTGCCTATGCTAGCATGTCATATGTTACTTGGTAGACCGTGTCAATTTTATAGGGATATGCAACATCATGGGAGGTCTAACAAGTACTCCTTTGCATTTTGAGGACAAAAGATTACACTTGCACCCTTGACACCCTATCAAGTGAGTGAGGATTATACGATCATTAAGGAACTTTGGGAAGTGATTCGAAGGGAAGAGATTGAAAAGAATGGGAGAGAATTATTGCTTGTGCATAAAAAGGTGGACTTGGCTAATGAGAAAGATGACTTGTTTGTGAATGTGGAGCCAAGTAAATATTCAAAAGGCATGGATGAGGAACACTCTTTAGTGGGACTCATCAACATGAAGATTGTAGTGCACACTAACCAAGGTACTAACATTTTACCTAGTACCAATTCTTCTCTTGTGCAGGTTTCTCAAGGATTGCTTTCCAATGAGGTTTCTCAAAGTTTACCTCACAAAGATGAAATGACAAGTATCATGGGATCCGAATCTAAGGATTCCAACTTGAGAGAGACAAGAGAGTATTGTTCCTCGATGGTTCTTGAGATGGGAATGCCTTGCAAGCCAAGGTTGCGACATGAGCATGTCAAGGTGGCCTCTCCAACCCAAGGTATGTACCCATCCCCTTTGATTCCCAGTGACCCTTGGAGACATGATGGAATTTATGTTGTGGTAGGTAGACCCTTGAGTGTAGGTGCTTACATACCCTATCATGAACATGTTAATGTCTCGCATCTTACATCTTTGTTTGATGCTAATGTGCTTAACTTGCATGGTACCCGAGTGTGGGACGCCAACTCTATATGTTGTGTGTTGAAGAGTCCATGTGGTACATTTAGTACCAAGATCATGATGCCAACTTCTTGTTACCTTCACATGGGTAGTCAACTTAAAGTTCTAGGTTGGACTCTTGAGAGCATGCTTGGATTCTTGATTGAAGGGTACCCAACTTATTGGGAGGTCCATGTGTATTTGAATGAATATGTTTTTAGTAGGTCCCTCATTCCCTTCACAAGCATGCCTATTTTAGAAGATACCCTCCCTTTGAGGTGTTATGTGAAAAGAAAGGGTGACACTTGTGTGAACCAAAAGTTGTTATCATGTGTCCGAACATGTGAGAATATGCTTGATAGGATCCTTATTCCTAAATGTAAGCTTGCATATGAGGATATCGTGATTGACACTATTGATGTAGTTAACTTTCTTTACTATATTTTTGCATTTGATATATTCGTGTTTGTGGTGAATATGCATCTTATGTGGGTGTGGATTTTGTGACTAGAGAAGGTGATGTATGCCCAAATGTCATCGCTCTATCCTTAGGTGTTCCCTATTATTGTGCTTTACTTGATGCAATTCATGTGCTTAATAGAATTCTTCCATATGGAAACACCTTCAATGAGACTCGGGTGCTAGATACCTTTCTCTACTACCTCTTTGCATTCGATGATGTTCATGCTTGTGTTGAATTTGCATGTAGAATGGGTAGGCATACCTTTGGTTTATTCCATTGTGTGTGTGATCAAGTAGTACCTTCAATTAATGGGTGCTATCTTCGTGATAGGTTGAACAACCAGTTCCTTTGTGCTCCATATGTTGACTACTTTGTCATTGCAATAGGGAATGTTTGGTTGTGTCTTAAGAATATACCTCTTTGGCATACGACTATTTGTGCTAACCCATGTGCTAGACCTCATACTATGAGAAAATTGTGGTTATTTGTCCTACCTATGTTCTTTCAAGGTTTGGATTCTAGGAAGAATCCTTTTTAAGAAGGGGAGGATGATATGATATCATCCAACGACATTCATGCTAGACCTATACTTCAAGATCTAGACAAGAGGAGCCGAGCCACACTCACCCTTAGAGCATAAAAGGGATCTTGGAAGAGCCTCATTATGCTCCAATTTGAATAAGCCAAAGATCTCCAAGCCTTACAAGCTATATTCATGAAGAAAGAGGCTTTAGAGACCATTGAAGAATGTAGATCAAGGATCTACAACTTGTGGATGATCGCGTGGAGCAAAGACGAGGTTGACAAAGTTTTTGCCTCATGGTGCGACCAGGGGTGCGTTGGGCACTTCCCTTGGTGCGTTTTGCACACCAAATGCACAAGCTGCCAATGATGATTCTGTTTGGGAGATGCAGAGCATAAGGGCAACACGCACTCCTTATGGTGCATTTCACACATCAAACGCACCATATGTGCATTGGGCCCATGTTGGGCTATCTTTCAAGGTCACTTTTAGGCCTTTATGTAATAACTATAAATAGGGGTTCCCTTCCCTTCGCTAATCATATTTTGATGAATATTGAATTGCTTTGAAAGCTTCTAGTTGATACTCTCTAGCTTGTAGTAATTAGGTGGATTTCCCAATTAGTTAATATAGTTATAGAAATCTATTGGGTGGATTCCTAATAGTACTATTGGGTGGATTCCTAGTAGTGTAGTTAAGTTATTAGGAGTGGATTCTTTTGATTGCTTGTTAACTTCTTTTACTTGATTAATCATAGAGTCATCCATTTGTGGATTCATTTGTGTGTCTCTTGTTTGATTGAGTTGGGTTATTGTTTATCAATTGAGTTCAATTGGGAGGTGAGGGTATAAAGTCCCTTGTTGCCCATAAACTTGATTGATTAGCTTTAATTCCGCATATCTTTTGTTTATTTAATTTTTGCATTTGGATTTTGATTAGTCTCTCTAATCGAGATCTTATCACAAACTGAGCATGGATATTAAGAAATTTAGCTTGAATGGAAGGAAATTTCAATTACCCATTTGGTATATCTCTTTCCTTAAGCATGAGTAGCTAAACCTCTTATCTAGGGATGTGTTGATAATGGGTATTTCTTAAATGGGTGTGGGTGTTGCTAATTCTTATTTATAATTGCTTAATTGACATGGGTGTACTGATTTCACCACATTTTAACTCTAAAATTGGTGGTTGCAAACATTGATTCATCTTACTTGGTTGTGTTCTTACTTGACAAAGAGGTTCATAACTTCGGATGTGAAATTGCTAGTAGGAACTTGGACTTCCATTTAGATTGAGGCTAGAAATAGCTCAAATCAATGGAATCACCCATTTAAGGGTCTAAGATAGAAATAGTGTGACCTCCCTAAGCATTAGCTTGGTTGTTTATTGCTTAATCAATAATGCTTGACTTAAGACTATTGAATATATGGTTGTCTATCGAGATATGAATAACCATACCTAAAACCAAGGTTATCCATGTCGATTCACATGAATTTTCATGAATAAGCAATCACCCTATCCCATGTTAGAGTCCTATTTGACACACATCCCTAGTCGTCCTCTTTATTGTCTACACCTATTCTTTAATTTATTTGTTTTGTTGAATTGCGAAATTGTGACAGATTCCCAATTCCCCCCCTTTTACATTACTCACTCTCGTTGTGAATTCTGTTTTACAATCACCTAGGCTAAGCTCTAAATTCCTAGTGGGATTAACCCTGACATCCATTGGGAACTCTAAATGTGTTTTGCTCTAACGATCGTTGATACCTCATACTAGGAGAGTACGCTTAAGCGTTATAAAAAATGGTGTCGTTTCCAGGGGATTAAGTTGTTTAGCCTTTTTGATTGTTAATTTGAAATCACCTTGAGAGTGCTTGTTTTTTACTTTATTTGTTGTTTGTGATTGGTTGCAGGTAGACATTCCTCGAGCATCAATGCCCAGTACTTCTCACTCAGCCCTTGTGCACTTGGAATTTTGACCTTTTTAGACCATAAGTTGGATATTTGGGGAGCCGAGGGAGAAATGGGTGCAACCTCCGCTAAAGAGATTGAAGATTGGGTAAAGAGTGGTGCGCGAAGGGATAGAGAATTATCAATCACCTTCATACTTATTGAATTTACACTGAGGAGCGTAGCAAATTACCGAGTTGAAATTGTCAATACCATTGGTATTGTTAGGGCCGTGGGTCTAGTAGAAAATGTAGAGAATTTGAATGAAGGTAGTGAAGAGGTAGTAGCGACTGTTCATGAGGTGGGTTCCCATGGAAGTGTACAAAGTTTGGACAAATATGATTATGGGAATCAAGGTTGGAATGAATGAAATGATGGCTCTAGAATTGAAAGTATGCCCGTGAGAGTGTTGGAGAAGGCGAGATCCACCTACAGAGCCATCGAAGAGTTGAGACATGATCTTTGGAGTCTTGCCCAAATCGTGTAATCACACTCTATTGCTATTGCACTACTTGAAGAAAGGATGGTTTGGCTCACCTCCCAATTTGAGTCGAGGCAAGTCAAGAGTTAAGAAAGAAGTAGTGATATGAAGGACTCTATCAACACCATTGAAACTACAATGCCAAGTACGAGTAATCCTAGAAACAAGAGAGCTTGGGGAAATGGTTTATCCAAATCTATACATCGTGAGAGCAAGGTACCCAAAGTTTTCAAACCTTTCCTTCCATGTCCACCTCCATTCCCTCAACGTCTGTTGCAAGAAAAAGTGAATGACACTCTGAGATATTTTGAATCCATGTTGAAAAAATTCACCATCAACATTCCCGCAAGTACTTCTTTTAACAAGATGCCCGAATATGCTAAGTTTGTTAAAGAATTGTGCACTACATGCAACTTAAAGGATGCTGGGATTGTTCAAATGTCCCTTTTTAGTAGTGCAATTTTAGCGGGTGATTTCACCAATGATGCAGTGATGTTGGGTGTACACATTATTTATGATTTTTTGTGGAGTTCACAAGTCTACAAGGTTGGTATGTGATGAAAATGCAAGTGTCAACTTGATGTCTTTAGCCACCTTTAGACGACTAGAGTTGGGGAAGCCTACGGTCACAAACATGAAGTTCCTTATGACGGATCGGTCAATAAGGTACCCCATGGGGGTTGGGTGCGACATCTTAGTTAAGGTGGGTCAGCTTGTATACCCTGTGGATTTCATTGTATTTGGTTGCAAAGGGAGATTCGAGATACCCATTATCTTGGGGCAACCTAGTCTAAAAACAAGGCGTACCTTGAGCAAGATGGACTCGGGAGAGTTAAAGTTTTCCGTGAATGATGAGAAAGACACCTTTAATGTGAGTAGGTCTATGAAACAACTGAGTGACCTTCAAATGGCCTTTGCAATTGGCAAGATTGAGGAAAGTGCTGACTTGCACATGAAAGAGGGGTTTGTGGATGAAGTGTTAGAAGCAGTGTTGCTAAATTTTGATGGTGAGGGGATAGAATAATATGATGAGATTTTTTGTGCATTAGTGGGAATGGGTTCCTACACCTACCCTCCAAAGAAGCTCGATCTCGACCTAAAGAATAGGCAAACCCCACCTTCTAAAACCTCAATTATTAAACCACCCACCTTGGAGCTCAAGCCATTACCATCCCACTTGAAGTACGCTTACATAGGTACTAATGAGACCTTGCCGGTCATCATTTCCAATAAATTGAGCGGCAAGCAAGTGAAAGCGCTGCTTAGGGTGTTGAAGAAGCACATCCGTGCTCTAGGGTGGACTATTATCGACATCATAGGTATACCTCCGGGGATATGCATGCATAAAATAAACTTTCAAAAGGAAAGCATCCTTTCCATTGAACACCAACGAAGTCTAAACCCACCTATGCAAGAGGTGGTGAAAAAGGAGATTATTAAATGGTTGGATGTGGGGGTGGTCTTCTCCATCTCTGATAGCACTTGGGTTAGTCTAGTGCAATGTGTGCCTAAAAAGGGTGGAATCACTGTTGTGCCAAATGAGAAAGATGAGATGATCGCTCTCAGACCCATGACGGTTGGAGAGTATTTATGGATTACTAGAAATTGAAATCATGGACAAAAAATACCACTTTCCTCTCCCATTCATGGATAAAATGCTAGATCGGTTGGCGAGCCGTGGTTTTTATTACTTTCTCAATGGTTACTTCGGTTACAATCAGATTTCAATCGCCTCAAAAGATCAAGAAAAGACCACTTTCACATACCCGTATAGGACCTTCACTTTCAAGAGAATACCCTTTGGGCTATGCAATGCTCCTGCCACCTTCCAATGGTGTATGATGTCAATATTCTCAGACATGGTTGAAAACACTATGGAGATCTTCAAGGATGACTTTTCGGTGGTTGGGGATGAGTTTAATGATTGTTTGGAGCATATGGAGGAAGTGCTTAAACGATGTGAGGAAACAAACTTGGTGTTGAATTGGGAGAAATGCCACTTTATAGTGAAAAAGGGGATATTTTTGGGGCATAATTTTTTTGAAAAAGGGCTTGAGTTCGATTAAGCCAAAATTGAAGTCATATCAAAGCTACCCCATCTGAAAATTGTAAAAGGGATAAGGAGTTTTTTAGGCCATGCTGGGTTTTATAGACGCTTCATCAAGGACTTCTCAATGGTAGCTTACCCTTTATGTAAGTTACTTGAAAAGCAAGCCAAATTCGATTTTGATGATAGTTGCAGGAAAGCCTTCCTCACTTTGAAAGAAAAGTTAACATCCACCCCCAATATCATTGCATCGGAATGGTCAAAATCATTTGAGCTGATGTGCAATGCCAGTGGTGTAGCCTTAGGAGCGGTGCTTAACCAACAAAGGGAGAAACTCTTCCACCCAATCTACTATGCAAGCAAGACTTTGAACATAGCCCTAACAAATTACACGAGGACGGAACAAGAATTGTTGGACGTAGTTTTTGCCTTTGAAAAGTTCTGAGAATATATTCTGGGTACTAAAGTCGTGGTGCACACCGACCATGCGGCAATCAGATATTTGATGACTAAAAAGGATGCAAAGCCCCAATTAATTCATTGTGTACTACTTCTCCAAGAATTTGATTTTGAGTTGAAGGATCGAAAGGGATGTGAGAATCAAGTGGTTGACTACTTATTGGAAAAAGAGGGAAGGCCCGTGAGGGAGCTTGAAATTAATGATTCATTCCACGATGAGCGCATCTTGGCTGCATCTCATGATCCAAATCCATGGTTTGCTGGTTTTGCTAATTATTTGGCAAGTGATTTACTTCCGGAGGGATTGAATTTGCTTCAAAAAAGAAGTTCCTACATGATGTCTGAAAGTACTATTAGGACGACCCTTACCTATTTTGGATTTGCGCCGATGGAATAATTCGGAGGTGCATCCCCGAAATTGAGATGATGCCCATTCTTAGAGCAAGTCATTCTTCACCCGTTGGAGGCCACCATGGGGGTATGCGCACAGCTTCAAAGGTGTTACAATGTGGGTTTTATTAGCCGACTCTGTTTCAGGATGCCCATGACTTAGTTAAGGAGTGTGAGTGTGACAAGTGTCAACACGGAAAGGGCATATCTTGATGCCATGAACTTCCATTGACCCTAATCCTTGAGGTAGAATTGTTTAATGTATGGGGTATCAACTTCATGGGGCCCTTTGTGAGTTCACATGGGAACACCTACATTCTAGTGGTTGTGGACTACGTGTCCAAGTGGGTTGAAGTTGTGGCTTTACCAAATAACAAAGGAAGAAGCGTCACAGCCTTCCTTAAAAAGCATATATTTGATTGGTTTGGACCCCTCGTGCCATCATTAGTGATGGGGGATCACACTTTTGCAATAGATTGTTTAGTGCGCCACTTGAGAAATACAGATTCAAACACAAAGTGGCCATCCCCTACCATCCACAAACAAGCGGACAAGTTGAAGTGTCCAACAAAGAAATCAAATCCATCCTTCCGAAATTAGTAAATATTCATCAAACAGATTGGGCCCAAAAGTTGGATGACGCTCTATTGGCATATTGGACAACATACAAAACTCTGATTGGTATGTCTCCCTATCAACTAGTCTTTGGCAAAGCTTGTCACCTCTCGGTTGAATTGGAACACAAGACAATATGGGCTTTGAAGAAGCTTAATTTGGATTGGGAAAGATCTGCTCGTGCTAGAGTGGAAGACCTCAAGGAGATAGATGAGTTCTGGATGCGGGCTTATGAAAGCACAACAATTTACAAAGCCTGAATGAAGCACTAGCATGATCAACAAATATTAAAGCAAGAGTTCTACCCAGAAGATTGGGTGCTCTTGTTCAACTCTCGACTCCATCTCTTTCTAGTAAAATTAAGGTCCAAATGGTCGGGTTCGTTCAAAGTTCTTCAGGTCTTTGCCAATGGAGCCATAAAATTAGAAAATGAGGATGGCGTAGCCTTCAAGTCAATGGTCAGTGAGTGAAGAAGTACTTGGGCATCCCAGAGGAAGTCGTGTTCCTAGAATCCATCTACCTTGATAAGCCTTGAGTAGGAGGTACCATCGTCAAGCCGTGACATTAAACGAAGTGCTTCTTGGGAGGCAACCCAAGCATTTTGATTTCTTACTTTTTTGTGCTTTTTGGTATTATTTTGTTTGTTGGCTTTGTTGGCTGTGAAGTTAGGAACCAAGCTAAGGAAGGTTGGATCAATCATCAGGATGTGTGATGCATCATGCAATCGCATGTCACAAAATGCGCGTCGCACAACAGTCTGTATGGTCAAGAAAGAATGTTGCCTAGTCTAACACATTGATATACAATTGGTGTGCAGTCACATCAGCAGATGTGCACATTGCACACCAGTTTCGTACCACATAACATAAACCTGGTAGCTAACCTAAAATTTCAAGACACCATGCGGTCATTGGTGCGAGTCGCACACCTCAGAATGTGTATCGCACGTCTTTTGCACAAGAAACAAGCAAAATCCTGGTTTAATAACGAGTGTGTAATGAACTCAAAATAGCTTGTCAAAAGTTATTTGTCCCAATTTATCATGAGACTAATCAAAAAAGTCTTGTGGCAAGATGTCTTGTGTGGTGAGGCTTTACCTTAATTCTTGTGCATATGTGTCATCTAGAACTTGCCCTGAATATGATTCAAAGCAAAATTCTAGATGTGAACGAGCTTGAAAAATGACCTTAGGCCCTTTTTGAGCAGCCACTTCACCCAAATGACTTCCCTCAACATCAATCCTAGTGAACCTCTTTGAGCTTGTGATTGTTCTTTGGCACCTTATTTAACACCTTGACCTTTTTGGAACCTCTATCTTGGTACCCATCCTCCCTAAGTGCTCGAAATGAAAAGTAGGCTAAAAGCCTAAGTTTTTGAGGGGGGGGGGAGGGATAAAAAGACAACATAGGCAAATGCCTAAGTTTGGGGGTGTATGTGATCAATGTGGAGAAGAAAAGAAATGCACTCTAAAGTGCAAGGTAGCACCTTAAGTTGAATTGTAAATTTCTCCAAAAATTTCAATCCAGTGAGCAAAATGAAAATAAAGAATAGGTGCTACAAAACGAAGGTGATACAAGGAGTTTTGAATGATCATGATTGAAAAGGAGAAACTTGGGTTGTGTGAGGGAGAAATAAGGTGAAGTCAAAATTCAAAAATGTGAGCGGTATTTGAAATGATGACAAAGAGCATCAGGGAGGTGTAGTCACTCGAGCCAAATGAAATCCTCACCTTAGTCCTAGCCAACATCAAAACCCACAAGTCCCTAGTGATTTTGAGCTTGGTCACCATACACTAGTGGTGATTTACATGAAGGACAAGCCTATGGGTCGACATGTGTGCAGTTGAACTTCCTTGAGAGAGTGAGAGTCATCTTGGTTCTCTTATAATCCCTTTGTTTTGTAAATTGCATGATTGGGATTGGGATTCTCTCTTATGGTGAGTGGCATCATGCACTCAAATTGAAACATGAAGACTCTATTTCAATTGAGAGGAATGAATAAGACAAGTTGTGTGGCGAATCTCGAGGAAAACCTTGATGGTCCATGCCAATGACTTGAGAAGCTTTGTATCTTGTTTTGAATGACAAAATTTCCTTGATTTTGAATGAGAAATGAAGCCCTTTTGAAAGGTTTTGAAATGATCAATTGCCTTGATATTGTGGTGGTTCAAATTGAGATAAGCATAATAGTTGAGTCTTTTTGTTTGTTATTTTTCTTAGTTTTTAGAATAGAGTAGTCTTTGGTGCCTTGATTGAGTTCTAGAGCATAATTCATTCCTTAGCTTGTGAGTATCTTGCTTGAGGACAAACAATATTTCAAGTTTGGGGGTTTGATAAGTCGGTAATCTACCAACTTATTGAACCTTTACTCATGAATTATTGCTATGTTTTGATGAGATTTAGAGGTTCTTATGGCTTTTATTGATGTCTATGCAGGTACTTATGATCAAATATAGAAAACAAGAAAATAGACCCAAAAAGAGCTTAAAAAGAGTGAAGTGTGAAGTGAGCAAACAAGATGGAGATTCTGCCGAGAGATGCGGCCCTTGTGCGATACACACAAGCTTTGGTGCGCACCGCACCTTCCACCACATGGAGCTCAAAGTTCATTGAAGAGTCTACTAAGGGGTGCGGTTGTTGTGCGATGCGCACTATGCCTTGTGAGAACCACACCCCACTTTTCATGAAGCTCCCAAAGTTTCCTGAGTCACTGAACTACTGAAGACACGTGTGTGACGCGCACATGATAACGAGCAAACAGTATGTCACACTACACACCACCCGAAGGGCATTTTTGTCCAAATTTATGTGATATTTTGGGAACGCTTTTAAACCCATTTTAGGCACAATTGTAAATAGCTCTGATAGTTCTGAAATTTTTTTGGACAACTCTTAGCTTTGTGAACAGGTTTTCCCTTCTAAGAATAAGAAGAGGGTTTCTCCCAATTGCTTCTTCCCAACCCTTAGAACCACCATTTTTGTATGAATTGAGCTTGGATATTGAGAAATTTAGCTTGAATGGAAAGGGATTTGAATTATCCATTTAGTATATCTTTTTTCTTAAGCATGAGTAGCTAAACCTCTTATCTAGGGATGTGTTGATGATGGGTATTTGATAAATGGGTGTGGGTGTTGCTAATTCTTGTTTATAATTGCTTAATTGACATGGGTCTAGTGAGTTCACCACATTTTAACTCTAAAATTGGTAGTTGCAAATATTGACTTATCTTACTTGGTTGTGTTCTGGATTGACAAAGAGGTTCATAACTTCGGATGTGAAATTGCTAGTAGGAACTTGGGCTTCCATTTAGATTGAGGCTAGAAATAGCTCAAATCGACGAAATCACCCATTTAAGGGTCTAAGCCAGAAATAGTATGACCTCCCTAAGCATTATCTTGGTTTTTTATTGCTTAATCAATAGTGCTTGACTTAAGACTGTTGAATATATGGTTGTTGATCGAGCGATGAATAACCATACCTAAAACCAAGGTTACCTATGTAAATTAGCATGAATTTGCATGAATAAGCAATCACCCTATCCCATGTTAGAGTCCCATTTGACACACATCCCTAGTCGTCCTCTCTATTGTCTACACCCTTTTTTACTTTATTTGTTTTGTTGAATTGAAAAATTGTGACAGATTCACAATTCCCACCTTTTTACATTACTCACTCTCAATGTGAACTCTGTTTTACATTCACCTAGGCTAAGGTCTAAATTTCCTGTGGGATCGACCCCGACATTTGTTGGGAACTATAAATGTGTTTTGCTCTAACGATCTCCGATACCTCCTACTAGAAGAGTATGCTTGAGCATTATCAATTTGCATACCTAATTCTTCAAGTTATGAATTTAGAAATAAAAGTATGTTTCGAATTATCGCTATGCTAATCTTTAAGACTTATGATTTTGAAATTTGCATGACATCAGATATGTCCTTATGCTTTTCAACAGTTTTAGCATTAGATGTATTATGATTTTTCAGTATGGGTGTATGACACTGGACTCCATATAGCTCATCATGGTTTATGTCGGTTAATAGAAACTCCCGTATGAGTATTTTCAAGCTATGAAGTTATATGATATTCTACTTTGAAACTTGACTTCTATTTCATGTCTTAAGTTTAAATTTTGGTATTTACTCATGCTTTCTCTTATTATGTACGAACCCCATTTTAAGCATGTTTTAAGTATGTTTTTACCATGTTATTGCATAAACTCACATATTGAGTACATCCTATAGTACTAACGCATATTCTTGTGTTGCATCCTTTGATGATGCAGATTCAAGTTCCCACTCCCAGGCTTGTGGCTAGAGGTTGCAGGCCATCCAGTTTGATTTGGTGAGTCCTCATTTATTCGAGGACTAGTATGATTCTTAGCTAGTAGGTTCTTTTATTTCAACACTTAGATTTAGCTGGGGTCTTGTCCCAACAACTCATTATGATAGTTTTAGAGGCTTTTCAAACATAGACAGTTATTTGGGGTTTTGTGTTTTAGATTGTGGTATTCCTAGATCCTTTATGCTTATGATTGAGTTAGTATGTTTACTTCTCTTGTTATGTTTCTGCTATTGTTATTCATGTTATGTTACATTATGCTAAATCCAAGGGTTAACTTGGGTTCTTTGCAGGCCCAGGTTCCATGTTATGTCTAGAGGGTAGCCTCGAGACATGACAAACTTGGTATTAGAGCATCAGGTTCAAGAGTTCTAGGGTGTCTAAAAGCCGCATCAAGTAGAGTCTCTTTCATGGGTGTGAAGAGCGCCATATCTATGAGAGGGAGGCTATGAGATATTTTAGGAAAAACTTCACTTCTTTCATGATCAATATCGTGCGATATAGTTTAAATCTAATACTTCTCTAATCCAATCTTTATGCATTTCAGATTATGCCTCCTCGCCGTGCCATACCTAGCTAATACTCAAAATGTTAATCCTCCAGTTTAGAACCACGAGGTCACTAATGTAGAGTTCAGGAATGCCATTCAGATGTTAGCTCATGCAATGGCCAACCAGGCCAATCCTCTAGCACCTGTTCCTACTAACCCACAAGGTGGGGCGTTTGCAGCCAGAGTTTGAGACTTTATTCGCATGAACCCGCCTGAGTTCTTGGGTTCTAAGGTGGGTGAGGATCCATAAAATTTCATGGATGAAGTGAAGAAGATTTTGGATATAATGCAAGTTATTGGTGTTGATAGTGTTGAACTAGCTTCCTATCAGCTCAAGGATGTAGCTCATATTTGGTATACTCAGTGAAAGGATGCTAGGGCTAGGGATGCGGTCCCTACGACTTAGGAGTGCTTTGAGAGGGCTTTTCTTGATCGGTTCTTCCCTAGGGAGTTTAGGGAGGATAAGGCTGAAGAGTTCATGAATTTGAGGCAAGGATCTATGTCAGTTCAAGAATATGGATAGAAGTTCACCCAACTCTCTAGGTATGCTCCAGCTATAGTGGCCGATCCGAGAGATTAGATGAGTAAGTTCATTTATTGAGTGTCCGACTTGGTAAAGGAGTGCAGATCTACTATGCTTTTGGGTGACATAGATATTTCTATACTTATGGCTCATGCTCACTAGATTGAGGGAGATAAGTTGAGGGAAATGGCAAGAGAGAACAAGAGGGTCAGATTAGAGAGTTTGAGCTTTAGCCATCAGAAGTCCGGAGGTAGACAGTGTTCTTCATTTCATAAGAAATCATCAAGACCCGTGGATTCTTTAGCTAGTGCTCCTACTCAGGCCCCCAGGCCTAGGCATGATCAATCAGGTAGATGATTAGGTTCGCGTCTTAGGGGAGTGTTGCAAAAGGGCCTTTCTACCCTATGTGCAACAAATGTGGGAAGAATCATCCAGGAGAGTGTCGTTGGGCATATGTGGATGCTTTGGGTGTGGACAAGTTGGCACATGATTAGATATTTCCCTTCAACCAAGAAGGGACAGGGAGGTGCAGGACTCAGTCTGCTCCATCAGCCCCAGTAGGTCGACCAACCTAGTAGAGTGTTGCTTCTGGTTCAGGTGGTGGTTAGCGTCTGAACAACCTTTATGCCATGTCATTCCTCCAAGACCAGGAGAGTTCCCCGGATATTGTCACTGGTATATTAAAAGTCTTCTCTCTTAATGTGTATGCTTTATTAGACCTCGATGCCTCCTTATATTTCGTGACCCCTTATGTTGCTTGCAAGTTTGAAATTTGTCCAGAACATCTCTTAGAACCCTTTTGTGTTTCTACTCCTGTTGGTGAGTTAGTCCTAGACAAAAGAATTTATCAAAATTTCCCTATCTCAATCCTTCGTAGAGTCACTTCAGCGGACCTAGTAAAGTTGGAAATGACTAATTTTAATCTTATTCTTGGTATGGATTGGTTGTATACATGTTATGCCTCAGTTAATTGTCATACCAGAGTCATAAGTTTAAAATTTCCTAATGAACCTGTCTTAAAGTGGCAAGGTAGTCCTCCATCCTCAAAGGGTAGTTTCATATCCAAAACCATATCTCTCAAGTCAGTTCCTATTGTAAATAAGTTTCCTGAAGTGTTTCTCGAGGATTTGCCCGGAGTCCCTCCCGAGCAGGATATTGACTTTGGGATAGATCTTCTCCCAGATACATATCCTATCTCTATTCCTCCCTATAGAATGGCTCCAAGGAGCTTAAGGAATTGAAAGAGAAGTTGAAGGACCTTCTTGATAAGGGTTTTATCAGACCTAGTATCTCTCCGTGGGGTGCTCAAGTTCTATTCGTGTGAAAGAAAGACGGTTCTCTCAAAATGTGCATCAATTATCGTCAGTAAAACAAGGTCACAATCAAGAATAAGTATCCCATTCCTAGGATTGATGACTTGTTTGATCAGCTTCAGGGTTCCAGTTATTTCTCTAAGATTGACCTTAGATCTGGTTATCATCAGCTTCGTGTTCGAGTGTGTGACATTCCAAAAACAACTTTTAGAACTCGGTATGGTCATTATGATTTTGTGGTTATCTCTTTTGGACTAACGAATGCTCCTGCAGCCTTTATGGACTTGATGAACCGTGTGTTCAAATAGTATTTGAATATGCTTATGATGGTTTTCATTGATGATATTCTTATCTACTCTCGGAGTGAGGAGGAGCATGCAGACCATTTGAGAGTTGCATTCCAAACTCTTAAAGATCGATAGTTATTTGCTAAGTTCAGTAAGTGTGAGTTTTGGATGCTATCTGTTGCTTTTATGGGTCATATTATGACTAGAGATGGTATTCGAGTGGATTCGCAAAAGATAGAGGCAGTGAAGAACTGGCCTAGACCCACTTCCCCATAATATATTAGCTGCTATTTGGGTTTGGCTAGTTACTACATGAGATTTGTGGAAGGGTTTTCCTCCATAGCTGCCCCATTGACTCGGTTGACTCAGAAAAAGGTAAAATTTTAGTGGTCCATTCTATGTGAGAAGACCTTTCAGAAATTGAAGACTAGATTGATGACAACTCCAGTTTTGGCTCTACTCGAGGGCTTGGATGACATTGTTATGTATTGTGATGCTTCTAGGATTGGCTTAAGTTGTGTTTTGATGCAGCGTGGTATGGTGATTGCTTATGCTTCCAAAAAACTGAAGATCCATGAGAAGAACTACCCTACTCATGATCTTGAGTTAGCAGCCGTTGTTTTTGCTTTGAAGATTTAGAGACACTACTTGTATGGTGTTCACGTGGATGTATTCACCGATCATAAGAGTCTTCAGTATGTGTTCACTCAAAAGGAATTTAATCTTCATCAAAGAAGATGGCTTGAGCTTCTTAAAGATTATGATATGAGTGTGCTTTACTATCCGGGTAAGGTCAATATAGTGGCGGATTCACTTAGTAGGTTGTCTATGGGTAGCATGTCTTCGGTTGAGGATGAAAAGAAGGAATTGGCCAAGGATGTTCATAGACTTGCTCAATTAGGAATTTTCTTTATGGATTTGACAGATAGTGGGGTTATTGTTCAAAATAGTTTTGAATCATCTTTGGTAGCTGAAGTGAAAGAGAAGCAAGACAGTGATCCTATTTTGCACGAGTTGAAGGGTGCAGTCCATCAACAGAGGATAGAGGTTTTCTCCCAAGGGGGAGATGGTGTGCTTTGATATCAGGGCCGATTGTGTGTTCCTAACAGATGGGTTGAGACAAAAAATCTTGATAGAGGCTCATAGATCCAAGTATTCTATTCACCTCGGTGCCACCAAGATGTATGGTGACCTACGAGCAGTCTATTGGTGGATTGGCATGAAGAGCGACATATCAGATTTGGTGGCTAAATGTCCCAATTGTCAACAAGTAAAGGTAGAGTATCAGGGACCAGGTGGTATGACTCAGGATATTGATCTTCCTACTTGGAAGTGGGAAGAAATCAATATGTATTTCATTACATGCTTGCCTTGTACTCGTAGGCAACATGATTCTATTTGGGTGATTGTCGACAGGATGACTAAGTCAGCCTACTTTTTAGCTGTCAAGACTACGGATTCAACAGAGGATTATGCCAGACTCTACATTCATGAGATAGTCAGATTGAATGGGGTTCCATTGTCTATCATTTCAGATAGGGGTACTCAGTTCACATCCCAGTTTTGGAGGTTGTTTCAAAAGGGCCTTGGTAGTTAGGTGAGACTTAGCACAACTTTTCACCCACAGAAGAATGGCCAGGTAGAGCATACTATTCATACTTTAGAAGATATGTTGAGAGCTTGTCTGATTAATTTTAAAGGTAGTTAGGATGATCACTTACCTCTTATCGAGTTTGCCTACAACAACAGTTTTCATTCTAGCATCCATATGGCCCTTTATGAGGCACTTTATGGTCGGAGGTGTAGATCTCCTATTGGTTAGTTTGAGATAGGTGAGGCAACTTTGATTGGTCCAGATTTGATTCATGAGACTATGGAGAAAGTTCAAATTATTAGGGAGAGGTTGAAGACCGCTCAGAGTCGACAGAAATCATACGCGGATGTGAGGAGAAGAGAGGTGGAGTTTGAGGTTGATGATTGGGTTTTTCTGAAGGTGTCACCCATGAAGGGTGTGATGAGGTTCGGTATGAAGGGGAAACTTAGTCTCCGCTATGTAGGTCCTTACAATATTTTAAGGAGAGTTGGTAGTATTGTTTATGAGTTGGAGTTGCCAACAAATTTAGAAGCAGTTCATCCAATTTTCCATGTTTCCTTGTTGAAGAAGTGTGTTGGTGATCCGGCCTTCATTATTCCTTTAGAGGATATGAGTGTGAAGGACAACCTTACTTATGAGGAAGTTCCCGTAGAGATTCTTGATCGTCAGATTCAGAGGTTGAGAAACAAAGAAGTCGCTTCGGTGAAAGTCTTTTGGAGAAATCAGTTAGTTGAGGGAGATACTTGGGAAGCAGAAGCAGCCATGAAAGCCAAGTACCCTCACCTCTTTCCTTCTAATCCAGTTTCAGTGTGAGGTAATAGTTTCCTTCATAGTATTTCCCTCCAATCCTAATTCGTTAGGTTCTCTCATGATCCTAGCATGCATTCATGTTTTTCAAAGTTAGTTCAGTCATGTTTTTAAGTTGAAGCTCAGTTTTAATGCTCATTCTATAGTTTTTATGTTTTGTTGGTTGGTTAGGTAGTTTTCTCTCCAGTTTTCCTTACTTAATCTTCATTCGAGGATGAATGATCCCAAGGAGGAGATATTGTAACACCCCGGGATTTGAATTAACTTTTAAACTTAGAATCTCTGTAAATTTTTAACATTCCAGGAATTATGAGTTCAAACCATGAGTCGTGGAATGAACCACGAACCGTGGAATGAACTCATGGAGATTTTTATGCAGGCCAGTCTCTGATCTGAAAACCACGATTGGTATCTATGGATCATGGATCAAACCACGGACCATAGTTTCCCTTCGTGGAAATCAGACTTGAGAGTCAGTGATTCCCAAGTGGGTTCTACGGACTATAGATTGTTCTATGGATCATACTGTTCACTCATGGAATATGATCTGCAGCTAAACATTTCTTCCAATAACCACAAGAGGAAACCATGAGTCGTGGTTGAGTCTACGACTCATGGATTTCACCCGTGGACCCTGAAGCCAAGATTTTAAGTCTGTTTTTCCCAGCTTTTTCCAGGGGTATTTTTGTAATTACCCACTCTTTTAACTCTTAAGTGATGTCGTTTTGGACTCTTTTGGTAGGGTTTTATCTCCAATTAACCTAAGTTCTTTTCAAAACTCTCATTCCACTTCTAAAAGAGAAAAAGGTCTACCTCCTCCCAATTTCCAAGCTAAGGATTCATCTTCAAGCCTCCATTCTTCTCATCTAAGGTTTAGAAAGCTTCAATTCAGGTATATGGGCATTCAATAAGGGATTCCTTTCACTCTTGTGCCCAAAACCGCAAGTTTTTACTTTGATTTATGAACTTATGAAATTAGGGTTCTTACCCAATTTGAGGAAAACTTATGTATTCAGTTTTAAAGCATCAATTCATGGTTTCTTATTCTTTATCCATGATCTAATTGAGATTCCTAAAAAAATTTCAAAAGCCCATGTATTGAGAATGAATTATAGCATGAATTCACTAAATTGCATGTTTTCAAGTAAAACTGGTATGTTTAGATAACATGAATTCAAGTTTTCATGAGTTTGCATGCCTAATTCTTCAAGTTATGAATTTAGAAAGAAAAGTATATTTTGAATTATGGCTATGCTAAGCTTTAAGACCTATGAATTGAAATTTGCATGACATCAGATATGTCCTTATGCTTTTCAACAGTTTTGGCATTAGATATGTCACACATACTTTATGAGTTATATGTATTATTTTGGGAGTAGTATATAGCACCGAGAGATGAGGGTTCAGATAACCAAAGTCCAGAACTACGTTGCTACCGTAGGTTGCCCTATGTGGCTTATGACAGTATTTTTATGACATGGTTCTAACTTTGGCCGGTTAGGACAACCTTTTTTAGTGTGGGTGCATGACACTGGACTCCATGTAGCTCATCATGGTTTATGTCGGTTAATAGAAACTCCCGTATGACTATTTTCAAGCTATGGAGTTATATGATATTCTACTTTGAAACTTGACTTCTATTTCATGTCTTAAGCTTAAATTTTGATATTTTCTTATGCTTTCTCTTATTATGTACGAACCCCATTTTAAGTATGTTTTAATTATGTTTTTTTACCATGATATTGCATAAACTCACATATTCAGTACATCCTATAATACTGACACATACTCTTTGAATCCTTTGATGATGCAGATTTAAGTTCCCACTCCCAGGCTCGTGGCTAGAGGTCGCAGGCCATCCAGTTTGATTTGGTGAGTCCTTATTTATTCCAGGACTAGTATGATTTTTAGGTAGTAGGTTCATTTATTTCAGTACTTAGAGTTAGCTGGGGTCTTGTCCTAGAAACTCATTATGATGGTTTTAGAGGCTTTTCAAACAAACAGTTATTCGGGTTTTTGTGTTTCAGATTATGGTATTCCTAGATCCTTCATGATTATGATTGAGTTAGTATGTTTACTCCTCTTGTTATGCTTGCACTATTTTTATTCATGTTATGTTACGTCATGCTAAAGCCAAGGGTTAACTTGGGTTCCTTTGTGGGATCGGGTCTCGTGTTACATCTATGGGGTAGCCTCGGGGAGTGATACACATACAAGTGAAAACAAACCCTCCGACATCCCATACTACCAGAGCATACACTCAACAAACAAAAACAAGGGTGGAACTGTACAACCAATGAATGATATAATATGATATGATTAGGTGGTACTTTATGCACCTCCTCCGGCACCCATAGGCCCAGCAGGTAGGACCCATGGAAGGCTTCCCTTGTATACCTCTACTACTCCATATACCACTCCTCTGACACTCTTGGCCCGTAGCCCCTAGTCTAAATTAGCAAAATCTATGGAGGTCCCCGCGACCACATACAACTCTCAATATCTCAATAATCTTGCCTAGAATCTATCCAGGTCTAAAATCAGTAGAAAATTCATGTCTAGCATTCCGGCCCAGTCGAGCCTAGTATCGTATCAAAATCAAATAGAAAATCATCTTTAGCATTCTGGCCTAGCCGATTCTAGAATCAGTGTGAAAATCATCTCAAAAATCTCCTTTACTCCAAGAAGATCCAAAAACCAGTTTAATTCCATTTATAGTCATTTTTATGGAAAATGAGCCCTCGGGGCCATGCAAAATTAGAAAACCAGCAATAATTAGGCCCGCAACCATAGTAGTAGAAAACCTAATGCAGAAAACCCTTTTGCATGTTAATAATGATATGATCGCAAATAATCAATAGTCCAATGGCTCACAATCAACCTACCGGCCCTGAACAGGATCAATCCACTCTACAACACAAATAACTAGCTCATAACAGTAAATTTATGTTCGGGACTCACAGACATTTCCCAATTACCCCACCATTTATGGTCAAAAGGCAAATACAAGGCCACACCGGGTCACAAGCGGTGATACTACAAAAACCAATTCGAATACTAAAACTAACGTATGAAATAAGATGGACAGAAAGAAAGCGAACAAGGTATGGGGTGCCAACCTAGTAAACCCAACCCAAAGATGCTGAATAGTACAATTATAGCCTATGTATGCAAAGTCTAAGGTAGGAGAAGTTGTAATCTACCTGGCATTCGATGATAAGCTATTGGGAAGCCAACGCCCGAGCCTGAACTGCTCCGAGAAGCTTCAAACAACACTCAAACTATCAAGAACGAAATCTATGCACTAAAACAAAGCTAATAACTCCTATATTGGTAAAAGTTTAGCCGAGTCAAAATCTAGGTCAAAAGCAAACCCGTGAGCCTTGCAACCCAAAATCAGAAATAAAAGTTACCATAACGTTCCCAATGTTATCCGGAGCACATGCTAAATAGCCAGGAGAAAAAGACAAAATGTCATACGAAAACATTACAAAAATCAAGATTAAAATAAAGAATTACGTACCACGGAGGGAAGGAACAAGGTCAAAAAGGTGGAATACGCGTCTCAACGAACAAGTAGCCCTAACCAGCAACTACAACCCAATCATTAACCCCAAGCTAAGCTAAGAAGTTTTAATGAAGGTTTAGCAATAGTTAAGAAAAAATTTGGGGAAAAAAGAACTTACCAAACGAAGAGGGAAGCGATAATATCCTCTAATTGATGAATTCCCACAATTAGGAACTGATTTTTGAGCAAGTTTCAAGAGAGGGGAAATGTTTTAGAGTGAGAGGGAATGTGAGCAAGTGTCTGAAAATTTGAGGGACTGCACTTTTATAGTACAAGTTGCAGACCAATGCGACTGTGGTCCCCCTGCATGATCGCGCTGAAGGAGTAACACGAGCACCTGCGCAATCACATTGTATGGGTGCAATAGTGCTGAAGGGAAAAGGCGTCATGGGTGCGATCACAGTGGCCTTGCGTGATCGCGCTGAGCACTGCTCAACAGCAAAAAAATTGCAACTTTTAGAACATTCCCTTGGGGGTTTCGGGAATAATCAAAACCTAATACACGCAAACCAAACATGTAACTAGAGTGAAAATGAGGCTTCCGGAAAAATGATCACCCAAGTAAACGGTGGTAAATTCTAACTAAACACCCAAAATGAGCCTGGCTCACCCGAAACCGAACCAACCACCTACCTAATCCAAACTCGACATTCTAGAGCTGATGGAACCATCGAATTTCAAATATGATGCTCCAATTATCAAAAGTTGACCAAAGTCAAACTTCTAACTCCAACTGGCCTGAAATCCCAAAAGGTAAGATAGAATCAAACTGAAAGTTCTCAAGCCCCTACTAAAGGTCCAAGTAGACCAAAATCTATGTTATAGAGCTAATGGAACTGTTAGAATTCAATTTCGAGCATGCTAGCTAAGAATGTTGACTAAAGTCAATGATTTCTTAAGTTAAAGCTCTAAAATAGGAAAATGGTCATAACGACCTAACGAATGACCAGGGCAATGAACCACCAGTTTCAGCAAGTCATAAATGACTTGAGGTCACTACAAGAATTCTCTAACAGTACAAATAAAGCTAAAACATAGGAATGACCGAAAGGGTCATTATAATACATCAGGGAAGCTCCCTTCTTTTTGCGTTGCCATTTAAGGTGCTTAGTCATGCTATTTTATCCTAGCCAGAGTGAACAAGAGTAGAGATCTCATTTGTCAATGCAACATATAAACTCAAGATTGATTAATCTCCTTCCTATGAATGATTGACAATTGGTTATAAAAACAAAAATTAAAATTTAGATTGAACGATTTCAATATAAATGAATATCAATTGATCGGTGGTCGAGGAATAATTTAATTTGGAAACACGGCACGTAATCAAG
The DNA here is from genome assembly GCA_003996215.1 of Jaltomata sinuosa. NCBI lineage: Eukaryota > Viridiplantae > Streptophyta > Magnoliopsida > Solanales > Solanaceae > Jaltomata > Jaltomata sinuosa. The sequence goes on along the minus strand of QJPP01001040.1, from coordinate 4,763 downwards.
ATAAATATTTTGTAAGCTCATTCAATAAAAAAAGCTTTTCTTGAACATTTGCAGAACATCCTATATTGCTTTAAATAAAAATAAAATTTATTATGAAATTATAGGCCATAAGCTTAACACTAACTTTATCATTTTGTTGTTTTATTTTAAAATAAAGTACGATGTCAAACACTAATTGCATGATGATAATTTAATAGATTATGTAAACTATAACGATTTTCTTCACTTCATATAGTTATTTCTAAACACATTATCATGATTTTGAACTTACAAATGTTAGTTCTATTTAAAATTGAAGCAGGCCAAAAGGAGGTCGAACATTGTATTGGGATAAACAGCTCTTTCAAATGGCTCGACAACCATAACAAAAAGGCAAGTGTTTGTGCATTTTTTCTTCTACTTGAAAGATAATCTTATTATTGTACAAGTAAGATGTCTTGATTTTTTTCTCAAATGAATCATTGTGTATAATAATAGCCACTTGTCCTACATTTCAATACTGTAATGACCCTTTTCGTTATTATGTGTGAGTCAATCACGCAAAAATCTAGGTTAATTTTTTTTTGAAATTGGAAGTTAAAATTTTCAGGATAGGCTAGTCTTGGAGAAAATCTGAGTGGGGTATGGTCTAAGGAAATTCGATAATGGATTGGGTAAAGGTAATAAATTTTAGCTTAACTTTATATTAGCTAAGACGATAAGAAAACCGTAGGACTTTTTAAAAGTTAGTTGGGGTAAGTCGAACTCCTGATATCGAACTTGTTGTGAAGGGGTTAGTCTGAGATGTCACGGTTTGAGGGTGCATTATGAAAAAGGAAAAACTGAGAAAAATCTCGAGTTTCTGCCTCACCACACCCGCTGTAGTGGGTGGCAGGTTGCTATGGGGATACCACTATAGCAAAGAAATTCTCACTATAGCGGGAGTCAAAGATGGTCAATCCCGCTATGGCAGGCAGATTCCACTATAGCAATGCTGATATAGCATTATCAGGTTGCTATAGAGGGGTAAATTGTTGTTTATGCATAAAACTCTGCAAAACTGTTTATTGTTTCTAAACACATTTTGGAGAAGGCTTAGGCAATTCTGGGTGATTTTCACCTTTTTTCCACCAGATTTCTTTGCAAAGGTAGGTTATTTATCCCCATTAACTGGTTTTTTAATTCCTTGACCTTAAAATCACTAGTTTATAAGTCTTGGGGAAGGTTTAACTTCACCTAGCTGTAAATTCTAGTGCAAGGTGGTAAATTTGGTGTAAAATCTTTGGAGTTTAGTTAAAGATTGATTATTTAGTCTTGCATGACCATAATTCACTAATGTAACCATGAAATTGGTAGTTTTAAGGTGAATTTATAGTGAAAAACCCTAGAATGGGTGGGATGATCATGAAATTGGCCTTGGGGTTCAGGATTAGGCTGTAATCCTTGATATTATAGGTCATTTGGTTGATTATGTATTTATATTGCTATTTTAAGACCACAATCAAGACAAGGTTTCAAGAAAAGAGAAAGCTCAGGTTCAAGAGCATTTCAGGCTTGGATTAAGGTAGGTAATGGTTTAAATGCAGTTAAAATCCAATTTGTGTTATGTGTACATGATAACTATTCCTTAGTATTGCTTGTACAATGCATGTTCAAGGAAAAGTGAATGACTGTTTGATATCCTAAGTGCTAACCACATGCAATGAGTTTAATTGAAAGCTTGTTGATTTTTGTAATGTTGTTTCTGCTATCATTGTGATTATGATTGTGTTGATATCTGTTATTATTGTGGAATGTATCTGTATTTGGACATCTCCACGGGATTGGTTGATATAAGATTGGCAGACACATGATGTCTGGGATTTGGTACATGGACAGAACTCTTCCCCTGCAGGTCATGGCTAGTGGGTGACCATAAGACCCTTAGCATGTGTGTATAGGTATTTGGTGAGTGTGACGGTTCCTTGAGTTGAACCAGGCTTAACTGTTTACTTGATAAACATGCTGGTTACTTGAGTTGAATTGGGCTTAACTATTTACTTGATATATATGTTGGTTCCTTGAGTTGAACCGGGCTTAACTATTTACTAGATATATATGTTGGTTCCTTGGGTTGAACCGGGCTTAACTGTTTACTTGATATACATGTTGGTTCCATGGGTTGAACTAAGCATAACTCTTTACTTGATATACATGATGTTTTCTTGAGTTGAATCAGGCTTAACTATTTACAATATACATATTGGTTCCTTCGGTTGAACCGGGCTTAACTCTTTACTTGATATACATGTTGGTTCCTTAAGTTGAACCAGGCTTAACTGTTTACTTGATATACATGTTGGTTCCTTGAGTTGAACCAGGATTTATTGTTTATTTGATATACATATTGGTTCTTTGGGTTGAACCGAGCGTAACTCTTTACTTGATATACATGTTGGTTTCTTGAGTTGAACCGGGCTTAACTGATTACAATATACATATTGGTTCCTTGCGTTGAACCAGACTTAACTATTTACTTGATATATATGTTGGTTCCTTGGGTTAAACTGGGCTTAACTATTTACTTGATATACATGTTGGTTCCTTAAGCTGACCGGGTTGATATGCTTAATTACTGAGGTGGTTTCTTTATGTAAATTGGGACACATATTAATTGCCATAGTAGTTGTCTTCGGGATCCTAGGGTGGTCCAGGTTACTTTCAAGATGTGACACAATTCTGTGTTGTCTATTACTTGTGTAGTTGGTACATAATTTATATGATTGTTGAGTCAGGATTGTTGAGTTAGAGTCTTTTTGGTGGTCATAGTTCGACTTGACTTGTTATTCTTGTTGACTCATGTTGACTGAACTTTATATTGTACTTTTCACTAGGTTAAGTGTTATGAACTTGGAGTAGAGTGATATGATAGGGTATCATGGTTGTCTTATTGTACTACATTATGGTTATGTGTTCATCAGTACATCATTGTTTCTTGTGTACTGATACTGCACATGCTCTTCTTTTGTTGAGTACATGGCATTTTATGGTGATTTCTTTGAGACCACAGTTGTGATTCAGACCTTATTCAAACTCAAGAGTGAGCTGCATCTTCCGGGCGACCATGAGTTCTTCTCCTATTTTTATGGTTCATTATTTCAGACTTAGATATTCTTTAGTTTTTAGGGTTGCATCCCCTTCATTAACAATTACTAGAGTTTTGGTATGATGACTTTCAGGTTCTAGGGATGGTTTTTTTCCACATACTTGTTTTATCAGATATTAATTATTGGCTTATTTAATGAAATTGTTTTAGTTGCCTAATTTCGGCAATGTGTTGGATGTTTTATGAGGTTAGTTGGTTCTCCCACTGGATGGTTTAGTGTGGGTGCTACTCATGATAGATTTAGGTCGTGACAAAGTTTATATCAGATCCCTAGGTTTTTTTATCTCATCATATCAAAATGAGTCTGGTAGAGTCTTCCGAAATGGTACAGAGACATTTGTAGTTTTTTTGAGAGGCTATAGGACCTTAGGAAATTGTGCTTTCTTTCTTCCTTCATGCTATTTTCAATTGGTATCTAGTGATCCAAATTTGTATCTAACCCTTCCTTTATTCTTTTGTTCGCAGATGGTGAACACTAGATTGAATGGAGCAAGAGCAGTAGCTCCCGCTGCGGAACTGGTTGTTCGAGGATGAGGTAGGGGTAGGGGAAGAGGGAGAGAAATACCCGCCAAGGGTAGAGCTCAGGTAGCAGTTGACCAGGACCATCATAGGCCAACATTACCTCCCCTACCCTAGGATCATTTTGAAAAGGCGGAGGCAATGGACGAGGATAGAGTGGAGCCAGAGGTGGCAGTATCGGCTGGAGGTGCAGTCCTTCCTCCGATGTCTTCTGAGGTTATTCAACAGGCTTTGGCTTTTCTGAGTTGGTTGGATGGTACTGGAGCCACCCCCTCTGTGCCAACTTTCCAAGTTTCGAATACTCATGCCTAAGACTGGGCACCGGACTGGAATGGGATGGCCGGACCGGAACAGACCGGTACAGGACCGGATCGGTACGGCCAGTACCGGAATGGTGACGGGTACCGGAATGAACCGGACCGGTTCAACCGGTATGGAAACCGGATTCCATCCTATTCCGGTTTAAACCGGAATGGACCGGTATCGTACCAGAATGGTACCGAAATGGGCCGGACCGGTTTACCGGAATGTTTTTTTTTAAAATTTTTTAATTTTGAATTACATTTTGAATTTCAAACTTAATTTTCAAGTGATAACTTATAACTTAAAAGTTTTTATAATTTATAACTTAAAAGTTAATTATGATTTAATATTTTATAACTTATATAAATTATATTTGAAGTTTATTAGTTTGTTAAAGTTTTTGTTTTTTAAAGTTTTTTAATTTATAAGTTTTATTTATTTTAATTGAAGTTTGATTAAGTTTATAGTTTATATATATTTTCTAAGTTATATATTTGAAATGTTTTAGTTTGTTTAAAGTTTTTTTTTTTAAGTTTTAAATTTATAAGTTTATGTTTTGAAGTCTATTAGTTTATGTTTTAGTTTAGTTTTTTAAGTTTTCAATTTATAAGTTTGTTGTTTATTTTTTTATTTTTTTAAGTTTTCAATTTATTAGTTTATGTTTTCAATGAATAAAAATATAAAACTATAAAAGTATAAAACAATGATAAAAATTAAAAAATAATCCAATTTATTCAAAATTTCAAACTAATATTACAATTTACAACTATTAGTAAAGCGCCTAATTTACGCAGCCACCTTCTAGGAAGGGTTCTGT